>VZQC01012434.1:973971-1157433 GCA_009823505.1 Rhizomys pruinosus
ACACCAACTTGGGGAGGAAAGGGTTTATTCAGCTTACATCTCCTGGGTCACAGTTCATCACTTAGGGAGCCCAAGGCAGGAACTCAGGGCAGGAACCTGGAGGCCATGGAGGACTGCTGTTCACTGGCTTGCTCTCTACTGGCTTGCTCTCTGGCTCTTGCTCAGCCTGCCTTCTTATACTGTCACTGCTCAACAATCAAGACAATACACCACAGATGTGGCCACAGGCCAATCCAATGGAGCCAATTCCCCAACCGAGACTCCCTCAACCCAGGTGTGTCAAGTTGACACCAAAGCTATCCAGCACAGAGGGGCACATGCAGAGTCCCTATTGACCATTGCTGAGAGGACTCCATACAGTTAGCCCAGATTAACCAACTTTTGTTTTTGGCCAAATTGGTATGGGCATTATGTATGATGGTTATCCATATAGAAAGGCTAAGTTACACCAGCCTAACACCTTTAATTACTGTATAATATTCTAGATAGGGCTTGGACAAAAGTTCAAGCAGCCTTGTATAATACTGACTGGAGGAGGGACTTAACACCATATGTTAAGCAGGCATAGCCCCCAAGACTGGATTAAACAATTTCAGGCTTATTTTAAATGTAAAACTGTTCACTACAATTACTACAAATGGGAACAATCCTTTTCTTTTTCAGACCCTTTATCCTAATTTTTAGTTTTCCCAGAAAGACAGGAGTTGTAACACATACCAAAAGACAGGAAATAAACTGATAAGGATTACCAAGTCCATCCAAACTCTCTTCTTTTGGACTGCATGCAGCTGGTTCAGGAAGATAGAATCTAGCCTTTTGAGAAAAATTATCTGGTTAGGTTAAAGGAAATATCAAAGCAACTCTTGCAAGAAACATAAAGTACATTTTCAGTAGCCATAGGTAACCCAACATTTGCCTGTGCCCATTTAATCCAAACCTGTAACAGGGAGTCAGGTTTAAGCCAGGAGAGGACTGAAAATTAACAACTCTATATATTCACGATCCTATTCAGGCCACTAGTAAACTAGCTTGAGTGTTTATACCAATTTACTAGATACACATTTTGATTTTTAAACTAGACTGAACCTTATAAATTTAAGTTTATTTATATAGTGTCCTTCTTGTTTGTCACAACAAACCTCCTCAGACTTTTATCACTTACATAAACTTTTTCATTATCTTCACATAAACCCTTACTAAAAATACCTTTTTAACATTTTCCACCATTTTATATCCTTTTATTACCTTGAGACATAGCATTTATAAACAGATTAACCCTTTATTGTGCATATTTACTAAGTAATTAATACTTATTTTCCATGTAATGAGATGGGACAGTTATCTCAAATACAGTAGTATAAACTGTGAAATATTCATGGAGCTTGGGAGCAGATTTTGAATGACCATTTTTCTTTGAGTGCTTAGAGGTACTTTACCGAGGCCTGGCAAATGACCCCTCATGTGTAACCTGTGGAAATAAATTGCGCCCTAGAACAGAAGTGATTATTCCTTAAAATGAACTTAAAATATAAGGACCAAGGACCATAGTGTAATTTAGCAGTTTTAGCTCACATGACAGTTTACTTGTGAATCAACTTGATATCAAGTAAATCATTAGCATTAGATGCAAGCCTATTCATTTAAATAGCTCCATAAAACAAATGTTTAACTAGTTTCAAACCCCAAATTTCAGCACCTTGATGAAAACTAAATTACAGATGAAAACTTAAACCAGAGTAAAATCTGACTCTTAAGTTTATAACGGTCAACATAACAACACTTTAACCTTCACAGTTTATACAGTACTGAGGTCGTCTAGCTGTGAGGCAAATTTTCCTATTTTGAATTTAGGATTAAATTGGGTCAGTTATTTGTTTCTGAATCAGAAATTCTACAGTAATGATCTCTATACCTAAAGATGTTGGTTGTGCTAGGATTAAAGGCATGCTAGGATTAAAGGTGTGGCCCACCACACCTGGCTAGGGAACTTCCAGGAGTGGCCAGACCAGCAGACCAGCAGGACACCACTTCAAACCCAGGGAGGTATGTTTGCTTCCTATGTGGAGGAAGGGGGTGGGGGAAACAGATGGGAAACCCAATAAAGCCCATTAGCTACCCCAGGACAAGTAGATCTCCCACCCTGGAGGCAAGAAACAGGGCTGGGCCAGCAGGCCATTCTGGTATCAGTTCTCCACCCAAACCAGACCAAGATATCCACACATGCCTTTGCCTCCTGAGTGCTAGAACAGAGTTTGGAGAGATTTTTTTTTTGTTAGAGTACCCAAGTTATACCACTAAAATATTTATATTTCTGATTAAGCTTGTCAGAATAAGATTTTACTAAGTATGAGGGCTTAAGGCATTTACACCCTTCAAACAGGTTCTTATCCATAAGACTCAAACACACACATTCAAAACATCAGGAGCCTGGGGCAAGAGGCTGCTCTAACATCTTAAAGTAATCACAATAAATTTTTGTCTTTTTTGAGATAGGGTCTCCCTGTAGCTCTGGCTGTCCTGGAGATCAGGTTAGCTTTGAACTCACAAAGATCTGCCTGCCTCTGCCTCCCAAGCACTAGGATTAAAGGTATGTGCCACCACTCCTGGCTAGGAGACTAAAAGCATGGAGTGAAGTGCAATTTTCATGAATTTGATTCACCCAGTTCTGAGACCACCTCTTCCTCAACACAAACACACAGTCTGCCAGCCAGACCAGCAAGGAGGGTGCAGACTCAGAGAGGTCCCTTTTCCTCCCATGGGGAAAAAGGGAGGGAGGGAAACAGGCTCAAAAATTCTTGCCAAAACATAACAGAGCCCAAAATCTATTCAGACTGCTCTCCCTCACTCCTTGGAGGCAAGAGCCTATAATGCACCCCTGGAAGCCATGCAGCACCCCACTGATCCAGGTGCTAGATCCCCAAATTGGTCTCTAGCAGGGACGGAAAGGTTGCCACGTGGGCACTCCAGAGAGCTCAGGAATTCCCCAAGCTCTAAAGACCTCCTCCCAAGCCAGAACAGGATTCCTGACTAACTGCTGATGCAAATTTTACTAGCATGTAAGAAGCAGATTATCTCTGGTCCTTTGAGATTGCAACTGAGTGGAGGAAACTCACCAAACCAGACCAGATGGGCTGACCTTGAGCTCTCAAGCCTCAGCCTCCCAAGGACTGGGATTAAAGGTGTGTGCCACAACACCCAGTCTAAAAATTCATTCCCAGTCCCGAAGGCTAGTTAATGTTAAATCATAGAATCTGGCCCACAGAGGTCTCAAAAGAAAGCAGATAATTCCAAAGCAAGCAAGTTAACTCACACAATCCCTTTTGAAAACAGACACAAACCAAATTTTAGGCCTTTTAAATGCATTTTTAAATATCAATTTTTTAAAGTTTGCAATGCGTATCTAGTCTGACATGCCAAAATGAATGGTTCTGTGCACTTTAAAGGATTGAAACTTGAAGTGGCCACTTTGTTTGACAGAACCAACATGAGACAATTATAATTACCAGTTTACAAACACACATAAAAACTTAGAGGCACACTTAGACACACAGAAGAACAGTTACCATAAACACAAGACATACTTAGACAAAGAGAGGAAATGCTGCATGGAGCCGTGTTGACCCCAGAACCAAAAATCCAGATCCCTTGCCTGGATTCCAAATCACTGAGGTGAACCCCATGTTTGCACTTTACCAGTGGAGAGTTAGGGCACCCCCCTATCTTCACACTCTCCTTACTGAGATCCCCAGACCAGAAACCGAGTTTAAGTATAAAGAAAAAAATAATTGAACTCTTTCTTACCCAAAAGACACAGCCAGCCAAATGAGATGTCTCCAGTCCCTCCGGTGGGAATTTCCTGGGGCCCCCTCCAAGGGTATATCGGTGGGGGGTGAATGAGTATCCCCAGCAGGGGCAGCTGAAGGGAGCTTGGGGGGGTTGGGATGGGGGGAACCTTCCTCATCCTCGTGAAACTCAGGGACACAGGGCAAGGCCAACTTCTCCTTGGTGTTCTTGTGACAGGCTGAGTTATGCTCACGCAGAACATCCTCTGCCGAGGTGCCCATAAGGTTTGCAATTATGGCGAGGAGGGGCAATGCAAATGGCCTCCTACCAAATGAATCCAAGTCCCGGGATGTCATCTTAAGGCCATGGGTCTGGAGGAGTGGGGCAGCCGTCCATGGCTCCCGAATGTGGGGAGGAATATTATCCATGAGGGCAGGAAATGGTAAGGGAGGAGAGGGGTCTGGGGGGGCAGGTGCTCACCCTAATATCACCCTAACGCCAGCCAAAAGGGCAAAGAACACAGAATGGGGCCTACTCACCGATCAAGGAAGGGGGTGCCTCACCAGCACCTGGGGGTTGAAAAACCAACATTGGGCGCCAGATGTTGACGATCCCCCAGGCCTGCTGGGGAATTTTGGGGTCCGACTGAAGAAGGAATGGGGGTGAGAGGCGCAGAGTCAAAACACAGACCCTGGGAATTGGGTGAACGCAGAAAGAGGGCGAGCTGTCACAGACTCGTTTATTGGGGGCAGGGTTAGGGGTTATGTACTGTTTGCATTCCTGTTCTCCTCTTGTCGTCTTCTGATTGGCCCAGGTCTGCAATGCTGCTTGTATGGTCTCACCTGCCTAGGGCAGGTTAGGTTGATGAGGGGCAAGCTCTGCACATGTGTAATTCTCAGCATATTGGCTATACTACATCCTGTATAACGGACAAAATGATGAAGTATTTCAGCAGAGAAATAAAACACTAAAGGAGAGTCTACATGTGGGCATGTCCACCTTATAGCCTGTGGGCTCCTTATGTGTCCCAGGATAGTTACAAATGGATTCATAGATGACATTGTATTGTCATCTCAAAAGGCTAGACACCTCTTGTGCAACTGAAATACACAATAAATTCAGTGAAAAGCCTTTTGTCACATTGTAGGTTGCAGAATAAGGACTAAGCATATTGAAAAGCTGGATGAGAAGGACGTTTTATGAATGAATAGAGGATGAAAAGACAAGGAAAATGAATAGTGCCTCAGGAGTTTAGCATACATGCACCTCAAGTTCTAGATGACAGAAAAAGGGAACAGGGCCGAAAAAAATGGACTCTAAGTTATAGGGGAGAAGGTCAGAGTGTGTTTTTCACAATTGTATCTGCCCCAGGATAGTATAGAGGTTGTGCAGTATGTTTGATGATTATCATTCTAGAACAGTTGGTTAAAAGCATCAAGTCTGGATTTGTTGTGATTTGAATCTGAAACGTCAGGCATTTGAACACAGTTCATAGCTCACAGTACTGTTTTGGAAGGTTATGAAACCTTTCAGAGGTGTAATCTCATTGGAAGAAGTAGTTACTGGGGGTGGGCATTGAAGTTTATCATCCATCCTTCCTGTCTATCAGTTCCTAACTATTCCATCAGTTCCCTAACAGTGGAAATAGTATAAGGAGCTGCTTCACTCTCTGCTGCCATGCCTCCCTGCTGTGATGGACTGTGCTTTCTTAAACTGTGAGCCAGAATACACTGCTCCCTTAAGTTGTTTCTTGGAAGGTATTTGATCACAGCAGTGAGAAAAGGAGATTATTGGATTCAAACTGGTTTCCTGGTTTTCAGGTGACCATTTTATTTACTCTTGTGTTCTATTTCTGAGGCCTGGGCTGGGTTCCAAAATTGAAGAGTATGTTTAATTAATATGTGTCGTTAGTTACCTCATGGTCTGCTTCAGCTCCTGCCTCAGGTTCCTGCCCTGAGTTTCTATCTTGGATTCTAGCTCTGATATCAGCAATGGATTATTTTACCAAGGAGATGTTGGCCAGGGGATCCAAGCCCCCCCAAAAAAGGTAAAGGCTTCTTGCCTCTAAACTGGGATACCTGCAAGAAGAGAGGTGATAAGGCCCTGCTGTCAAAGACCTGAAGTAAGCATGGGAAAGATGTATTGAGACTGCACTTGCAAGTGTACAGTTGGTCTCTGGAATACCAAAGAGTACTACCAAAGGCCACTAAATCAGTAAAGCAAATATAGGTCTCCTTGAGTCAAGCAAGACTCCTCTGTCAGCACCAGCTACACCTCACCTGCCTGGAAATACTGTGCAGCAGTGACAGCCATATGCCTATATATCCCAAATCTAATTGGCTATTAGCTCTCTCCTTGGAGGAATAACCCATGGCTGATTCCACAAACTTACATCCTCTAGTGGTTAGGAGATGTTATAAGCCACAGTAAGACCCTGTCATATTTTACAGAAAAAAATGTAATTCATAGATTAACATTCCATCCAAATATCTGTCTATACCAAAGTAACCTACCATAATAATTAGTACTGTTTAAATATCTATATATCTAATTGCCTGTGCTTCATTAGTAGGACTGAAAGGTTATGCCTGGACAAACTGTCATCCCATGAAAGGAAACAGCCAGAATTGACCAGAGTCCAAGACAACAGCTCCAGAGAAAGTAGACTGTTTTGCTTCTCGTCCACCCATGCCCCTTTTCTAAGCCTAGGGAACAATCTGCAGAAGAGGGGCCATGGTAGAATATAAGGGCTGTGATTGGGGTGAATGGTGAAACTACAGCAATATAGACTGGGCACTTATTTGATCAACTTGATTGGACATACAAGCCCCCCAGCTGGATGGTGGGACCCTTGGGCTGTGTGGGTTTGGGCACAACTGCTTCCAAATTGCTTTTACATGAAGGATACTTGTACTCATAAATTATTACTTATTGTTAAAAAATGAAAAAAAAGGTAATAGAAAAAAAAAGAAAAAGCACATGAAGAATGTGATGTTTAAAAGTACAGCATCTTCAAAATTTGGCCCTTACCATGACAGAACTTTGAGATTCATTAAAGTATGTGGGTTCAGCCAGGCGTGGTGGTGCATGCCTTTAATCCTAGCACTTGGGAGGCAGAGGCAGGTGGATATTTGTGAGTTCAAGGCCAGCCTGGTCTACAGAATGAGTTCCAGGAGAGCTGGGGCTACAGAGAGACCCTGTCTCGAAAAGACCAAATAAATAAGTAAATAAATAAAGTATGTGGGTTCATGATTGTGTAAAAAAAAAAAAAAAAGAGTACCAGTTGCTCCTGCAGAGGACATAGATTTGATTCTCAGCATTGACATGGTGGCTAACTGTCCCAGCTCCTGTTCCAAGGTATCTAGCACCCTCTTCTGATCTCCGTGGGCATTGAATGACATGTGTGCACTAACATATATGCAAGCAATGCACTCATACACATACAATAAAGAAAGAAAGAGAGAAAGAATTTAAATGTTTTCCCTAACACTTTGGCCTAAATTGTTGAATCTGCAGCTATGGAATCTATCTTTGGGTCATTTTCAATAGCTATTGTTCAAAGTCTTAGACGTTTCACAGTATATGGATGTGAGTAACAAAATGGTAGAAAATAGGAGACCTGGTGACTCTAGGTTTGAGCAAAATCAGATCATAGACCATCAACTTTTAAGTTGCACTTGTGTAGACTCCAGGCACATAGACTAGTAACTCTATCATATGGCTGGCTCCTGGTCAAGGAGAATAGAGATCCCTGTGCATGGTCCATGGTCATATAGGCTAATTTTTTTTCTTTCTTAATTTTTATTGAGTTTCTGTTCATTTCACATGACAGTTTTTCATGGAATTTAGACACCGTCTCCCATTCATGCCCCTCTACCTGTCATCCATGTTAAGTCTCATCCAGTGAAGCATTTGTATCCTGGTGTCCTTCTGTGCAAATTCACCTACTGGAGCCTCATCAGCCCATCTAGTGATCGTAAGGCATACAGTCCTTCACCCAGCAGTAGTCAGTCTCCAACAGTTCCCAGGCTAGGGCTGGCTAGCCACCCATGGCTGGAGAGGTCATAGATTCTAGAGAAAACCTTATCTCTGTTATGCCTCTACACAAATAAGGATTCGTTTCATATACTTAAAATGAATTCCTGCTGGGCCTAGTGGTGCACACCTTTAATCCTAGCACTTGGGAGGCAGAGACAGGTGGATTTTTGTGAGTTCAAGGCCAGCCTGGTCTACAGAGTGAGTTCCAGGATAGCTGGTGCTACAGGGAGACCCTGCCTCGAAAAGACCAAAAAAAATGGATTCCTATATTCACAGATAAGAATACTGCATACCATTCATCAAAGAAGCTTGTTTTTGCAGCATATGGTGACAACTGTAGGGCTCCACAGCTGGTCACACACAGAGAACATGTGTCTGAGAGATGCCCAGTCCTAGATCACACATCTACTTAGGCTAAAATTTAACTCACCAGTCACACAATAGGTCTAGAATGACACTGAACTGTTTATAAGTGCTTTGAGTATCTGTGGTTTGAAGTCAAGCTTCAGTGATTATGCCCCTGAGTCTATATGTCTGCATGAACAAAATCTTCTAATTTTCCACTTTGTCTCCAGTACTTGTCTCTGGTGTGCTGAATTTAACATTTTGGGTCCCTGACTGGGAAACCCTGTAGTGTTCTCAGCTAAGGCTGGCCCCTTGAGCTGCTTTGGGTTGAGGCCCATGTGGTCCAAGGAAGACCAGAAGTTTCACCTGGGCAGGTTGCCAGGGATTCAAGACTTTCCACACACCATCAGACCAGGTCTTGTGGTCCTGACAGGAAGAGTGGACCAATTACTAGGGACTTCAGAATTGTACAGAGCCCCCAGGTGTCCAGGTAGATAGACCCAAGAACCTGGTAGAAGGAGAATTTGATGAACTCCCAGTGATTTTCAGAAGGGCTTCAATAGAACCTTATGGGGGGAAGAGACCTGTCTGGAGTTCAGTATAAAAGAGTACATCTGGTGTTAAGTGTGGAGGGGGGGGGTCACAGTCATTGAGATAATGGAGCCTGACTGGGCCTTAACCTAGGCTTCTCTGATGACCTCATACAGCTAAATGCTGGTTCCTAGGAACTACTCTTCTGTGGAATTTGGTCCAGTTCGGGGTTTGATACTGAGCCTCCTCCTGCTATGGAGTGTCCAACTCCACAAGGGGAATGGTCGGGTGGGGAAGTGATTTCTGTCCAGGGCAGTGAACACTCCAGAGTTCTTTGTCTTTGTCTTACAGCACAGACACAGGGGAGGCTTCCTCTCAAAACCCATTGTTTCAGACTGCACCATCAAAAGCTTTAAGAAAGGGTATTTAAGAGATTATGGTGTGTGTCTCTGAGACAAATCAAAAGTCCTCTCTGAATTAATGTGACTAACTTACACTGTGGAGTATCCCCTGGAGGGAACCCTGGATGTGACCAAGATAACGACTGTGGACCAGGTAATAACCCTACCTAGTTTCCATATATAGATTCTTGGCTTCAAATCTAGTTGACTCAGCCCTCTGGTACGAGGTTCTGTGCTGGTAGTCATGGATGTTGTAGGATCTTGCGAGCCAAGACTATCAAGAAACCAAGGTGCCACTAAGGGTATTCCAGGGAGACCCAGATGAACCCCTGATATCATCACTTCCTTATGCCTTTCTGCTTAGGGCAGAGACTCTCCCTTTGGCAGAGTCTGCCAACATCAGTCTCTCCCAAGACCTCAGGATTATGCCTTATGCCTAAGGCAGAGGCCTGCACTTTGCCAGAGACTCTGTGACCATCAGTATCTCCTCCAAAGTCCGAGCAACATGAAAGGTGGGGAGTTACCTCCATTCAGCCTAGAAGCAGGAATCCACCCTCCTAGTACCGCTCTGAGAGACCAGAGGTCCCCAACATGTGGTACAGGATGGGAGGATCTAGGGAGCACAGTATGTTTCTGCTCCACCATAGACCTGCTTGGTTGGAATCACCACACCCTTCTCACACTTGAGGAATTTCAGACTACAATAGACCTAGTGGAATCCACCTGTCAAACTCATGTCCCAAGTTGGGGAAACTGCTACTAGCTCCTCTTGACCCTTTTCAACATAGGAATGGTGATGGGTAATCACTGAAGCCCAGAAATATTTTATGGCTAACATAGTGCCAGGAAATCAAATGCAGGGTGTGGGCCAGGAGTGCCCTCCAGGGAAAGAGCCTTACCATGACCCTAACTGAGAGTCTAGCCTAGAGAGGTATCAGCAGATTCGTCTAGAGGATGAAGAGGAGGAGCAGAGAAGCCACAAACATCCAAAACACTGAGATCTTCCAGAAAGGTGAGAGCCCTGTGGGCTTTTCAGAATAGCTATGTGAAGCCTTCCACTTGTACACTCCTTTTGACCATGAGGCTGAATGGTGAATGGCGAATGGTATCTTTGTGGACATCTCCAGGCACAAGGAGACATTCTGAGAAAGTTGCAACAAGTAGAGAGGTCCACCGGATATATATATACAGGACTCTACTGGTGGAGGCTGCTCAGGAAGTATCTGTGAACTGGGAATGGACCAAAAGCTGAAACAAAAGCAGCCCTCTTGGTGGAAGCCATGGGCCAATCAGCTCCTCTAAGTCCTAGAAGAGACCAGATGAGGGGACAATGTTCCAGCTTCACATTCCCGTACAAAAGGGTCAGAGGATGAGGCCAACAAACTGAATATGGCACAGTCCCTAAGTCTCAAGGTCCACATGCAGTCAACAGCTGTGAGGGACCATGGGGACACCATTAGCTCACCCATCCATGTGTGAGCCTCCTCTGTGGAAATCCCCCCAAACACCTGGAACTGTCAAAATGCTAAATCCTGTCACCTTTCTACCTGCTAAACTAGGATCTTCATCCCATGAGTGCATCGAGATGATGGACAAGGTATATTCATGTGACCTCATAGATCAGCCTTTACCCTCCCAAGACCGAACCATCTACATTGATAGAAGCAGCTTTCTGTCAAATGGTAAGCATCTGGAAGGATATGTGGTGGTAAAAGAGACAGAAGTAGGAGATTCTGGGGCCCACCCAATGGACAGAACTGTTGTCCCTAATCAGGGCCCTGGAGTTAAGCAGCAGACAAAGATGAAATGAGGTATACCTTTGCCAACTCCATGCACACAGTGCCAACTCCATGCACACAGGACCCTCAGCAAAGAGAGGCGGTGACTCACTGTGGGAGGAAAAGCAATGAAAATCAAATCGAAATCCTGTCTCCAAGAAGCAATTTGGGACCCAGACACCATTGCAGTCATCTACTGTTGAAGATGTCAGAAAGGAGAAACCCCCATGACCAAAAGAAAGATGATGGGTGTACAAGCAGCAATGATGGAGATACCTCAGCAAACTCTTAAGGGCTTCAGCTCTGCCAAGCACTGAACCACACTTGAGAAGAGGCAGCCTGGGTGAAGAACAAGAAAGGAACCACGAACTGTAAGAATGATGCCTCGTTCTCCTTGTATCTTAGGTCACCTGGCCCATCCCATAGCTTATAAACTTCAGGAGGACAGTCATATGGGAAAAACAGCATTAGAATGTCTAATAAATGGTCTTTCTTTGTGACAAGACTCCCCATATTTGGGGCAATGTAACCTGGAGATGGTCCCACAACAACACCAAACAAGGTCTCTCCCAGTCACTGGGATTACAGAGAACTGGACAAGCCCATTTCAAGATCTGGAAACACTGGACTCCTCCCTAGAAAAGGACTGAAATGCCTACTGGTCATCTTATGTACTGAGGTTTTCTGCCAGAGATGAAAAGGATAGGCTGGGTGTCCTGGCTCACGCCTTTAATCCCAGCACTCAGGAGGCAGAGGCAGGTGGATCTTTGTAAGTTCAAGGCCAGCCTGGTCTACACAGTGAGTTCCAGGACAGCTTGGGGTTACAGGGAGACCCTGTCTCAAAAAGACAAAAAAGAAAAGAAAAGGACAAGGAAGTAACAAGGATTTTGCTGATGAGAATCTTACCCAGTTAGGGAATGCCTGCATCAACAGGATCGATGGACCTGCCTTTGTAGCTGAATCACACAAGGCCTAGTGACAGCCCTACAAAGTAAATGGAACTTACATGAGGCTATGGCCTTAGAGTTGAGGGAAAGTTGAGTGTGTGAACCCAATCTAAAACAAATCCTAAGTAAATTTTGTCAGGATGCTCTATTGCCTTGGACCTTGGTACTTTCTATGGCTCTCTTATGAGTGAGATGCTTGCCCCAAGCAGTGGTAAATGTCTCACCCTATGAGATTCCCTTCAGTAGACATGCCTGTCCTCATAGAGTCACTGGAGATCAGAGGGACATGGGAAACAGAGATCCATGCTCACCTGTCAATCCTGGGCAGTTCCATACTCAGTTACATCAAGTTCCTTGCCCAGAAATAACCCAGGGCATTCACACAAACCAGGAGACCCAGTGTGGATGAAGGATTGGCACAGAGCACCCCTCCAACCCACATGGAAGGGACTCAACGTGGTACATCTAACCACTCCTAAACCTCCAAAAGTTGAAGCTATAGACACCTGGATTCACTCCAAGTGAAGACTAATGTCCTGCAGGAACGTTGCAGGCAGATGAACCTTGACTCAGGAACCTAATACCCCTCGAAGTCACTTACAATTGCACTGCTTGGCTCTGACCACACTGGAAGTTGTCTAATCTCCACATGGCTGAAGTTTAGCGATTCAACTACTGAAAAGGGGAGGCAAGTAAACAGCCTACAGGCAGCACCTGAGGACTGTGTAGCTCAGGTCCAGTCACAAACCTGGGGGCTAACTGATCAGCCCAGGGCAGAAGCCTGAAGGAATTCAACAAGAAGCTGGGATCATGGTGTCACCCTGTTTTACTGGGAAAAATATTATTATTACTGACCTTGCTGTTGCCTGAGGTCTAGTCGAAACAGATCCACGTGACTGGAGCCAGTCGTACAGGGTTACCTTACCCATACTCTATGTAAATATAATGGGCTTGTTCCATTGGGGAGGGTCTTCTGTTTTTTATAATAGCCAGTGCCTTACTGAGCCCTAAGTCACTGGGATGTAAACCCTATGCATAATGTACTCATTGGCTGGACTGCCTGAAAAATATGTCAAAACCAACCCCACCTACTGTCTTCATAAACACCTATGTAACAGGGCCACAGCCGGAACGTATATCTGCTATCCTGTCATTCCTCCTGATGAACCTGTTCCTGCCCCATTCCTCCTGCCCCCTTTTATTTTCTCAGCTCCGGAGGGAATGATGGCATTCTACCATGCCCTCCTACCACTGCCTTCTCCCCATTTGCCAACCCTGTGTTAGAAGGCAGTAGAGGTCTTTTCCTGTTACAGGAAGGGGAGGGTATCTTGGATTGGTGCTACTCGGGGCTGCCAGACCAGCCCTAGTATTTTAGGCTCCACTCCTTGGAGCACTGACCCAATCTCTTGCTCCTGACCTGGAACCAAATCCCATGACTCATGATTAAGATGTCAGCTATATCAGTATCCGAGCATAACTCACTACCTCAATGGGACTAACTCCTAGTTGGCAAAAATTGCTTGCTTTTCTTATCCTGGGAGGCTCCTAAATATTCGGTATCACTGAAAATGTCCCTGAACTCCTCTATGTCAAGGCCTATGATAAAAGCAGTTGAACTGTATCAAATAGCTGCTATGTGCATTACAAAAGAACTAGAGGACAAAACCAGTAGGTTATTTGGCAAATGGTCAATGTGACCCAAGCCTTGAAGACTACTGGTCCATTCTCCTTCTTTTAAACCCAATCTGGTGTGATCCCCACTCAGGCCTTGTCTTCTCTTTATATGTAGGACGGATGGTTACTTATATCTACCAGTTAACCAGTTAATTGTACGAGTACCTGGAGCTTGACTTTCCTTACTCCCCAGATGGACATAGCTCCTAATAACCAAACTTATCACACCCCTGGCAGCACATACATGATCCAAAGAGAACCATCCAACTCATACCTCTACCAATGGATCCAGGAGCATTGCTGTTATGTGCTAGGCACTCTGTTAGATCCTGGGATTAAAGAATAAATGCCTACACTTCTGTCCCTTATAGTTTGAAATATTTCCCTTTGTTTAACATCGTTAATTGATACAGAATCCAAAAATGGAAATAAATTCCAATGTTAATACAAACTGAGAAAAACATTCAGTACTGAATATAGAAATATTCTGTCTTGAAACAAAATGTGAGCAAATAAATCTGGCAGCAAAGACACTGAGAGGATAGAATTCTATGTGCCTTGAATTTCATTCTGTGCCTTTAGGTAAAAGGAGCCAATACATTCAAAGCCAAATCCATCCCAAATCACCCATTTTTATATAAAGTCATCTCATAGAGACTTAACTGTCATATGTTGCAATGTTCCCTGCCAAAAAATTAATTGGCTCAGGCTGACTTTGAATTCATCTCAGATTTTTACAAAACTTGCTGAAAGGTTTGTCTACCTCCAAAAAGAAAAAAAAAAAAACAAAACAAAAACTAATATCAACCCAGTTCCAAGTTTCAAACTTTTGTACTGAAACTGAGCAATATTTTCTTCATTTCCTGTTTGGTGAGGACGTACTACAAGCTCTAATTAGGAAGTCTCCAGGGAACACAAGGAAGCCGGGTTCAAAAAGAAAAATCTCTGCAACAGATAATTAAGGACAACACGTGAGGTAAACAAAGGAGAATCAGAGGCTTAATTTGAAGTCGTGAAATTATTAATAATATATTTACATTGAAACTGTATGTTAGAGTGCCATTTATCAGGACTGCTTTGCTAAGGTTCAGTTTACTGCTAAAAGTCAGTGATTTACAGAATAGATGTCCAACCCATAGGGAGGATGACCCATGAGCCGAAAGCCCCAAGAAGACTACTTTTTCTGCCATTTTCAACCTGATGAAGTTTTTCTTCTTTTCCTCCTGTTTACTCACAGAGATGAGTTAGCAAAAAAAAAAAAAAAAAAAAAAAGACAAAAAAAGGAAAGGAATTCAAATGCACTTGAGAGTCTAATGAACATATTAATTTACCTCTGGGCTTAATGAACAGAATCAGTCCAGCTATTTGGTTTCAGTGCTTTTGTTCAAAATAATGCCAGAATCCAAATTGTACAGTACACATCTCACCCCTCACTGACACTTAGCTTTAGGTCAAGATATTTCAGAAGACTTGACTTTTGCTCTTCACTGATTTTGCAAGATCTTCTAAATTTGAAGACAATTGAACTGTTTTATTTTAAGACAAACTTATTTATCTGTGAGAGAAGCTTATTTCCTAAAAGTGTTCTTTTCAAATGGAAGTCTTTTGGGGTTTGGCATTGAAACTGAAACATCTGTGAATACAGTCTTACTTCGTCAATGAAGTAGCTTTAAACTCTTAGTGTGATCCGAATCTTAAGTGATAAAAACAGAAGGATTCACCCACCATGATGTGAGACTGAATGCTGCAAAGTCAGAGGAAGCCACATTATGCTGAGCAAACATACATGTTTGAGAAAAATTAGAAGGTGGAAGAAAAGTTCATGGAAGGAGATTGTGGCGATGTGTGTTGGTTACCTTTCTGCTGCTGTGATGAAACACTGTGACCAAAGGGAATTGTAGAAGGAAGAGCATATTTGAGGTTAAGGTTCCAGAGGAATTAGAGTCCATCATGGGGGGAGGTGTGGGGCAGGAGGGGCCAGAGAACATTTTCATTCAAACCACCACACCATGTGTACAAGTCTTAAAGATGCCCAGGGGTTGGCAGTATGGTTACAGGGAGGAATTAGGCAGGGAGGTAGGCTTGGTAAGAACAGATACTAAATGGTGTTTGTCTGTATGGCAAGTGCCCCATCTTGTGAAAGCAAGGCAGGAGAAATTAGAGCTGTGTTGGTTAGTCTTGGGATTGCTCATTACAGGGGATAGTTTCTTTTCTGAAAATTTGCACCTCAGTTCAGTTTTTTTATTAGAATGTGAGTATTTTGTGATTATAATTATAGATATTAAAACAAAACAATAATTTTCATAATTTTAAGGTTACTTCTTTTTTCCTGCAGAAAATTTGGAGGCTCGTGAGTAATCTATAAAAACTATCAGAATTTGCCAGGTGTGGTGGTGTACACCTTTAATCCTACCACTTGGGAGACAGAGCAAGGCGATCTTTGTGAGTTCAAGGCCAGCCTGGTTGCTCAGTCTGTTCCAGGACAGCTGGGGCCACAGGGAGACCCTGTCTTGAAAAGACCAAAAAAAAAAAAAAACCTACCAGAATTTATTTTCAATCATTCTAGACCCTTCCTTTTGTACTTAAAAAAGTTATGTTATTTTTACAATTTTGAGAACAATAATAATTTAATAGAAGTAAAAATTTCTGTCAAAGGGAAGAAGTTGGGATTTTTTTTCCTCACTATATAGAAGGTCCTAAGTGCAAATAACTGTTGCTAGATTTGGAATTGTTATCATTGCCTTACTTTTGCTTTATCATAATTATCTTTTTTTTAGTTTTTTATATTTTTAAATTTATTTATTTATATATATTTTAATCAAATTTAGACCTGTGTTGCCCCCATTCCCCTAGCCCACCAGAGCTCATGCAGTCTACCAAACATGCTTTTCATCTCTTTCTCAATATTCTCCATGTAGAAGTTGACTGTTTTGAGCATCTGTTCAGGTGTTTCCCTTCATGGGTGACAGCTCTTCCAGTGATACCCTTTTAGTCATACTAACAAAGCACAAGCTATTGGATGACAGGCATTTAAGCAGTACCATAATTATGTCAAGCTAAGCTGTGAGCATAGACACAGATGCTTGGATGGTATGCTAATCCACAAATTGTGGTTTCTGATAAAGGGTTGACAAGTTCTTATGTGGCTTATAACACTCCTAACCACTAGAGGACACAAAGCTTGTGGCATCCACTGTGAGTTTAGTCCTCCAAGGAGAGAGCTAATAGCCAAATAGATTTGGGATATATATAGACACTTGGCTGCCACTGTTGCACAGTATCTCCGGCGTTGAGGTGTAGCTGATATGACGGAGGAGTCTTGTTGTTTCTCAGAGAGACAATATTTTGCTGTATTGCTTTAGTGGCCTTTGGTAACACTCTCTGGCATTCAGAGGCCAGTTTACACTAGCAAGTGACGTCTCATAACATTTTTCATGCTCACACCAGGTCTTCGACAAAACAGGGACTTACTGCCTTTTCCCTTGCATATATCCCACTTATAGGCAAAAGCCTTTATAAATTTGGGGGGGCAGGTGAATCCCTACCAACATCTCCTAGGCAGAATAATTCATTGCGGATGTCAGAGCTTTCCTGTAAGTATATTTTGCTTAGTCAATTATAAACTTTATTCTATTATTTGGTCTAGATAGAGATATCCTTTCACAGTTCCTATGCCTATCAGTCAATTAATAAAGGGTAGTTATGCCTGTTTTATAGGAAATAACCACTGTAACAATGGCTCTAGTTTACAGTTAGGGGATGTTTCATTACATCATGTTTTCTTTTTCCTATAAAGGGAGAGTAGGAAGGTTCTCAGATCTGGAAGGTAAAATTCATTAGGCGCCCATATAAAACAGTTAACCCCAATATATTTCAGAGAGATGCTCAGGGTCTGTGACTCAGGCAATCTGAGTTCCTCTTCTTAAAATTCAGATGGGTCAACTCTCTGTTGGCATTTCCCAGTCCATCCTGCATAGCCATAAGTTGTATGTTTTCAGGCATTTAGATTGGTGATTTTTACCTGTGGGAACATAAAATTCTCCTCCCATTGTTAGTTTCAAGATCAGAAAGATTGAAAATTATCAATAGGATTGGAACACAAGAGTTTTCCATTTGTATCCCAGAAGAGATATACCCACCTCCCACCTCCCTATTTTTTTTTTTTTAGTTTTTATGTTTTGACCATAGATGCCTAAGTTGTATTACACATACCCATAAACAGGAGCCAAGGCATAAGCTTTCATTAAATTTACCCAAACTGTTTCTCATTCATTTATGCTACTTATTTGGGAAGGAAATTTAAGCTTATCTTTTATAAATTGTCCTACAAGTAAAAAAAAGTGTTATAATGTGATGTTGTATAATTCAGAAAAATATAGAGGCCATTTGTGTACCTTAACCCAATACAAATTATAAAATAAAACAATTAACATTTTATATTCCCAATTAGTTCAAATTGTACTACCATTTCCACCAAAACCTACACCTAAATTTAACTAATATAAACATTCAACTAGCCTTAAAATATCCTATAATTGTGGATAAAGCTTGGGCAGAGTTGAGTACCTGCTAAATAATTTTACCCAATAAACACTTTGCTTTTTAACGCTATATGACTGGACTAGAACTTCTACTTATTTGGGAAGTAAAAATTAGCTTAATTCCTTTAAATTGTACTACAGTAAAAAAGTGTTACACTAGTGTTGTATAATTCAGAAAAATATAGAGACCAACCCAATACAAACTATAAATAAAACAACTAGCATCTTATTTCCCGTTAGTTCAAATGTCAGTATCTAGCTCCTTTTTTTTTTTTTTTTCACAAGCATCCTTATATGAAACCAATTTGCAAGCAGTTTTGCCCCAGCCCACACAGCCAAGGCTCACCATCCAGCTGGAGGGCTTGAATGTTCAATCAATTTGATCAAATAAGTGTCTCAGACGATATTGTCATAGTTTTACCGGCACCCCAATGCAGCCCCCTACAAGTTACCACTCCCCCCTCTTCCACAGATTGTTCCTTAGGCTTAGAGACGGGGAACAGGTGGACAAGAAGCACAACAGTCTACTTTGTCTGGAGATGTCGTTTTGGACTCTGATCAGTCCTGCTGTTTCCTTTCCTGGGCTGACCGATTGCCCAGGGATGAGCTTTCAAGACTACGAATGAAGCACAAGCGATTAGATATATACATATTTAAACATTGCTAGTTACTATGGTAGGTTACTTTGGTATAGACACAATGATGGGGTGTGTTAATTCCTGGATTACTTTTTTTTTCTTAGAAAGATGACAAGGCCTTACTGTGGTGTATAAATCTCCTAATCACTAGAGGTATAAGCTTGTGGCAACATCCACGATTATTCCTCCAAGGAGAGAGTTAATAATCAAATAAAGTTGGATATACAGACATATGGCTGCCACTGTTGACAGTAAATCCAAGCCAGTGAGTGTAGCTGATGTTGTGTGGAGGAGTCTTGCTTGACTCAAGGAGACCAAATTTGCTTTATTGGTTTCAGTGGCCTTTGGTAACACTCTCTGTCTGGATTCCAGGACCAACTGTATACTTGAAGTGTGATCTCGATACAATCCTCCCATGGTTACATCAGGTCATTGACAGCAGGGTGGCCTTACCACCTCTTTTCTTGCAGATATCCCAGTTTACAGGCAATAAGACCTTACCTTTTGGGGGGGGTGTCCCCTGGCTAACATCTCCTGTGCAGAATAATCCATTGCTGCTATCAGTGCTCTCTTGTATTAATATATTTTGCTTATATGCACCACTTAAAGAGACTTTAGTGTTATATTTGTTCTGAATAGACAATAATCCGTTTACAGTTCCTATGTATATTAGTCAATTAAAGAAAGCAGTTTTACCACTTTTAAATTAGAGATTAGTTTTATAACAGTCAGCTCTAATTTACTGTTAGAGGATGACTTCATTACCACCATGTTTTTCTTTGTTCTATGAAAAGAGGTAAGAGGTTCTCTCATTATGAAACTGTGCTGCACCTAGAGTAAAGTTCATTAGGACTCACTGTAAACAGTGTTACACCTATGGTCCTCAGATGTTTGATGCCTGTAGAAGTCTGAGCTTTTCTTCCTTTTAGTTAAGATGGGTAACTTTCTCTCTGGTATTTCCTGGTACACCTACACGATGGAACTGTATTCTTTTCTTTCTCAGCCTTAGTTGATGACGTTTTGCCTGTGGAACATCAAATCTCTCCCATTGTTAATTTCATTCTTCTACAAGTAGTAATCCAGTTTTGCCAACACCACTTGCTGAAGATACTATCTTTTCTCCATTGTGTCTTCTTGGCCCCTTGTCAAATATGAGATGGCTGAAATTGTATGTGCTCAGATTGGATCTTTGGTTTTGTTCCATTGGTCACAGGTCTGTTTTTGTGCCCAGTACCAGGCTGTTTTTATGACGATAGCTCTGTAGTATAGTTTTGAAGTCTTGTATTGGATATGGGGTCTTTTGTTTTTCCAAATGAATTTAAGGACTTTTTTTTTCTAAGCCTGTGAATGAAACTCTTGGGGATTTTGATTGGATTGTATTAAATCTATACAAAGAGTTTGGTTAGAATGGGACATTTTTACAATGTTAATTTCCCAATCCATGGGCATGGAGGTTTTTCCATCTTCTGATGTCTTCTCAACTTTCTTTTTTAAAGGTTTAAAATTTTGTAGAGGATCTTTGGTCTTTGGTTAGGTTTGTTCTAGGTATTTATTTTTTTGAGGCTATTGTGAATGGGAAGGTCCTTTGATTTTTGTTGCTGTAAAGAAAGGCCATTGATTTTTTGTGGTTATTTTGTTATCCTGCCACTTGGCTGAAGCTGTTAATCATTTATTAGGACTTTCTGGTGGAGTTTTTAGACATCCCTTAAGTAAACAATCATATCATCAGCAAATAGGGATAGCTTGACTTGTCTTTTCCAATTAGTACTCCTTTAATTTCTTTTCTGCCTTATTTTCTAGCAATAGTGTTTCAAGCACTATATTGAAGAGGAGTGGTGACAGGGGCATCCTTGCGAGTTCCTACCTTTAAAGGTTATGTTTCTGTCATTTCCCCATTTAGGATGATATTGGCTGTGGTTTTCATGTATATGGCTTTGATTACATTGAGGAACGAACCTCCATCCAATTCCTTCTGAGTGCTTTAAGCATAAGGGATGCTGGATTGTTCAAGGTTTCAGATCAATTGAGATGATTGTGTTGGTTTTTTGTCTTTCATTCCATTTATGTTTTGATGATGTTTATTGGTTTTCATAGTTTGAACCATCCCTGCATCTCTGGTATGAATCCATCTTGGTCACGATGGATATCTTCTTGATGTGGGTCTATATGCGATTTGCCAGTACTCTGTTTAGAATTTTGGCATCTGTGTTCATTAGGGAGATGGGTCTATAATTCTCCTTTTAAGTTGTATCTTTGCCTGGTTTTGGAATAGATGATGCTGGCTTCATAGAATGAATTTGGGAGAATTCCCTGTTATTGTATCCTTCTAAACAGTTTCAGTAACCATGGTTGTAGATCATTTTGAAATGTTTTACAGAATTCTGTCATGAAACTGGGCCTGGGCTTTTTTAGTTGGGAGGTTTCTTTATTATATCTTCAATTTTTTCATGTTTAATTTAATTTAATTTTTTCAGTGTTAAGCTGTCATCTCTTCTCGTTGAGCTTTGGTGATTCCCAGGATTTCAGATACACATCCATTTCTTCTGGTGTTTTCAAACTTGATAGAGTATAGGTTTTTGAAGTATTTCTCATATGATTTTCTGGCTCTTTTCCTTGTCTGTTGTGATATTCCCTTTCATCATGGATTGTATTGATTTGGAGTTGTTCCTTCTTTTTGGTTAACTGGGCTAGAGGTCTGCTATCTTGTTTATTCTCTCAAAGAACCAACTTTGGATTCATTGATTTTTTTGTATTGTTTTTCTTGTTTCTGTTTCATTTTTTTCTTGCTCTGATTTTTTTATTTCTTCCTTTCTGAGGGTTCATATGTTATTGCCTCTCAAAGTGCTTTTAGCTGTAGTGTTAGATCATTCACTGTGCTCTTTCTGTTTTTCAATGTAGGCAGCCAGGGCTATAAACTCCCTCTTAGGACTGCTTTTAAGGTATCACCTAAGTTTTTTGTGTGGTATTGTCATTGTCATTCAGTTCCAGGATTCTTTTATTTCTTTCTTTATCTCTTCCTTGACCCATTCATTATTCAGGTGTGTGTTGTTTAGTTCTCCATGTGTTCTTGTAGGCAGTAGGGCTTATCCTGGTGCTGATGTTGAGCTTTATCTCACTGTGGTCTGATAGAATGCATGAAATATTTCAATCTTTTTTTTGTGGAGTTTTTCTGTGTCCCAGTATGTTGGTCGATTTTGGAGAATGTTCCGTGGGTGCTGAGTTGAAAGTGTAGTCTCTATTAGGGTGGAATATTCAGTAGAGCTTATGAGGTTTATTTGTATCATCGTATCCTTCAGTCAATGTCTCTCTGTTTATCTTGTCCTGTTGACCTATCCAAAGGACTCAGTGGGGTATTGAATCCCCCACTCTGAGTGTACTATGTTAGTGTGTGATTGTGTTGTCTGGAGAATTGTCTTTATAAAGTTTGGTGCACCAGAGTTTGGGGCATATATATTCATAATTGTGAAATCTTCTGTGGGAATTTTTCCTTTGATAAAAATGTAAGGGCCTTCTTTGTCTCTTCTGATTTCTTTTACTTTGAAGTCTATTTTGTCTGCTATTAAAATAGCAACACCTGCTTTCCTTTGTACCATTTGTTTGAAATATTTTTTTCCATCCTTTCTCTTTAAGGCAGTGCCTGTCCTTGAAGGTAAGATGTGTTTCGTAGACAGAATATGATGGTTCTGTTTCCTAATCCAATCTCACCAGTTTATGTCTTTTGGGGAATTTAGTCCATTAATATTTAAGGTATGACTGATAGGTTTGTGTTGCTCCTTTGCCTTTCATTTTGTGGTTTTGGTTTATGGTTTCTACTTCTGCAGTTATGATTTTATTAATTTCTCTTTCTAGGTGCCTGGAGGTTGCTCCTTCTCTTCTCTCCTTTGAATTGCTTCAATATTCTCTGAAGGGTTGGTTTTCTGGATATGTATTCTTTCAACTTGTTTATGTCATGGAAGGTTTTACTCTCTCTTCAATATAATCAACATTTTGCTGGGTATAGTAACAACCTGGGTTGGCATCCATTGTCCTTTAACACTGGGAAATGCTTGCTCCAGGTTCTTCTTGCTTTATAGTTTGCATTGAAAGTCATGTAATTCTGATAGGTTTCCCCTATAGGTCACTTGTTTTTCTCTTGTGGCTTTAAGGATTTTGTCTTTGTTTGGGTGTCTAGCATTTTAAATATAATGTGGTGTGGAGAATTTCTTTTCTGATCTTGTCTGTTTAGTTCTATGTGCTTCTCTGTATTTGTTAAGTTTGTCTTTTTGTAGTTTGGGAAGTTTTCATCTATTATTCTTTGTCGAAGATCTGATCAATACCATTCTCTTGGGATTCTTCTCATGCCTCTATTCCTATGATGCAGAGGTTTGATCTTACATAGTGTCCCACAGTTCCTGGTTTGTTCCACTTTGTGTATTTTTAAATTTTTCAAATCTTTCCTTGAGGTTTTTAGTTGTTCTTTTGTTATCTTCCAGGCCTGATTATTCTTTTTCTGCTTTCTCCATTCTGCTTCTGAGGCTTTTTCCATATTCCTTGTTTGGATGAGTGTTTGATTTCCTTTTTCATTTCCTCTTCTGATTTCTTTATGTTTACTTCTTTTTGGAGCTTTCAATCTCTTCCTGTAGCTCTTTGTTTTCCTTATGTTTTTCAGCATGGGTTTTTTTAGTGTTTCTACTTCCTTCCAGAGTTTGTCATTCTCTCTCTCTAGGTCCTTCTTGAGTTCTTCATTCTCTTTTCTTAGTTCTTTGATTTGCTCTTTATAATCCTGTAGTTCTTTTTTTTCCCTGTAGTTCTTTAAATACGTTCCCAATTGTGTTTCTGATATCTGTGTCCTGGGCCATCCCCAGGGGCATCCCACTGTAGGAATCTTCCATAAGTTTGGTAGAGCTTGGTGCAGAATTATCCCGCCCCTTTCCCGTGTTGTCTCTTCTTCGTGTTCCTGGCATATGGGCTTCTCCTTGCTTGTATTCCAATGTGAGTCCTAAATGCCTCTTCACTGTGTTGAAGGCTTGCTTTGCTTGCCTCCTTCAGATGACTTCATAATCCCAGTTGGCGGGGGTGGGGTGGGGGATGGGGATGGTGGTGCTCTTTAGCCAGTGCCCCGGTACCTGCACTTCTGCTGGTCTCAGGAGATCTCCAATCATTGTCTTTATTATCATCATTGTCATCATCATCTTCATCATCATCATCATCATCATTGTCATCATCATCTTCAGCATAATCATCATCTTCATCATCATCTTCATCATCATCTCCTCCTCCTCATCTTCGTCTTCATCATCATCATCATCATCACTATCATCATCTTCATCTTCATCGTCATCATCACCACCATCATCATCTTCATCTTTATCATCTTCGTTATCGTCCTCCTCCTCCTCCTCATCATCATCATCACCGTCATCATCATCATCTAAAATGTTCTCATAGTGCTTGCTGCATATCTTCCCCAATTCAGTTACTCTTGTTTATTTATTTAAGCCACCATATTATGTAGAGACCACTAACTGCCTGCCCTCCCCCCACCCCTGGTTGGTAGAGGTCTCTTCCCTCTCCCATGTGGTATTATATAGAGACCCCTAACCTCCTACTTGGTATTATGTAGAGNGAATTTCACTGTTTCAGATCAGGGTTCTTGTCCAGTCCTTTCTTGTTGTTATTGTTGTGTGTCCAATATGCTTCACTCCCAACTGTTTTGGAGAAAAGCTCAAGGGGCTGTGCACAAGAAATACTTACAACTAGGTAATTGGCACTAGCATCCACAGATGAGGGATACCATTCGTCATTTGTTTTTCTGGACTCTGTTTCTTCACTCAGCATGATGTCCTCTAGCTCCAGCCATTTTCCTCCAAAGCTCATGATGATGTCTTTCTTTTCTCGCATAGAATCCATTTGTTAGATGGTACCACATTTTTCTCTATCCATTCATGGTTGAGGGCATTTGGGTTGGGTTCCAGCTCCTGCTATTGTGAAGAGAGTGAAATAAATTGGCCGTGCGAGTGTATCTCTGTGGTGGGTGGGTTGGGTACATGCCAGGAGGGGTATGGCTGGGTCGGGTGGCAAGTTCATTCCAAGTTCTCCACTCCAAGGGTTCTCCACACTGGCTTTCCACAGTGGCTGTACAAGTTACATTCCCACCAAGCAGTGGGATGATGTTCCACTTTCCCCACAAGCATCTCAAGCATGTATCATTTGATTCTTGATCCTAGCCAGTCTTATATGAGTAATGTATTGATATCTAAAGTGGTTTTGGT
Source organism: Rhizomys pruinosus (assembly GCA_009823505.1). NCBI lineage: Eukaryota > Metazoa > Chordata > Mammalia > Rodentia > Spalacidae > Rhizomys > Rhizomys pruinosus. The sequence goes on from VZQC01012434.1 coordinate 998,899, forward strand.
TTGCATTTCCTAATGATTAGTGAGTGTGAACACTTCTTAAGGTGTTTCTCAGAATCTCTAATTCACTCACTTGTGAAGCTTTCTGTTCATTCTTTGCTCCATCTTATTTGAGTGGGTCATTTTGTTTCCTTCTTCCTGTTTGTTTGAGTAGTTTATATTATTCTGGAAATCAATGCTTTGTCAGATGTTTCTGAGGTGAAGGTTTTCTCCACTCTGTGGGATTTCTCTTTCACTTCCTTGATTGTTTCTTTGAGTACAGAAGCTTTTGAGTTTAATGAGGTCCCATTTGTCAACTGTACCTTAATTCTTGTGCAGCTGCTGGCGGATTTAGGAAGTCTTTTCCTATGTCTATGTCTGTGTTCTGCTGCCAACTTTTTCTTCTATCACCTTCAGAGTTTGGGATTTCACGTTTGAGGTGTTTGATCCATCTGGAGTTGACTTTATTACAGGGCGAGAGGTAGGGGTTTAATTTCTTCTTCTTTTTTTTATTCTTTTTTATTTTTTTTTTTTTTTTTTTTTTTTTTGAGTGGAAATTTTAAGCTTAACAATGATGTATGTAACATTATGGTAAAATGCATTTTGCAAGTATCTATGTCCAAATTTTGAACAACCCAAAGTTCCCATAGTCCAGTTGGAGAAGCTTGTATGCACAGGCATGTTGATCAGTTAGGAGTCCAGGACTATATTCCTGTAGTCTCACGATTCACCCCTATCTCTCTGCAGCCCTTACAATCTACCACGCCCTCTTCCGCAGTTTGTTCCTGGGCTTTGGGAAAGGGGCACAAGTGAGTGAGAAGAAAACAGTCTAACTTTCTTTGGAGTTGTCATTGGACTCCAGTCTGTTCAGGTTGTTTTCCCTTCATGGGTTGACAGCTTTCCAGTGATACCCTTTTTAGTCATACTTACAAAGCACAAGCTATTGGATGTACAGGCATTTAAGCAGTACCAATTATTATGTCAAGCTAAGCTGTGAGCATAGACACAGATGCTTGGAATGGTATGCTAATCCCAAACTGTGGTTCTCTAGTAAAGGGTGACAAGTTCTTATTGTGGCTTATAACATCTCCTAACCACTAGAGGACCAAGCTTGTGGCATCCACTTGAGTTTAGTCCTCCAAGGAGAGAGCTAATACCAAATAATTTGGGATATATATAGACACTTGGCTGCCACTGTTGCACAGTATCTCGAGGCAGTTGAGGTGTAGCTGATATGACGGAGGAGTCTTGCTTGTCTCAGGAGACGAATATTTTGCTGTATTGCTTTAGTGGCCTTTGGTAACACTCTCTGGCATGTCAGAGGCCAGTTGTACACTAGCAAGTGACGTCTCATAACATTTTTCATGCTCACACCAGGTCTTCGACAAACAGGGACTTACTGCCTTTTCCCTTGCATATATCCCACTTATAGCAAAAGGCCTTTATAATTTTGGGGGGGCAGGTTTGAATCCCTAGCCAACATCTCCTAGGCAGAATAATTCATTGCTGATGTCAGAGCTTTCCTGTTAATATATTTTGCTTAGTTACACAACTTATAAAGACTTTACTATTGATTTGGCTCTAGATAGAGAAGTATCCTTTCACAGTTCCTATGCCTATCAGTCATTAATAAAGGGTAGTTATGCTGTTTTATAGGAAATTACCACTGTAACAATGCTCTAGTTTACAGTTAGGGAGTGGTTTCATTCTATCATGTTTTTCTTTTCCTATAAAGGGAGAGTTGGAAGGTTTCTCAGTATCTGGAAGGTAAACTTCATTAGGGCCCATTATAAACAGTTAACCCCAATATTATTCAGGAGATGCTCAGTGTCGTGACTCAGGCAGTCTGAGTTCTCTTCTTAAATGTTCAGATGGGTCAACCTATCTGCTGGCATTTCCCAGTCCATCCTGCATAGCAATGTTGTATGTTTTCAGGCATTTAGATTGGTGATTTTTACCTGTGGGAACATAAAATTCTCCTCCCATTTTAGTTTCAAGATCAGAAAGATTGAAAATTTATCAATAGGATTGGAACACAAGAGTTTTCCATTTGTATCCCAGAAAGGATGATTACCCCACTCCCACCTCCCTATTTTTTTTTTTTAGGTTTTTATGTTTTGACCTTATAGATGCCTAAGTTGTGTTTACACATACCCATAAACAGGAGCCAAGCATAAGCTTTCATTAAATTTACCCAAACTGTTTCTCATTCATTGTATGCTACTTATTTGGGAAGGAAATTTAAGCTTAGTTCTTTTAAATTATCCTACAAGTAAAAGAAAGTGTTATAATGTGATGTTGTATAATTCAGAAAAATATAGAGCATTTGTGTACCTTAACCCAATACAAATTATAAATAAAACAATTAACATTTTATATTCCCAATTAGTTCAAATGTATTACCATTTCCACCAAAACCTACACCTAAATTTAACTAATTTAAACATTCACTAAGCCTAAAATATCCTATAATTGTGGTAAACTTGGGCAGAGTTGAGTAACTGCTAAATAAATTTTACCCAATAAACACTTTGCTTTTTAACGCTATATGACGGACTAAACTTCTACTTATTTGGGAAGTAAAATTTAGCTTAATTCCTTTAAATTGTCTACAGTAAAAAAGTGTTACACTGTGATGTTGTATAATTCAGAAAATATAGAGACCAACCCAATACAAACTATAATAAAAACAACTAGCATTTTATTTCCCAGTTAGTTCAAATGTCAGTATCTAGCTCCTTTTTTTTTTTTCACAAGCATCCTCATATGAAACCAATTTGCAAGCAGTTGTGCCCCAGCCCACACAGCCAAGGCTCCCACCATCCAGCTGGAGGGCTTGAATGTTCAATCAATTGATCAAATAAGTGTCCAGACATATTGTCATAGTTTTACCATTCACCCCAATGCAGCCCTACATTTACCACCCCCCCTTCCACAGATTGTTTCCTAGGCTTAGAGACGGGGAACAGGTGGACAAGAAGCACAACAGTCTTACTTGTCTTGAGATGTCGTTTTGGACTCTGATCAGTCCTGGCTGTTTCCTTTCCTGGGCTGACCGATTGCCCAGGGATGAGCTTTCAATACTAGAATGAAGCACAAGCGATTAGATATATACATATTTAAACATTGGAGTTACTATGGTAGGTTACTTTGGTATAGACACAGATGTTTGGATGGTGTTAATTCCTGGATTACTTTTTTTTCTCTGAGAAAGATGACAAGGCCTTACTGGTGGTATAAATCTCCTAATACTAGAGGCATAAGCTTGTGGGCAACATCCACGAGTTATTCCTCCAAAGAGAGAGTTAATAATCAAATAAAGTTGGGATATACAGACATATGGCTGCCACTGTTGTACGTAATCTCCAAGCAGGTGAGGTGAGCTGATGTTGGTGGAGGAGTCTTGCTTGACTCAAGGAGACCAACATTGCTTTATTGGTTCAGTGGCCTTTGTAACACTCTCTGTCTGGTATTCCAGAGACCAACTGTATACTTGTAAGTGTGATCTCGATACAATCCTCCATGGTTACATCAGGTCATTGACAGCAGGGTGGCCTTACCACCTCTTTTCTTGCAGATATCCCAGTTTACAGGCAATAAGCCTTACCTTTTTTGGGGGGGGTTGGGTCCCCTGGCTAACATCTCCTTGGCAGAATAATCCATTGCTCTATCAGTGCTCTCTTGTATTAATATATTTTGCTTATATGCACCACTTTAAGAGCTTTAGTGTTATATTTGGTTCTGAAATAGACAATAATCCTTTTACAGTTCCTATGTATATTAGTCAATTAAGAAAGCAGTTTTACCATTTTTTAAGAGATTATTCTATAACAGTCAGCTCTAATTACTGTTAGAGGATGACTTCATTACCACCATGTTTTCTTTGTTCTATGAAAAGAGGTAAGGGGTCTCTCATATTTGAAACTGTGCTGCACCTGAAAGGTAAGTTCATTAGGACTACTTAAACAGTGTTACACCATATGTCTCAGAGATGTTTGATGCTGTAGACAGTCTGAGGCTTTCTTCCTTTTAGGTTTAGATGGGTTAACTTCTCTGCTTGTATTTCTTGGTACAACCTACACGATGAAGGCTGTATCCTTTCTTTCTCAGCCTTTGAGTTGTGACGTTTTGCCTGTGGGAACATACAAATCTTTTCCCATGGTTAATTTCATTCTTCTACAAGTAGTAATCCAGGTTTTGCAACACCACTTGCTGAAGATGCTATCTTTTCTCCATCGTGTTCATCATCTTCATCTTCATCGTCATCATCACCACCATCATCATCTTCATCTTTATCATCTTCGTTATCGTCCTCCTCCTCCTCCTCATCATCATCATCACCGTCATCATCATCATCTAAAATGTTCTCATAGTGCTTGCTGCATATCTTCCCCAATTCAGTTACTCTTGTTTATTTATTTAAGCCACCATATTATGTAGAGACCACTAACTGCCTGCCCTCCCCCCACCCCTGGTTGGTAGAGGTCTCTTCCCTCTCCCATGTGGTATTATATAGAGACCCCTAACCTCCTACTTGGTATTATGTAGAGTCACACTCGTACTAGAGACCTCTACCCTACCCATGGCAACTGACAGGAAACCTGGTGGGCTTGCTGTCTTGTGTGTGCGTGTCCTCATACTATGCATCCCAAACCAAGACTTAGGAACTGATTGACATGTGTTAACTCACTTATAGGTACAAAGGAAGAATATCTCCACTCAGTAGTATGTCCTGAAATTGGGATTGTAGACTTGAAACTGAGCAGCATCTTTTCCCTTAAATATAAGTCTCCTTTAGTTTTCAACTTTTCAGCAACTTTGTGCTTGCATAAATGTATTATGCTCCCATTCACCCCACTGCCTTCTCTTATCCGTTCTAATTTCTGCTGTTCCTTCTTTTTCCTAACTAGCCCCCATCCTCCTTCTACTTTCATGCCTCTATGTGTGTGTGTGTGTGTGTGTGTGTGTGTGTGTGTGTGTGTGTGTGTGTGTGCAGGCTTTGTGCAAGTGGCCACAGCTACTCTGCATGTCTTTCAGATCCAGAAGTCCTGTATTGGAGCACTCTTTGTCTTCAGTGTCTTACAGTCTTTCTGCCTCTTCCACAATGTTCTCTTTAGCTCGAAGTAGATGATATAGATGACCAATTTAAGGCTGAGACAAGCAGTCTCCGTATTGTGACCAGTTCTGAGTCCTTTGTCAAAACCCAGACTGAAGCTTGGTCATGCTGTGCATTTTATGACTCAGCACACAGAAATTAAAGGAAAAAAGACATTCACTTCCTAGGTTTAGAAGATGCTGCCTCAATTCCCTTATCAGATCATAGCCACCCATGTTAAAAAAAAACTGAGTATTTCCGGTGGAGTAAAGTGCCTAGCAATGCTTTCCTTCTGGCAGATGACCACTAACAAACAGCTGTGCGATTCTGTTTTCTTCATATGTCAAATGCCCCTCATACTCATTATCTCAACACTGACTATGAAGGTCAAATAGGATAATGTCTCTGGGTATCATAAAAAGTAAAGTATTACTGAACAAAACAAAGTCAGCATTAAATTGAAATTTGTTTCATTTTCTAGACATAGTGTATTGGCTAGAGACAAAATCCTTGTTAAAAGTATCTTGACACTGGAGTTATAAAGCAACAGCTTTAAATTTCCTGCCTTGTTGCATTTTCATTTTCTAGTATTTTGTAACCAATATTTCTTTGGTTTCCTTCTTACTTGGTGTGCAGGAGACCTAATCAGCCTCAAAGCAGGCTTTGCCCTTTAATTGGAGGAACTCTTGTCTCTTTTTCAGAATGTGTAGAGAACACTAAGCCTTGTTTAATCAGTTTGAACAGGTTTTGTACATGACTGCACCTTTAAAAGTGCCAATAATTGCATTTAGACTTAAAAAATACCCATGAACATTTATTTCTTCCTGCTAACCCTTCTTTCCAAGTGTTTACGGACACTTTTCACTGTCTTTCTAATGGTTCAGATGGATTTGCTTTGGACTTTAAACCTTACATTCATTCTACTTTCTGTTATTGATATTTATGAAATCATCTTAAGCCTGAGCATTTCAAGTTGACAAAATTCTGTAAAATACTACAGCCATAGTTATTTTCAAGAGCCATTTTTCCACTCTTGGAGTTTAATCACTTAGTTTAATGCCTTTGAAGGCTGTGGAAACATTGCATAGCAAAAAGCCACAGATACTATACTTGTTTCCAAACAAGAAAATTCTGAAAACTGAAAAGTAGCTTTAAAAAATCATTGTTGAGTGGGGCATGGTTGTACAGGCCTTTAATCCCAGGACTCAGAGGCAGAGGCAGGTGGATCTCTGTGAGTTCAAGGCCAACTTGATCTATATTGTGAGTTCTGGGCTAGCTGGGCTACAGGGAGACCCTGTTTCAAATGGACAACAAAAATCATCATTGAGTATTATTTCTTAGTAATATATTTCCAGGAGTCTTAAGATGCCATAGCAACATATAAAGTTCTTAATTTTCACATAATGATTATATGTATCTGTGGAAGATGTAGTGAGATGTTTGATAATTATAAACAGAGTATATTGTTCAAATAAGGAAGACAATTTGCATCATACATTTAATATTTATTAATGGTGAAAATATTTAAAATTCCCTCTTCTAACATTTTCAAAATGCACAATACACTTATTATTTCATATATCCCTTTGTTTTTCAATGGAACACTAGAGCTTATTTTCCTCTCTAATGTAACTTAGTCCTCTCTGGACAAGCTTTCTCTCTCTCCTTTCTTTCCCTTCGTTCTCCCAACAGCGTTTTTATCATCCAGTTTTCAAATGCATTCTTTCCACATATTTGTAAATGACATGAAAATTGGGGAAATTTTAACTTACATCCTTGACCATTATAAAATACTCTTCTTCAAGCTGGAGAGTTGGCCCAGCTAACTTAAAAGCCGAGTCTCATAACCCAAAGATAAAATGCTCCTTTTTAAATGAACAGAGTATGTTTCTATACTTTATTGTTCAATAGTAGAAGTCTTTCCAGAAGTGCTATATGTACCAAATAGACTCCCAAATATGGATTCTTAATTGATTAGGAAAAAAAATACAGGTAAGATCTCTTTTCTTCCTCCATAGTTAAGAGTATAAACTCTACTATTAGATAAAATGTTAAAATTTATATTTAGATTTTGAATTTAGAAATTAGGAAATGTACAAATCATTTAATTTTTCTCAGCTTTAGTTTCATGTTCTATAAAACAAGAGTAGTGCATATTTTGTGATGATCATTACTTTGTAGCTAAAAATCATAAACAATGAAATGGGATTCCTGTACATTTGTGAGTAGTTCTAAAGTCCAGCTTTCTCCAAGTTTCATTTGATTCATTTAGGGATAAGTTCAGTACCAAGTATCAGAACCCAATTTTTTAACTTGGGGGTTGTTTGTTTGTTTATGAGTCAGGGTCTTACTTTCTTGCTCATGATGCCTTTGAACTTGTGACAGTCCTACTGGAGTTACAGTTGTGAGCTACCATGTTTCCATTTATTAAGTTTTCTGGAAAGAAGTATTCTGAGGTCAGTGGTTGTTGGTACTGGTCTAGAAGTTTAATGATATCATAGTTAACATCACTGAAAAACCTCTTGTACATTTCTTCATGGTTGAATTTTTTTCCTCATTCTTTTGATTTTATAGTACTCTAAAATATGCATACATACTCTCTGCCCATATACCAAAAATTCCTAAGTGTGAAAATAAATGGTAGCTTAGTTCTAGAACCTGTTTAGGGAGTCACAATATAAGAGCACAGTTGTTTTCAGATCAGGAGGAATCATTAACATTTCTCAGTTTGCCTTACGGCTAGGTACTTGGTGCTAGCATCCACAGATGGGGGATACCATTTGTCATTTGTTTTTCTGGGACTGTGTTACTTCACTTAGCATAAAATCTTCTAGTTCCATCCATTTACCTGCAAAGTTCATGATGTCATCTTTCTTTACAGCTGAATAGAACTCCATTGTGTAGATGAACCACATTTTCTCTATCCACTCGTTAGTTGAGGGGCACTTAGGTGGTGTATTAGTCACTTTTCTGTTGCTGTGATAAATCCACCATGACCAAGGGAACTTATAAAAGGAAGAGTTTATTTGAGCTTATGATTGACAGTTCCAGGGAATCAGAGTCCATTGTGGTGCGAAGCATGGTGGCTGGGGCTGGAGCAGCAAGCCGAGGGTCACATCTCACAATGAGCACAGGCGAGAGAGAGAGAGAGAGAGAGAGAGAGAGAGAGAGAGAGAGAGAGAGACTGGAGACTGCAAGGCTTGTTAGACTCACCAAGCCTGCCCCCACACCTTCTAAGACCTCCAAGAACAGTGCTACCAACTGGAGACAAAATGTCTGAATACTTAAAGCCTATGGGGGGGACACTCTCATTCAAACCACCACAGGTGGGTTCCAGCTCTTTGCTATTGTGAAGAGAGCAGCAATAAACATGGCTGTGCATGCATCTTTGCGGCAAGATGAGTCTTGTGGGTATATACACAAGAGTGGTATGGCTGGATCAGGTAATAGGCTTGTTTTGAGTCTTTTAAGTGTTCTCCACACTGCTTTCCATAGTGGCTGTATGAGTTCACATTCCCACCAGCAGTGGATGAGTGTTCCCTTTTCCCTAAAACCTCTCCAGCATTTGGTAGCATTTGTTTCCTTGACCCTAGCCAGCCTTATCAAAGTGAGATGACATCTTAAAGTGGTTTTACTTGCATTTCCTTAATTATTAGTGATGTTGAACACTTTTTAAGATGTTTCTCAGCCATCTCCAATTCCTCACTTATGAAGTCTCTGTTCAGCTCTTTGCTCCATTTTTTGATTGAGTCATTTGGTTTCTTCTTTTTTTTATCGAGTAGTTTATATATTCTAGAAGTTAATGCTTTGTCAGATGTATCTGTGGTGACGGTTTCCTCCCACTTTGTGGGTTTTCTCTTCACTTCCTTGATTGTTTCTTTTGATGTACAGAAGCTTTTGTGTTTAATGAGGTCCCATTTGTTAATTGTCGACCTTAATTCTTGCGCAGCTGCTGTCTGTTTTAGAAAGTCTTTTCCTACGCCTATGGCCTATGTCTTCTAGGTTGCTGCTTTTACTTCTATCACCTTTTGGGTTTCAAGTTGAGGTCCTTGATCCGTTTGGAGTTGATTTTTTGTCCAGGGTGAGAAGTAGGGGTTTAACTTTATTCTTCTACAAGTGGTGATCCAGTCTTGCCAACACCATTTGCTGAAGATGCTGTATTTCTTCCATTGTGTCTTCTTGGCCCCCTGTCAAATATGAGGTGACTGAAATTGTATGTGCTCAAGTTTGGATCTCCAGTTTTGTTCTACTGGTCTACAGGTCTGTTTTTGTGCCAGTACCAAGCTGTTTTTAATACTATAGCCCTGAAGTGTAGTTTGAAATTTGGTATAGAGGTCCCCCCTGTATTGTTCTTTTTGCTCAGGGTGCTTTGGCTATTTGGGGTCTTTTGTATTTCCATATGAAATTAAGGAATTTTTTCCAAGCCTGTGAAGAAACTTTTGGGGATTTTAATTGGGATTGCATTGAATCTGTATATTAATTTTGGTAGAATGGACATTTTTACTCTATTCATTTTTTCCAATCCATGAACATGGGATGTCTTTCCATCTTCTGATATCTTCTTCCTTCTTCAAGGGCTTAACTTTTTTTAATTTAACAGTTTTTATTTTTATTTATTTATTTATTTATTTATTTATTTATTTATTTATTATATATTTTATCCAAGATTACATTACAAATCAAATCTTATATCTTTGGTGTCTTTCATTAGGTTTGTTCCTAGGTAATTTATTGTTTTTGAGGCTATTGTGAGAGGCTATCCTTTTATTCCTTCTTTAGTTGTTTGTTGTTGGTGTAAAGAAAGACTACTGATTTATCTAGGTTAATTTTGTATCCTGCCACTTTACTGAAACTCTTAATCATTTCTAGGAGTTTTCTGGTGGAGTTTTTAGCATCCTTTAGGTTGAACTATCATAAAAAAGGGATAACTTGATTTCCTCTTTTCCAATTAGTACTCCTTTAATTCCTTTTCTTGCCTAATTGCCCTAGGAAGTGTTTCAAGCACTATATTGAAGAGGAGTGGTGACAGGGGGCACCCTTGCCAAGTTCCTACATTTAAGGGGAATGCTTTTGTCTTTTTTCCATTTAGGATGATGTTGGTTGTGGGTTTCCTGTATATGGCTTTGATTACACTGAGGAATGATCTCTCCAATCCAATTTCTTCTAGGACTTTAAGCATGAAGGGATGCTGGATTTTGTCAAAGGTTTTTTTCTGTGTCAATTGAGATGAACATTTATGTGTTTTAAGATATTTATTGATTTTTGTATGTTGAACCATCCCTGTATCTCTGGTATGAATCCAAGTTGGTCACGATAGATGATCTTTTTGATGTTTGTCTGTAGGTGGTTTGCAAGTATTTTGTTGAGAATTTTTACATCTGTGTTCATTAATGAGATGGGTCTATAGTTTCCTTTTTTGGTTGGATCTTTGCCTGGTTTTGGTATTAGAGTTATGCTAGCTTCATAGAAAGAATTTGAGAGATTTCTGGCTGCTTATATTCTTCTGAACAGTTTGAATAATAATGGTTGTCTTTTTGAAATGTTTTATAGAATTCTGTTGTGAAACCACCTGGGCCTGGGCTTTTTTTAGTTAGGAGGTTTCTTATTACATTTCCAGTTTCTTCATATAGTATGGGTTTGTTTAAGCGGTCGATCTCTTCTTGGTTAAGCTGTGGTTATTCTCAAGATTTCAGATATTCATTCATTTCTCTTAGGTTTTCAAACTTAGTAGAGTATAGGTTTTTGAAATATTCCTGTATGATTGTCTGGATCTCTTTGTTGTCTGTTGTGATATTTCCCCTTTCATCACAAATTCTATTGATTTGGAGTTGCTCTTTTTTTCTTTTTGCTAACTGGGCTAGAGGTCTGTATATCTTGTTTATGCTTTCAAAGAACCAACTTTTGGATTCATTGATTTTTTTGTATTATTTTCTTTGTTTCTATTTCATTGATTTCTGCTTTGATTTTTGTTATTTCTTCCTGTCTGTTGCGTTTAGGGTTCATCTGTTGTTGCTTCTCAAGTGCTTTTAGCTGTAGTGTTAGATCATTCACTTGTGCTCTTTCCGTTTTTCTAATGTAGGCACCCAGGGCTATAAACTTCCCTCTTAGGACTGCTTTTAAAGTATCCCATAGGTTTTGTTGTGTTGTATTGTCATTGTTGTTTAGTTTCAGGAATGCTTTTATTTCTTTATTTCTTCCTTGACCTTCATTATTCAGGTGTGTGTTGTTTAGTCTCCATGTGTTCTTGTAGATAGTAGGGCTTATCCTGCATATATATTCATGCTTATCCTGCATATATGTTCATGGTTGTGAAATCTTCATGGTTAATTGTTCCTTTGATAAAGATGTCATGGCCCTCTTTGTCTCTTCTGACATCTTTTACTTCGAAGTCTATTTTGTCAGATATTAAAATAGCAACTCCTACTTTCTTTTTGGTACCATTTGCGTGGAATATTTTTTTCCATTCATTCACCTAAGTTGGTGAAGCACCTTTTCCTTGAGATTGGGATGGATTTCTTGTAGACAGCATATAGATGAGTTCTGTTTCCTAATCCATTCTCCCAGTCTATGTCTTTTGATTGGGGAGTTTAGTTCATTAATATTTAAGGTTATAATTGAAAGATGTGTGTTGCTTCCTTTCACCTTATTATCCATTTGCATTTTTGGTCTAGGTTTCTACTTCTGCAGTTATGCTTTTATTAATTTCTCTTTCTAGGTGCCTGGGGATAGTTGCTCCTCTCTTCTGTCCTTTGTATTGCTTCAAGTATTCTCTGAAGGGTTGGTTTTCCAGACATGTATTCTATCACTTTGTTTATGCCATGGAAGATTTTTCTCTGTCTTTCAACTATAATCGACATTTTTGCTAGGTATAGTAACCTTGGTTGGCATCTATAGTCGTTTAACACTGGGAACACTTTGCTCCATGTTCTTTTTGCTTTCATAGTTTTCATTGAAATGTCAGTTGTAATTCTGATGGGTTTCCACTTATATGTAACTTGTTGTTTTCCTCTTGTGGCTTTCAGAATTTTGTCTGTGTTTTGGGCATCTAGCATTTTAATTATCATATGGCATGGGGAGTTTCTTTTCTTATCTTCCATTTGGCCTTCTATGTGTTTATTGTATTTGTATGGGTTTGTCTCTTTTTAGTTTGGGGAAATTTTCATTTATTATTCTGTTGAAGATCTGATCAATACCATTCTCTTGGGATTCTTCTCCTTCCTCTATCCCTATGATGTGGAGGTTTGATCTTTTCATAGTGTCCCACATTTCATGGTTGTTCCAATTTTGTGTATTTAAAATTTTTTCATAATCTTTAAAAAATTTTATTTATTTTCATGTGTGTATGAATGTACTGTCTGCTTGTAGGTTTGTGCACTCATGTCGTGCAATGCCACGGAGGTCAGAAGAGGGTGTAGGATTCCCCTGGAACTGGAGTTAAAGATGGTTTTCAGCCACCATGTAGGTGCTGGGGATCAAACCTGGGTCCTGTGCAAGAGCAGTTGGTGCTCTTAACCACTAGGCCATCTCTCCAGCCCCAATTTTTCATAATCTTTACTTGAGCTTTTTAGTTGTTCTGTGTTATCTTCCAGGTCTGATATTCTTTTTTTCTGCTTCCTCCATTCTATTTCTGAGGCTTTTTCTATTCCTTTCCTCTTGATTGGATGAGTGTTCAGTTTCCTTTTTCATTTTAGCCTGTGATTTCTTTAGTATTTCCACTTCATTTTGGAGCTTCTCAATCTCTTCCTGTAGCTCCTTGCTTTGCTGGTTGGTTTCCTTTTTTATTTCATCATGGGATCTTTTCAGTACTTTCACTTCCTTCTGACGTGTGTCATTCTCTCCCTCTATTTCTTTCTGGAGTTTGTCATTCTCTCCCTCTAGGACCTTCTTGAGTTTTTCATTCTCTCTCCTTAGTTCTCTGACTTGTTCTTTATATTCTTTGATTTCTTTGAATATGTCTACAATTGTTCCTCTAAGATCTAGGTAACCTCTAGGTGGATCTCATTGTAGGAATCTCCTATAGGGTTGGTAGAGTTTGGTGTGGAATTATTCTTCACTTTCCCCATGTTGTTCTTTTGTTGTGCTTTTTAGCATGTGGGTTTCTTTTTGTTTGTATTCTGATGTGAATCTTACATGTTTCTCCACTGCGTTGAAGGCTTGCTTTGCTTGCCTCCTTCAGATGCCTTCTTTTTTATGTTTTCCTCCTTGTTTATGGAGTGTTGCCTTGCCTAGGCTTCAGGCTTTCAATTTTGGTTATGTATTGGAAGACTAACTTGCTCCTCCCTTTCTGTTCTGAAGGTTCTCTAAAAGCGAGGTAGGGAGCAATCCAGTTGGTACCCTGCTGAGCACTGTGCTCACTCTGCTTCCTGCCAGCCAGTTTCTCTAGTTCTTTTATTCTAGGGCTTGGTGATGAGGGACTAGAGTTGTCTCAGGTTCACTGTTTCATTTATTGCCTTGCCTTGTGCCCCAGAATCACTATTGTGGTCATACTTGGGCACTCTCAGTGCGCCTCACTTAGCTGCTTAACCTGCTCTCCAGTACTCTGTGCTTCAGGTGGTCCTGGGAATCCCCTGATGTAAGCTCTCAAGTCTCACAGTGGCAGCAGGCCCACCTTTTATATCAGCTACCAGGGTGACTTCACCCCCACAGCCATACAAGACAATGAAACAATTATCCAACAATCCTGTTGGCTGAAGTGCCCTGCCCCTACCTGTGCTTCAGGTGGTCCTGGGAGTCCTGTAACCTAAGCTCTGTGCACTCCCATGGTTGAATTTTTATAGGCCAGATTTGACATAAATTTAAAATGTTTTAACGTTTTAGAAATGTGAACTTAACAAAATACAAGGAGAATAAAACATGATTGAGTTATTTTTCCAGAAATATTTTCTATGATATGCATGTACATTGTAGTGGTTTAAATGAGAAATGTCCCTACAGGCTCACACTGAACACTTGGCAACAGTAGGTGGCACTGTTTGCAGAGATTTATGAAGTGTGGCCTTTATAGAGGAAGTATGTCCCTGGGAGGAAGCTTTAATAATTTATAGCCTTGTCCCACCTCCAGTTCCTTTCTCCTAACTTCATACTTGCCATTGGAGATGGGAACTCTCAGCTTTCAGCTTCTGTCACCATATTGCTGATGAGCCTCCTTGCCATGATAGGCTCATCCCCTGCAACCGTAAGCCCAAATAGAATCTTCCTTCTATTAATGGCCTTGGTCACAGTGTTTTATTATAGCAACAGAAAGCTAACTAATACATATATATATTTATAAGGTAATCAATATACTTAATCATATTAAAACCACTAAAATATATTCAAACCTGCTGATAGGTCTAACAAAATGTTAGACAAAATTAAACATTCAGCAGAAGAGGATCCAAAAGATTAGTGTCTCAATCAAGTAAAGGACATCTACACAAATTTTATCATATTTAATGCTAAAACACTAACTACTTTTTCATTAAAAATGAAACATGAGCTGGGGAGATGATTCTGTGTTTAAGAATGCTCTTGAAGAAAACCTGGGTTTGATTTCTGCTGCCTACGTGGTGGCTAACAGCCATCTATAACCCCAGGGAACCTGATGCCCTCTTCTGACCTCCATAGGCATTGTGTACATGGGTACACTTACATCCATGCAAAAAACTCATATACTTAAAAATTAAAATAAATAAATAAATGAAAAGAATGAAACAGGGATAATCTTTGTCATAATTTCTATTAAAACTGGAACAGAGATCCTTGCCAATACAATGATGGAAGAAGAACAAGGCATATAGATTAGGAATGAAAAAATAAGTGACTCCTTTTCATGGATAATAAACTGCTTTATGGAGAAAGAATGAACCAAATACTAATGTAGCCATTAAGTGAATTTACCAAGCTCACAAGAGACAAAGATATATAAAATCGATTGTGTTTCTTTCTACTAGTAAATGAAAAATTGGAAAACAACACTATTTACAATAGCATCAAGACATGAAATCAAAGGAAATAAAGTTAACAAATATTTATGTATTCAAAATAAATTAAAACACATGTCAACACAAAGAGTAGTATGTGGATGCTTATCAGAGCCCTGGTCACAACTCAAATGCTCGGTGGCAGGTGAATGAATAAGCAAATTGTGATATATGCAATGTAATGCTATCAAACAAGAGAATGGGCTCTGAATACATCCAACAACAGGTGTGAGTCTTGTGGGCATTATCCTATGTAAAAGCTAAAATAAATGGTACTACTTGGACCAGTACCAACAAGGGCAAATCAATCATTGTGACAAGGAGTGTAAGGAGTGTTGGTTATAAGTGAAAGAAGAGAACTTTTTTTGGATGATAAAAATGTAGTTATAGTCATAAAAACTCATTGAAAAGATGACTTGGGGCTGGAGAGATGGCCTAGCGGTTAAGAGCGCCGACCGCTCTTACAGAGGACCCAGGTTCGATCCCCAGCACCCACATGGCGGCCGAGAACCGTCTGAAACTCCAATTCCAGGAGAACTCCAGTTCCAGGGGAATCTGAGACCGTCTTCTGACCTCCGCGGCATTGCACGACACGGGTGCACAAACTTTCATGCAGACAGTACATTCATACACATACAGAAATAAATAAAATTAATAAAACAAAAAAATTTAAAAAAAAAAAGAAAAGATGACTTTAAAATAGCTGCATTTATCTATATGTAAATTATGGTTCTATAAGACTGATTTATAAAACAAGAAATGTTAACCTTCAAAGTCATAGAAAATATTCTTGGTGTAGAATGTAGGGACACTGTCACAACACTGACTGAAATGGCACAATTGTCATCAGAAGGCAGGAGTTAATCTTAGTCTCTACATGCTAATCAGAACCTGTTGAATCTCCTAAGAAAACAAAACACAGAGAGGCAAAATTCTAAAGTGAATGAAAATATGTCTAATTTGGAATAAAATAAAAATGCTTTGTTCTAAAGCCAAAGAATATTCTTAGATTGGATTTTGTTTAGCATTCTAAATATAACTAGCTGGAATTCTTTGAGTACACTCCTATTCAACATTTTGATGTATCTGCTTTTTATTAAAAAAAAAAGTTGCAATGACTCTGAAAGACAAAAGAAAATCCAGTTTTCTTAGTAATGAAGAATGTGAGGTATAGTCCAGGGATAAGACACAGTGAGTACCTTCCCACACTGGGACATATTTGGGGTAAGTCTGAGCAAGAGAGAATGTAAGTTTACTGTACTTACAGTGATGGTATTGCTAATGACCTTGTGAACAGAGATACATGAAGCTCATCTTAACAAAATGACAATAAAAGACCTTGGTGACATATGATATAATACCTTAATTGCTGAAAGCAAAGAAAAACACATCACATAAGTTCTCCAATATTGTAACATTCTGTCATACATTTTATTGTATGTCAACAGGACTGTAGTTTGCTTTTATAACCTTTTATCTGTGTTTAAAAAAATGAATCTTTTTCTGCCAAATAAAATCCATGTTTTAAAAACATGAACTTCCCTGTTTACAGACTCAATACTCATTATGCTGTGTTCATTTGTTCATAGATTACCCAGGCCAATGAAAATTCTTTCCATACTAGCACTCCACACAACAAAGAAAGCAGAACAGCAAATTCGTTTTTACAAATTTGGGGAAGCAGCTTATTTCCTTTATCAAGAAAAGTTGTTTCCTTCAGGGAATTGAAAATCATGTCCAAGATACTAATTTTCTCATAAAGAGATTTAGAGGGATTCTTTTCTCCCATAGAACCAATATTCCAATTAATTCATCCAACGAAAAAGACTTCTCATACTGAGGCAGACTTGAAGCACCAGAGTATGATGTCATGAATTTTAAAAAGGAAACCACTCTGCACGATGCTTGAGGGTCCAGTGCACATGTTCAGTGCTTCAGAATTAGTCTGCTTGGCTACAGGATTGTCAAATAGATCTTCTGCTAAGTAAACAACTCAATGCTGAAACATTATTTTCCTCTTCTGAAAAATATTGAGCAACAACATTAAATGGAATTATTTTTCTTTGAAGTATTCAGTATTTTAAAAACACCTCCTAAATATGCCTCAAAGGAGGCTCAAGAAGTAAAAGCCAAGAAGAAAGCTAAACATTGCGAAGGACTTGCTTGATGCACATGCACTTAAACACTTGTACTAAGACGGATCTGGGGCTTAGTGTGAAGCTTAGATCAGTGTAGTCAGACTAGTCACTGATCTGGGCATGTGTAGGAGCCTCTTGGAGAATCATGGAGCACCAGAACTTCACATCTCACTGGCTAAAGAGGAGCAACAGCTCATGCCTTTAAGTCAGAGGCATGGACACTAACTGAAATGAAGGCAATGCTATCCCTGCTTTAAGTACTGAATATTTTTCTGCTTCTTAGAACCTGACATATGAAGTTGTCCGACTCAGAACTTGGACCTGGAAGGACTGGGTAATGTGGTACCTAGGGGCAAAGTTATTGTGCAAGTTAACAATATTAAGTAGGGACCAACAGAACAATTAACTTTCCAAGCAAGAGTGATCAGTATTAATACAGAATTTGAGAAATGTTTTTAAAGAACCATGTCACAGGACAAAAATATATGTTTGTTCATGAATACTTAGAAATATCAAATGTGGTACTGGAATGTACCCAAATGAGAAATAAATGCATGTGAATGTTATAGATAGTTCTCGAAACACAATTATGGGGAAAATGTGAAGCAGACAACTAACAGAGCTTCAAGCCCAACTGGATGTTTGTGTGGCTTTATTTAACATTTCAAAAGATCACTACAGTAATAGGTGCTGTGAATTCATCTTTTGAAGTTACTGATGGGACAGAGATGACAGAAGTTATCCTAGCAACGATATATTTGAACTAAATTTATTGCTTCAGTGATATATGTGAAGGCCACGTTCTGACTTTTAAGAAATTTTTGACAAGAAGGAGCTGTTGTTAAGAATTGAAGAAGTGTAAGGAATGAATGGCCTGGATGTCATTTAGCAGACCAAAATGATGATGCAAATACTTAATGAGAATGTTACCTTTAGAATATAAAATCAATATAAACTCATTCGGTATGATAAGAAGAACTCATTTTGAGTCAACTGTGTAT
Source organism: Rhizomys pruinosus (assembly GCA_009823505.1). Taxonomy (NCBI): domain Eukaryota; kingdom Metazoa; phylum Chordata; class Mammalia; order Rodentia; family Spalacidae; genus Rhizomys; species Rhizomys pruinosus. Next base: position 1,017,071 of record VZQC01012434.1, read on the forward strand.
TTTCAGAAGTGATATCACTAAAATTTGGTAATATCCAGCTGTGGAGTCATTTGGCCTGGAGAGATATATGGTTCTAATATTGATAAATATCATTTTATAGGTTTTGAAATTTGGACATTAAATGTCATGGTAAAATGATTGCCAAAATGCCAAGAACGTTGATAGAATTGTAAAAATTTATGTCTGTTCTATATTCATTGACTATAATTGAATGACATGATCCCTGGCTCCTATGTAGTAATAGTAATAGTAATAGTAGTGTGTGTGTGTGTGTGTGTGTGTGTGTGTGTGTAATAGGAGTGTGTGTGTTTAATAGTGTTAAATAAATGATTTCCATATTTGGAAAAACCCCCATTTTAAATCATATTTAATAAAGAAAATAAATAATCTTTCCCTACAAGAATCATACTGGTATTAAAAGTTTCGTATTGCAGAACAAAGAAGTTCCACATTAGAGAAATTTATAGGAAAAAATGTTCATTGAATAAGGGAATCTAGAACTTTACAAACAGTGAACTCCCATAATCTATTTCCAATTATGAATAGACAGTTATGTTTAAATTATGCAAATTTTTCAGGGTTTAATACCTGTTATCTAAGTGTGAATTAATTTCATGTAGAGAGATTATTTCTTCTTAGGACTTTGCCTAAGGAAGGATGTGCATGTATCCACATCTTATTAGCTTTGTTGTGGTAACAAGTAGCTTCATAATTTCTGTGGGTTAAATGTAGTTTACTTTCTGGTTCATGGCTGTCATTAGATGTAGGTAGATGGTATGAATGTACATATAAATGTCATCCTGAAATATTTACTGTGTCTCTTATTTTGCCTTTTCCCAGATAGCTATATTACACAAAAAGCTGGGATTTTTGTTTTAAGGGCTGAATAGTCAAATATCATAAGAGTCTATATACACTTGTCACATTTCTTCGTTCTGTGAACTGAAGCACTGAGGCTGTGGTCATGTCTCAGATAATCTGAATTGCAGTGAATATAAGAGTATAGATGTCTTTTTGACATACTGATTCCATCTACTTGGGTACATAATACATGTGAGATTGTTAGATTATATTATAATTCTATTTTAATTTTTCAAGATGCCTCTATACCACCTTCAATAAGTATTAATTTTCAACTCTATGTGCACAAGCGCTCCTTTTTCTCTATATCATGGTTGAGGCTTGATGGTATTTTTTTCCAATGTTTATTGATAGATACAAGTACATAAAATCAGGGCATGTACATGATTTGATAGATTAAGTAGACTTAATTTCAATACTATAAAAAGGGAACAGTTCAGATTCTCACAATTTGTTTCACACCCACAAAAACCACTTCAAGGGCATTAATGATGTCTCAAATCTGATCAGTTTTGTGCAAGTAAACCATGCTTCTTTTTAAAAAGACTGTGCACTTGCCCAGGCTCAAGGATATTGAAATCTAGCACACAAAACCCATTATTAGAGGTAGAAATACAGGCAATATACTATTACGGCAACAACCATCAATTACAGTTAAGGATTTTCTGTAACAACCAAATGGATCGTCTAATATTGCAACAAATCAAGTATTACTGAGCAAAGTGCATTTCTACAATGTTCAGTGTTTCTACTCAGTTTTCTAACTTTAAACAGCCTATGATAACTGGCAGCAGAGAAGGACCTTGCAATAGACTGCCTCTGCTTGAGAACCTATGATGTAATTATTGCATGCTGCTGATATACTGTCCAAACATTAAAGATATTCCTAAAATATTTGATGGTAGATTATGATTAAGACATTACATTACAAAAATCCTTATGCAGAAGGAAACCCTCATTGATGTGCTTCTGCTTTAAATATTGTGCCCCCAAATGAAGTCCAGTAAGCACACATCCTGTCATGATCCCCCTGCATTGGCCACCATGATACTGTTGAGGTAATCCAACAATGGCAGTCCATCTTCTGAGGAGGCTGAATTTCTATTATCTGCTTAGTTCACAAGCTGAGTATCTCAGCAGTCCTCAGTCCACATTGGAAGGCTAAAAAATAAAAAAGCTGTATCTCATGTCTTTGAGGAGTGCTTAAAATAGTGGCATCTACAGAGCATATGCGCCTGCCTGTGAGAGTTGTAGACAGGCCAAACAACGGTGCTCCCTCTTTTTTTTTTTTTTTTTTTTTTTTCTTTTTGTCATTTTACTAAGATCTCAAGTTTTGTGTCTTCATTACAGGTTTTTTGGTCTTATTATTTATATCTGGTTGTATTTTCCTTCTGGGTGCTTAAGGCCATACAGATAGCGCAGATTAACCAAGGTTTTGTTTTGTTGAGGTCAGTTGAGGATCTGATCCTCAGGGGTCTCTTGGGTTTTTTTTTTTGCGGGGGGGAGTGGGAGCCCCTTGCTTCTTTCAGCTCCTCATCCACCAGTTCCATCCACATGAGGACAAAATCAGGTCTTGCTAGACCAGGCTTCCTTTTCTGAAGAATGAGCAGACTTTCCTCTTTATAGACTGGACACTGGCTGAAATCCCCTTAGTGGCTCTCCAAGACCTCCCTGAACAGGAAGAATGGTGACCCACCTCTGCAGGACTTTTCAAGAGATGCCCCCATGTATAATCCCCTATGACTTGGTTGATCTCTGAGGGCAAGGAACAAAGTTGTCCCCAGGCCCCTCCATCAAAATGATAGGGACTTCAGATATGGTTGTTAAGCACCCAGAAAGGCTAAGTTGCACCAGCCTCTTACATTGCACCTATATTAACATTGTATCCTTTGGAAACAAATTGTATGTTTTTTCCATAGCATATTTCTTGACTCACTTCTTTCCATTTTAATCCCATATTACTCTAAAATATGCACACATGCCCTCCATAATATACTAAAAGTCCAAGGTCTGAGAATACATGTTAGATCAGCTCTAGAACCTGTGTAGGGATTCCCAATACAAGAGCACAGTTGTCTTTAGATCATGAGGAGTATAATATTAACATTGCTCATTTTGTCTTACACCTAGGTACTTGGTACTAGCATCCACAGATGAAGGATACCATTCATCTTTTGTTTTTCTGGGACTGTGTTACTTCACTTAGCATAAAATCTTCTAGTTCCATCCATTTACCTGCGAATTTCATGATGTCATCTTTCTTTACCACTGCATAGTACTCCATTGTGTAGATGTACCACTTTCTGTATCCACTCATCAGTTGTGGGGCATCTGGGTTGGTTCCAGTTCTTCACTATTGTGAAGAGAGCAGCAGCAAACATGGCTGTGCATGTATCTCTGCTGTAGGAAGAGTCTGATGGGTATATACCCAGAAGTGATATGGCTGGGTCAAGTGGTAGGCTCATTTTGAGTCTTTTAAGGGTTCTCCATGCTGCTTTCCATAGTGGTTGTACAACTTTTCATTCCCACCAGCAGTGGATGAGTGTTTCCCTTTCCCTACACCCTCTCCAGCATTTGGTATCATTTGTTTTCTTGATCCTAGCCAGTCTTATTCCGGGTGAGATGATATCTTAAAGTGGTTTTAAATTACATTTCTTTAATTATTAGTGATGTTGAACACTTTTTAAGATGTTTCTCAGCCATCTCCATTTCCTCGCTTGTGAATTCTCTGCTCAGCTCTTTACTCCATCTATTGAGGGAGTCATTTGGTTTCTTGTTCCTTTGTTTTTTGAGTAATTTATATATTCTGGAAGTTAATGCTCTGTCAGATGAATCAGCAGTGAAGGTTTCCTCCCACTCTGTGGGTTTTCTTTTCACTTCCCTTATTGTTTCTTTTGCTGTACAAAATCTTTTGATTTTAATAAGGTCCCACTTGTCAATTGTTGACCTTATTTCCCGTGAAGCTGCTGTCTGATTTAGAAAGTCTCTTCCTACACCTGTCTTGTAAGTTGCTGCCAACTTTTTCATCTAACACCTTCAGGGTTTTGGGTTTTAAATTGAGGTCTTTGATCCATTTAGAGTTGATTTTTGTGCAGGGTGAGAGGTAGGGGGTTTAATTTTATTTTTCTGCAAGTGGTGATCCAGTTTTGCCAGCACCATTTGCTGAAGATGCTGTCTTTCCTCCATTGAGTCTTTTTAGCCCCCTTGCAAAATATAAGGTGGCTGAAATTGTACGTGCTCAAGTTTGGATCTTCAGTTTTGTTCTATTGGTCTACAGGTCTGTTTTTCTGCCAGTACCAAGCTGTTTTTCTGCCAATATCCATGTAGTATAGTTTGATATCTGGTATAGAAATTCCCCCTGTATTGCTGTTTTCACTCAGGGTTGCTTTGGCTATTCAGGGTTTTTGTTGTTCCATATGAATTTAAGAATTTTTTTCCAAGCCTGTGAAGAATGTCCTGGGGATTTTAATTGGAATTGTGTTGAACTGATATATTAATTTGGGTAGAATGGACATATTTACTATATTAATTTTTCCAATCCATCAGTATGGGAGGGCTTTCCATCTTCTGATGTTTTCTTCAATCTCCTTCTTCAGGAGTTTATAATTTTTGTTGTAGAGATCTTTGGTGTCTTTGGTTAGGTTTATTCCTAGGCATTTTATTGTTTTTGAGGCTATTGTGAGAGGGAAGGTCTCCTTGTATTCCTTCTTCAGTTGCTTGTTGTCGGTGTAAAGAAAGGCTACTGATTTTTCTAGGTTGATTTTGTAACCTGCCACTTTACTGAAACTCCTAACCATTTCTAGGAGTTTTCTGGTAGAGATTTTAGCATCCCTAGGTAAACTTTTATACTGTCAGGTAATGCCTGTTTTTAGCTTCTGTAACAATTACTGATGTTGGCATCTTTTCAATATGCCTATTGGCTATTTGTATATTTTCTTTGGGAAAAAAATCCCTGTTTGGGTCTTTGTCCCATTTTCGCTTTATTTGTTGACAGTTTCATACACATATATGATAAATTTTAGTCCATTTCATTCCCTATTAGCTTGTCTGATCCTTCACTTCTCCCATTGAACCCATTTTCCTTTACAAGGCCCTCTCCTATTTTCATGTCTTTTTTGTGTGCAAGACCCACTGGGTAATGAGGGTCATATGCATGACCATGAGTGGGTGACCATTTACTGGAGCTCAAGCAGCTTATCCCTGTAGAGTGGCACTCCATCCCCCAAGCACCATGAATTGCCGATAATTCCTCAGGTGGGCTTCACCATCCTTTCCCCTTTCCATGGAAATGTCCGTGGGCCCAGTCTCGTGCAGGTCACCACAACTGCAGTAAGCTAGCTAGCCCAGTAGCCTCGTCGTGTCCAGAGGACAGTGTTCTGCCACACTCCTCCCCAGCTTCTCTCTCAGATGTTCATTTTGCTCCATTTTCTCTGAGCCTTGGGGGTGTGGTGAGGGTGTGATGTAAAAGTTCCATTTAGATCTGAGCTGATCAGTCCAGTCACTTTGCTTTTTGACGAGTGAGTTGCAGTTTGAGTCTCTTTGTTAAACTGCAACCACTGTAAAAATGAAACTTCTCAAAAAAAAAAATGAAACTTCTCTGATGCAGGGAGAGAGCTTCACTATCTGTGGTTATTAACGTCAGTATTTAGAAACTATGGGTCTAAGATAAGCATACTGTGCTCATTTAGCAAAACAGCATATGTCTGTTAGGCATTTTCTTTGGAATTTGTGTATATTTTCTTTGGAAAACTATCTAGTCATGTCTTTGACCCTTTTTTAACAAAGTTTTTTTTGCTGTTGAGTTTATGAGTGTTTTGTACATTAAAAATAATTTATGAGATTCATGGTTTAAAATTTTTCTCATTCTGCAATTTACCTTTTCATGTTGATGAATGTTGCCTTTCTGTACAGAAGTATTTGGATTTATACGGTCCTGTTTTTTTATTTTGGGTTGCATTGTCTTGTTTTGGGTGCCATGTCTAAAAGTAAGTGCCAAGAACATTATGGAGGAATTTTCTTTTATTTCCTTTAAAGAATTTTTATGGTTTGCGAGCTAATATTTCTGTATGCTGAAGTTTTTTTGTAAGTACTAATAAACAATGTATTTTATTTTAAAATAGTTAATCAATTTTTAGTTTTTTTTGATTACATAAGATTGTGTATTATACAATCTTATTTTTGTATAAGCATTTCCTGTTTTCCTAATACCACTCTTCCCTAAATATATTTCTTTACCTTTTGTTGAAGAGTGGTTGCTGCACATCATAGTTGCTGGGCTTCTAATTCTGGTTTATTAACATATGATCTATTTTCATTCCAATACCATGTTATTTTTAATAGGATAGCTATGTAATATGATTTGAAATCCCAAAGGGATTTGGTTTTTCAATATTGTATTTAGTCTCTGTGGTCCTATCTAAATTTTAGGTTTGCTTTTTCTGTTGCTGTTAAAAACTTTTGTTGTAGCTCTCAAGATTCACAGATAGGCAAGGTTGATAATTACTGTTCTCTTCCAGTAGCATGCACAGCACCTTCCACGGAAGCCAGCCAGCAGAGACGAGGCTCTGAAGTCAGCACCAGCTCGATTTCTCCTTGTTTGTTCTACAGCTCATGGAGACTTACCGTGATGTTCTGAGGGTCTCCGGGATCCCTGTCCGGTGGCTTTGTTTGAGGGTCTTTGGGATCCCTGTCCGGTGGCTTTGTTTGAGGGTCTCTGGGATCCCTGTCCGGTGGCTTTGTTTGAGGGTCTCTGGGATCCCTGTCCGGTGGCTTTGTTTGAGGGTCTCCGGGATCCCTGTCCGGTGGCTTTGTTTGAGGGTCTCCGGGATCCCTGTCCGGTGGCTTTGTTTGAGGGTCTCCGGGATCCCTGTCTGGTGGCTTTGTTTGAGGGTCTCCGGGATCCCTGTCCGGTGGCTTTATTTGAGGGTCTCCGGGATCCCTGTCCAGTGGCTTTGTTTGAGGGTCTCCGGGATCCCTGTCCAATGGCTTTGAAAGAACTCCATTCTTGGCATTGGGATTTTCTCTGCTAGTCCATGGTGTTCAGTAGGGCAATGTCTTCCTGTTATAACTCCGTTTGATAAGCTTTTTTTATTGTAGATGTATATTGTTTTAAAACATTTTTAGTTTATAAGTGTACTGCCTACATGTGCATAAGTGCACCCATGTCATGCAGTGACCATGGAGGTCAGCAGAAGGTGTGGGATTCCTCTGGAAGTTGAGTTACAAACAGCTTTTAGCCACCATGTGGGTGCTGGGTGTTGAACCTGGGTCCTCTGCAAGAACACCCAGTGCTCTTAACTACTGAGCCATCTCTCCAGCCCCGTATGTATGTTCTTTAAGAACGTTCTATAGGAGTAGGCTTCCATTTGGCTTCTTCTAAAGGCCCTTAGTATTAGTTATCCTTTCCCATACGCCTTCCTCTGCCCTGCTCTCCAATCCATGCCCCTTTTAACCCTTCTTAATCCATTTTCCCCTTTTCCCTATGTATCACTGCATTCTATCTCCTATCCCATAGAACCTCCACCCATGGCCATTTTCTCAGCTGTGAATCCTGTGAGCTACAATAACAACTGGCCTGACAAGACATGCTCACTACTGCATTAGTGCTACAAATGATTGGATTTAAGGTCCACTTCACATTTAAAGTCCCATTACTGACATTGATATCAGGCCTAGGAACCTGTGGCTAAACAGATCACAAGTCATTGGAGAGAGCCTACTACTGTTCCTCTGCTAAACAGACATAGTATTAAACTGACTCCTAATGACTTACTGTTTTATTTAGACTAATGAATCTCTCAACTCTCACCAGAGATGCTTCCTCATGCAGTAGGTGGTAACTAACAGAGAACCCATAGATGGCTAAGGTACACAGAATAAGAGATGACAGGATGCTCATCCTTGAATAGGATGCCTATATCAAACGTTTACCTCCTAAGGGCCAGGGATCATTGTGGAATAGGGGGAGGAAAGATCGTAAGAGCCAGAGTTAGTGGATGACCATAAGACAGCAAAGTCTTCCAGACAGCTGGACAGTTCCTCGTATAAACTCACAGCAATGATGACAGCATGCATAAGACCCATGCACAAGACCACATGTAAACTCAATCCAAAAACCAAAACCCCAGCATGGAAGCAGGAAGAAGGGTAGGAGGCCCCAGACCCCTAGATGAAGAACTGTTGGCAACTGACAGTTGCTGGCAGAGGAGTCAAATTTCTTTAAAGGTGTGATATTGAGTGATTGACCAGGCTCTGGTAGATGGATCCACACTGAAGGACGTTTGGGGACACAGGTTTGACTGTATAGAGTATATAAAATTGGGCAGTGAGTACTGAGGAGATGCAGATAGAGGAGGGGGCTAAGGATGATAAAAATATATTGCATGGATGTACAAAAACTCAACAATTTTTTAAAAATTTAAGTCATTGAACTTTTATAGGGATTGTATTGAAGTCTATATTATTCTGTATAACATAAACATCTTCACATTATTTCAATATATTTACTTTATTCTTTATTTTATCAATATTTTATAGTTCTCATTGAAGAGGTTTTTCACCTCCTTGAATACATTTATTTCTAGCTATTTTGCTTTTTGAAATTAATATTAACAGAATTGCTTCTTAATTCCATTTTAGATAATTAACTACTAGTGTCTAGAAATTTATTGGTGTTTTCATGTTAATTGTAAGATATTATGACTCTTAAAGATAATTTCATTTATTCTTTCTCGTTTGGATGTTTTGTATTTCTTACATAATTATTCTGGCTATAAACACTAGCACTCTAGGGAATCAATGTGGTAAATTGATATGTTTGTTTTATTTTTAATCCTAGAGGAGAAGACTTTCCTTTCTGACACTGAGTATGTTATTACCTGGAGACTTGTCACAAATGTTGGTTCTTATGTTGAGATATGTTCCTTCTGGACCCAATTTTTTGAGATAAAGGGGTGCTGAACTTTGTCAAGTGGTTGTTCTCCACATGCACTGAGATAGTCACGTGGCTTTTATCCCTCATCTTTTTTTCTGGTTTATCACATTTAGCGAGTTGCATATGTCAATTTATCTTTGTATCTCAGGAGTAGATCCCATCTGGTCAAGGTATGTGATCCTTTGAACGTGGTGTGAGTTACATTTGGTGGATTCTTGTCATGGCTCTGTGTATCAGTGTTCACAGGGAGCACTGACCTACGTTTTTACTTCTTGTAGTGTCTATGTGTCATTTGATATTAGGGTAATTTTAGCCATATTAACTGTTTGGAAGTATTTCTTCCTATCTGAGTTTTTGGGTGGTTTTGATACTAATTCTTCTTTCGATATTTGACTATTGTGCCATTGAATCTTTCTGATCCGTAGCCTCACTGATTCCTTCACTATTCTGGAGAGGAAAGAGAAAAGGCAGAGACAGAAATGAACTTTGCATAGAATTCTCTACAGCCAGAGAAGCCCACTATGCACGTAATCTACTCTCACTTCTTCCTGTGGGATGGGTCACAGGGTCAGGGAGTTGTTTGGCATTGAACTCCGCCATCTTGTATAAAGGGTGGGAGTAAGGCGACAGTGTTGGTCTTACCACTTTTCAATATACTTTACCGAAGTTTTATGCATTTCTTACAACATTTCTCAGCCCAATTTAGACTCATTCCCCTTTCCATGCCCCCTAATGCATGGAGTTCAGGCATTCTGGTTTACATGTCTTGTATCTTTTTCTCAGTCTTTTAAAGGTTTTTCTATGCAGAGGTTTATTGTTTGGGGCAGAAGTTTACTGTTTCAGTCAGTTCTTTGTCCCAGTCCTTTTGTTGTTGTTCCCTCTGATTTGTTTTGCTCCAAGATATGCATATATATATATATATATATATATAATATATATATATATATATAAATTATGATGTCTGAAAATAAACTGTATGTTTAGGAATTCATATTTTCCCCTTTAATTTTACATTACTCTAAAATATGCACACATACCCTTCACCCATATACCAACATTATAAAGCCTGAAAATAAAGCGGTAGGTTAATTCTAGAGCCCATTAAGGACTCATTATGAGAGCACAGTTGCTTTCAGATAAAAAGAAATATAACATTAACTTTGCTCAGTTTGCCTTACAACTAGGGAATTAGTGGTATCCACAAATGAGGATTCCTTGTTTGTTTTTCTGGAACTGTATTACTTAGTATAATAGCTTCTAGTTCCATTCATTTACCTGCAAAGTTCATGATGTCATCTTTCTTTACTGCTGTATAAAACTCCATTGTGTAGATGTACCACATTTTCTTTATCCACTTGTCAGTTGAGGGGCACTTGAGTTGGTTCCAGCTCTTCACTATTGTGAAGAGAGCAATAAACATGGATATGCATATATCTCTGTGGTAGGATGTGTCTTGTCGGTATATACCCAGGAATGGTATGAGTGGGTCAGGTGGTCGGCTCATTTTCAGTTTCTTTTTTTTTTTTTTTTTTTTTTTTTTGGTCTTTTCGAGACAGGGTCTCCCTGTAGCCCCAGCTGTCCTGGAATCACTCTCTAAGACCAGGCTGCCTTGAACTCACAAAGATCCACCTGCCTCTGCTCCCAAGTGCTAGGTTAAAGGCATGCACCACCACGCCCGGCCTTCATTTTCAGTTTCTTAAGAGCTCTCTCCACACTCCTTTCCATAGCGGTTGTATGCGTTTGCATTCCCACCAGCAGTGATGAGTGTTCTCCCTTTCTCCACACACTCTCTCCAGCATTTGGTATCATTATTTTTTTTTATCATAGCCAGTTTTACCAGGGTAAGATGAAATCTTAAATGGTTTTAATTTGCATTTCCTTAATTATTACCAATGTTGAAACTTTTAAAATGTTTCTCAGTCATCTTTTCTTCCTCACTTGTGAAGTCTCTATCAGCTCTTTTACTCCATCTTTTGAGTGAGTCTTTTTATTTTACTTCTTTAGTTTTTGAGTAGTTTATATATTCTGGATGCTAATACTCTGTCAGATGTATCACTGGTGAAGGTTTCCTCCCACTCTGTGGATTAATATCCGCTACTTTACTGAAACTCTTAATCGTTTGAGGAGTTTTCTGGTGAGAGTTTTTTATGATTCCTTATGTAAACTATTATATCATCTACAAAAAGGAATATATTTGACTTCCTCTTTTCAAATTAGTACTCTTTAATTTCCCTTTCTTGCCTTATTGCTCTACAAGTGTTTCAAGCCCTATATGGAAGAGGAGTGGCAATAGGGGGCAGCCTTGCAGGTTCCCACCTTTAAGAGGAATACTTCTAATTTTTCTCCATTTAGGATGATGTTGGCTGTGGGTTTGGTTGTATTATGGCTTTGATTATGTTGAAGAACATTCCCTTCAGTCTAATTCCTCTATGGTAAGTGGCTTTAAGATGAAGATGCTGGATTTTGTTGAAGTTTTTTTTTTTTTTTTTGTTTTTTTCTTTTAGTTCGTTTATGTGTTTTATGATATTTATTGATTTATGCATGTTGAACCATTCCTGCATCTCTGGAATAAATCAACTTGGTCATGATGGGTGTGTAGTAAAAGTGCATTAGAGCTTCTCTGTTGAATTCCTGGATGCTCCCAAAAGTTCACTTGTCCATGGTTGCTGCTCTTTCCCTATGTTCTAAGAACTCATGTATGCCTAAATTAAAAAGTACAGAGTAATTTCTTGAAGAGAGAAGATTTCCAGACAACATGATGTTGAGTCTGTGGTGTGGCTATTACTCATGTCTCCTATCCAAGTCTACAATGAAATAGAGCAATTGGGGCAGAAAGAGAATAGGTACAGTTTGGAGAGAAAAGAAAGCGAGGAGCTGAATGTTTACGGCCAAGGCCTGTACTGAAAGAGGCTATGATTTTTAAGCAAAGTGACACCATTAAGGAGAGGCTTTCTGCTCTGCAATGGAACAATGGGAAGGATTCCCTCAGTGTTAGGCGTACAGGTTTCAACTTATAAAAAGTGAAAGTCTAAGAGGTTCTTTGCTCCTGTAAAACCATTGCTTCAACATAGGAAGACTGATGCTAATGTGGTAGAAGTGGGTGAAGGCACATTCCAAATTGGCAGTGGACCTTGGAAGAGTTGTCAATGTGGTGCTGGCTTTGGAGACATGAAAAAAGCAACAGTGAGGGGCCAAAGGATTCGTCTTCTGCCATTTTAGAGAGCTACTGAAGCCAAGATAGATGCAGCAGGGACGCGAGTCCTTGCAAGAAGGCAGTGAGAGGCCTGTGCAAAGTCGCGGAAGTGAAGCCTGTGGTGGGGCAGAAAGCTCAAGATGTTGCAGATTCCAAAACCATGAGACATCTGCAGAGGAGACTGTCCTACCTAGAGTCAGAGGGAGTGTGGGGTAGCAATGCTGGGTGTGGGCTATGTAACCAAGAGTACAGTCAGAGGGAGTGTGGGGTAGCAGTGCTGAGTGTGGGCTAGCTAAACAAGAGTGGGGTCAGAGGGAGTGTGGAGTAGCAGTGCTGAGTGTGGGCTATCTAACCAAGAGTACAGTCAGAGGGAGTGTGGGGTAGCAGTGCTGAGTGTGGGCTAGCTAAACAAGAGTGGGGTCAGAGGGAGTGTGGAGTAGCAGTGCTGAGTGTGGGCTATCTAACCAAGAGTACAGTCAGAGGGAGTGTGGGGTAGCAGTGCTGAGTGTGGGCTAGCTAAACAAGAGTGGGGTCAGAGGGAGTGGGGAGTAGCAGTGCTGAGTATGGGCTAGCTAAACAAGAGTGGGGTCAGAGGGAGTGTGGGGTAGCAGTGCTGAGTGTGGGCTATCTAACCAAGAGTACAGTCAGAGGGAGCGTGAGGTAGCAGTGCTGAGTGTGGGCTATGTAACCAAGAGTACAATCAGAGGGAGTGTGGGGTAGCAGTGCTGAGTGTGGGCTAGCTAACCCAGAGTACAGTCAGAGGGAGTGTGGGGTAGCAGTGATGAGTGTGGGCTATCTAACCAAGAGTACAGTCAGAAGGAGTGTGGAGTAGCAGTGCTGAGTGTGGGCTATGTAATCAAGAGTACAGTTAGAGGGAGTGTGGAGTAGCAGTGCTGAGTGTGGGCTATGTAATCAAGAGTACAGTTAGAGGGAGTGTGGGGTAGCAGTGCTGAGTGTGGGCTAGCTAAACAAGAGTGGGGTCAGAGGGAGTGGGTAGTAGCAGTGCTGAGTGTGGGCTAGCTAAACAAGAGTGGGGTCAGAGGGAGTGTGGAGTAGCAGTGCTGAGTGTGGGCTATCTAACCAAGAGTACAGTCAGAGGGAGTGTGGGGTAGGAGTGCTGAGTGTGGGCTATGTAACCAAGAGTACATCAGAGGGAGTGTGGGGTAGCATGCTGGGTGTGGGCTATTAACCAAGAGTACAGTCAGAGGGAGTGTACGGTAGTAGTGCTGAGTGTGGGCTATCTAACCAAGAGTACAGTCAGAGGGAGGTGTGGTAGAGTGCTGAGTGTGGGCTATGTAACCAAGAGTACATCAGAGGGAGTGTGGGGTAGCAGTGCTGAGTGTGGCCTATGTAACCAGGAATACAGTCAGAGGGAGTGTGGGGTAGCCAAGCTGGGAATGGGCTATCTAAACCCTGTGAAGCTGAAGTTACAGGAATATTAATTGTATGGGTTTAATTAAAAAGTACTGGGTTTCAGGCTTCCACTGGCCCAGTATTTCCTCCCGTGTCCTGATTCCTCCCTTTAGGTTTGGGAATGCATCTTCTGTGCCGTTCTATGTTGGGAATGGGTAATATTGTTTTAGTCTCTATGGGGACTTTTAAAGTTGGATTAAGTTCATTTTACATTATGAGATGGCTATAAGCCTATGGGGAACAGGGGATGGAAAGTCTTTTGAATGAGTACTGTCCCCACAGACTCATGTATCTGAAAACATTTGGTACAGTGGTGGAACTGTCTGGGGAACTTATGGAACTTTTAGGACATGGAAATTNACAGACTTACTTTTCCTAAGCAAATAAACATTTATGAAGTACTAAACCAATACAATTGAAGACCCCACCAATGATGGGAAAAAGTCATGCTTTAAAACATAATAGAAAAAGACTGTACTTCTAAGAATGTCAAAACATAAAAATGAAACAATATCATAAAATTAAACTAATGTAGGAAAAATTTTTAAACAGCTGGTGAGCTTAATCATAATTTTGATGCATGGCTAAAATCTCCCACAAATTGCAAAAGTGCATTACAAAATAATATTAAAATATAATATTCATTAATAGTTAAACATTAATTTAATGCATTAAAAATCAGACTAGAAATAGTAAACAAAAATAGCAATTGACGGCTGAAGAGATGGCCTAGCGATTAAGAGTGCTGACTGCTCTTGCAGAGATCCCAGGTTCGATCCCCAGCACCCACATGGTGGCTGAGAACGGTCTTTGACTCCAGTTCCAGGGGAATCCGATACCCTCTTCTGACCTCCAGGTGCACAGACTTGCATGCAGACAGTACATTCATACACATAAAAAAATAAATAAATAATTAAAAAAGTAGCAATTGATGTCTAAATGTTGATTGTAATCGATTATTATCACCAAAAAATTGAAAAGCTTTTTTTTTTGTTTTGTTTTTGTTTTTGGTCTTTTCGAGACAGGGTCTCCCTGTAGCCCCAGCTGTCCTGGAATCACTCTCTAGACCAGGCTGGCCTTGAACTCACAAAGATCCACCTGCCTCTGCCTCCCAAGTGCTAGGATTAAAGGCATGCACCACCACGCCCGGCCTTCATTTTCAGTTTCTTAAGAGCTCTCTCCACACTCCTTTCCATAGCGGTTGTATGCGTTTGCATTCCCACCAGCAGTGGATGAGTGTTCCCCTTTCTCCACACACTCTCCAGCATTTGGTATCATTATTTTTTTTTATCATAGCCAGTATTACCAGGGTAAGATGAAATCTTAAATGGTTTTAATTTGCATTTCCTTAATTATTACCAATGTTGAAACTTTTAAAAATGTTTCTCAGTCATCTTTTCTTCCTCACTTGTGAAGTCTCTATACAGCTCTTTACTCCATCTTTTGAGTGAGTCTTTTTATTTTACTTCTTTAGTTTTTGAGTAGTTTATATATTCTGGATGCTAATACTCTGTCAGATGTATCACTGGTGAAGGTTTCCTCCCACTCTGTGGATTATATCCTGCTACTTTACTGAAACTCTTAATCGTTTGCAGGAGTTTTCTGGTAGAGTTTTTATGATTCCTTATGTAAACTATTATATCATCTACAAAAAGGAATAATTTGACTTCCTCTTTTCCAATTAGTACTCTTTAATTTCCCTTTCTTGCCTTATTGCTCTACAAGTGTTTCAAGCCCTATATTGAAGAGGAGTGGCAATAGGGGGCAGCCTTGCCAGGTTCCCACCTTTAAGAGGAATACTTCTAATTTTTCTCCATTTAGGATGATGTTGGCTGTGGGTTTGGTTGTATATGGCTTTGATTATGTTGAAGAACATTCCCTTCAGTCTAATTCCCTCTAGGACTTTAAGACATGAAGGGATGCTGGATTTTGTTGAAGACTTTTTCTGTGTCAATTGAGATAATTGTGTTTTTTTTTCTTTTAGTTCGTTTATGTGTTTTATGATATTTATTGATTTATGCATGTTGAACCATTCCTGCATCTCTGGAATGAATCCAACTTGGTCATGATGGGTGTGTAGTAAAAGTGCATTAGAGCTTCTCTGTTGAATTCCTGGATGCTCCCAAAAGTTCACTTGTCCATGGTTGCTGCTCTTTCCCTATGTTCTAAGAACTCATGTATGCCTAAATTAAAAAGTACAGAGTAATTTCTTGAAGAGAGAAGATTTCCAGACAACATGATGTTGAGTCTGTGGTGTGGCTATTACTCATGTCTCCTATCCAAGTCTACAATGAAATAGAGCAATTGGGGCAGAAAGAGATAGGTACAGTTTGGAGAGAAAAAGAATGCCGGGAGCTGAATGTTACGGCCAAGGCCTGTACTGAAAGAGGCTATGATTTTTAAGCAAAGTGACACCATTAAGGAGAGGCTTTCTGCTCTGCAATGGAACAATGGGAAGGATTCCCTCAGTGTTAGGCGTACAGGTTTCAACTTATAAAAAGTGAAAGTCTAAGAGGTTCTTTGCTCCTGTAAAACCATTGCTTCAACATAGGAAGACTGATGCTAATGTGGTAGAAGTGGGTGAAGGCACATTCCAAATTGGCAGTGGACCTTGGAAGAGTTGTCAATGTGGTGCTGGCTTTGGAGACATGAAAAAAGCAACAGTGAGGGGCCAAAGGATTCGTCTTCTGCCATTTTAGAGAGCTACTGAAGCCAAGATAGATGCAGCAGGGACGCGAGTCCTTGCAAGAAGGCAGTGAGAGGCCTGTGCAAAGTCGCGGAAGTGAAGCCTGTGGTGGGGCAGAAAGCTCAAGATGTTGCAGATTCCAAAACCATGAGACATCTGCAGAGGAGACTGTCCTACCTAGAGTCAGAGGGAGTGTGGGGTAGCAATGCTGGGTGTGGGCTATGTAACCAAGAGTACAGTCAGAGGGAGTGTGGGGTAGCAGTGCTGAGTGTGGGCTAGCTAAACAAGAGTGGGGTCAGAGGGAGTGTGGAGTAGCAGTGCTGAGTGTGGGCTATCTAACCAAGAGTACAGTCAGAGGGAGTGTGGGGTAGGAGTGCTGAGTGTGGGCTATGTAACCAAGAGTACAGTCAGAGGGAGTGTGGGGTAGCAGTGCTGAGTGTGGGCTATCTAACCAAGAGTACAGTCAGAGGGAGTGTACGGTAGTAGTGCTGAGTGTGGGCTATCTAACCAAGAGTACAGTCAGAGGGAGTGTGTGGTAGTAGTGCTGAGTGTGGGCTATGTAACCAAGAGTACAGTCAGAGGGAGTGTGGGGTAGCAGTGCTGAGTGTGGCCTATGTAACCAGGAATACAGTCAGAGGGAGTGTGGGGTAGCCAAGCTGGGAATGGGCTATCTAAACCCTGTGAAGCTGAAGTTACAGGAATATTAATTGTATGGGTTTAATTAAAAAGTACTGGGTTTCAGGCTTCCACTGGCCCAGTATTTCCTCCCGTGTCCTGATTCCTCCCTTTAGGTTTGGGAATGCATCTTCTGTGCCGTTCTATGTTGGGAATGGGTAATATTGTTTTAGTCTCTATGGGGACTTTAAAGTTGGATTAAGTTCATTTTACATTATGAGATGGCTATAAGCCTATGGGGAACAGGGGATGGAAAGTCTTTTGAATGAGTACTGTCCCCACAGACTCATGTATCTGAACACTTGGTACATGGTTGGTGGCACTGTCTGGGGAACTTATGGAACTTTTAGGACATGGAAACTTGTTGGAGGAAGTGTATCACTGGGGTGGTCTTTGAAAGTGCGAAAGTTTCACATACTTCCTATCCACTCTCTGCTTGGTGTTTTGGTTGAAATTATGGTCTGTCAGGGTCCTGCTTTTGTTGTCGGCTATCTTGCTTATCCCACATTAGGGCTTCTCTGGAACTATAATCCAAAATAAATACTTTCTTCCATAAGTTGCTTCTGGTCATACTGTTTTATCACAACAACACAAAGTATAGAAGACACTGTGGCAGATTATAAATGTAAGTTTAAAGAAAGAATAAAAAGTGCCACACCTACTCCAGTGTTGTCTGTGTGAGCAATGACGAAAGTCATATTAGCAGATGGGAGATACGTGCCCTCTGAGGCTAAGCTCCCTGGAGGTCCCTGGCAGAGGCTCGGCTTTAGCTTCCAAGATCACAACGTGCTATAAAGATGTTACGCTTCCTGGGTATTGGGCTTTGCATATTGTCTTTTGATTCTTTTCCTGAGTACAGCACAACCTCAGTTCCAGAACAAGGGACAGTTAAATGTGTTTGGAAATAAATCAGGTGAACAGAAGCTTCCACCCACTAACATCTGACTTACACAACATGCATGGATATCTGTGAACCTAAGCAAAATCATACAGAGAAACATTATCTAAAGACCCCTTTGTCTCAAAAGTCCCTACAAAGATATTATGAATGAAAAACATTACACTGAGTGATATCATAGGTCAGTTACAATGAACAAAAGTGTTTTCCAGACTTAATAAAAGTAAAAGCTCAGTCCCTTAAGCAAGGAGCTACACCTGACAGAATTAGTAAAGTAGAAATCTTAGTTACAGTTATGCATGATAAAATACAATACTTGGTCAGAGGCACATGGTGGGCTTCTCCTTTAAGAAAAGTAATGTGGAAAAACAGAACTAATTAAGAGGCTCTCCCAGGCCATGGCTTGAATTACAGCCTAAAGATAACAAGCGGCCTTGGGAGGACGGGGAAGATTGGGTGCCAGGAAGGATGAGAAGAAACCAAATTGAAACTTCAAAGGGAAACAATGTCTCACATCTCACAAACAAACTATCCATGGTTTGTGGGTTTATGACCACTATTTGTTGCTTATCACCCCTGCCAAGACAGTGCGAGCAAAATACCATGTGTAAGTGCTTCTGATTGATGTGTAAATTTAATTGGCTTGCTGTCATTGGAAATCCAGGTGTGAATTCCTTAGTAATGGGTCTATTGTTCCTGGGAGACGTGCTAATCCTGGTCCCTTTTCCCTGCTCTGTGGTATAAAAACAACTGATTTGCTCTTAGTAAAATGCACCAGATTCAAGACCACACTGGTGTCATGTCTGTCTATATTTTGCCTAACCTGTGCCCTCCTTCCAAGACCCTGATTCCGCAGTCTGAGGGACCCCCAGCTGGGTCAGTCTGTGGCAAAAAAGTACTTTTATTGAACTATAATACTCAATTGAAATTTCGAAATATTGCTCAAAATTTGAAACAATCACCTTTGATGATGGAATTTACTCAAATAAAATTAAATGTTGTATGTTTGATTTTATTTTATTGGCTTTCACTAAATGATTTTCCCCCCAAGAATAAGAAAGATATTGGCTGGTGTTATGGCTCAGTGGGCACAGTTCTTGCTACCAGATGTAACTACTCAAATTCCATCTCCAGGACCCACGTGGTGAAAGGAGAGAACTGACTCCTGCAAGCTGTTCTCCAACCTCTAAACTCATGCCACACTGAGCAATGTTCACCTCTATACCCAAAATATTATAAATAAAAGATATAAAGAATAAAAAGAATAAAAAAGGTGAGAGAAAACTGAAAAATACATCATTAGGACAATTAATACTGAGTTTGTTTTATTCTAAAGATGCGAGATTGGCCAGTTGTGGTGGCTCATGCCTTTAATCCCAGCACTTGAGAGGCAGGGACAGGAAGATCTCTGTGAGTTGGAGGCCAGTCTGGTCTATGTAGCGAGTTCCAGGCCAACTGGGGCTACAGGTCTCAAAAAGCTGGAGAGATGGCCTAGCGGTTAAGAGCGCCGACCGCTCTTGCAGAGGACCCGGGTTCGATCCCCAGCACCCACATGGCGGCCGAGAGCCGTCTGAAACTCCAATTCCAGGAGAACTCCAGTTCCAGGGGAATCCGAGACCCTCTTCTGACCTCCGTGGCATTGCACGACACGGGTGCACAAACCTGCATGCAGACAGTACATTGATACACATACCGAAATAAAAAAAAATAAAAAAAAAAGACCAAAACAAACAAACAAACAAACAAACAAACAAATGCAATATTGGTTCAACATCAACAAATTAATAAATTTAATATAGCAATAAATTGACTTAAGGGTAAAAATTACATGATCATCATTTGAATTGATGTAGAAAAAGGATTTGATAAAGTCTGAAATTCATGATAAAACCCCAAAGAAGTTAGGAATAGAAAGAACACACCTTAATACAATCTATGTCATACAGTCTATGTACTAAAACCCTATATGGAACATTATACTAAATGAGGGAAACTGAAAACTTTTCCTCTAAAATCAGTACCAAACAGGGGTGCCAACTTTCAGTCCTGTTCAAAGGAATGCTCAGTGTTAACTAGACCATTAAGACAAGAGAAAAGAAGAAAGGGATGCAAATGGAAAAGGACAGAGTCAAAGCATCCTTATCTACATATAATATAAAAGAAAAGACATCACAGAAAAAAGTCTTATTTGCAATAGCTTGAAACAACAACGAGAAAACTGAGAATAAACTTAACTAATGAAATGAAAGACTTCTATATCAAAAACCTTGAATCACTGAAAAAAGGAAACTGAAAAAAATTCCTATGCTCAGAGATTGGCAGAATCGATAATATAAAATGTTTTATCTCAACAACGTTGATCTACAGAATCACATGCCTCATCAAAATACCGATGATATTCTTTAGGAAAGACCCCTAAAATATGGAAGCATGAAAGGCCCCAAGTCTTGCAAATGCTCATAAGCAAACAGAGCAGTGCTGAAGGCATCGTAACTCCTGACCTCAAAGTATACTACAGAGCCACAGTAACAAAAAGGAACACAAGACTAAAAACTTGTGGGACAGACAGAAGAACAGTTATGAACAGTAAAACAGAACAGAGGATCCAGAGATGAGCACACACCACTAGAGCCACCTAAACTATGACAAAAATACTAAAATCATACATTATATAAAAAAGATAGATTCTTCAGGAAATAGTGCTGAAAAAACTGTGTATCTACATGTAGAAGACGGAAACTAGATCCATTCCTGGCACCCTGTACAAAAACCAATTCAAACATTTTCAAAGATTATTTTTAAGTTTGGAATTTTTATTTGTCTTTGAAATTTTCAGGTTTGTATAAGACATATCTTAATCTTTTCCATCCTCTCCCTCTCAGCTTCCCCCAGGATTCCCCACCGCATCTCCCTCCCAATTTCAGGTCCTCCCTCCCTATCTATCTATCTATCTATCTATCTATCTATCTATCTATCATCATCATCTATCTATCATCTGTCTATCTATCTATCTATCTATCTATCTATCATCATCATCTATCTATCATCTATCTATCTATCTATCTATCATCTATCTATCATCTATTATTTTTACTTATTTTAACCCACTGAGTCTAATTAGTACTGGCCATAAGTGCATGGGTGTGGGTCTGCACTGGGGAATGGGGAACCTACCAGTGGCCATGCTCCTAAAGAAATATAGCTCTCCTTCCCTCAGGAATCATGAACAGTAGTAGCTTCCCAGTTAGGGTGGGGTCTTGGGAGCCCCTGCCAAATCCATGCTGGAAATTTTAAAAATTATTAGTGTTTATTTTTATTTATTATTATTTTATGTCTGTGAGTGCATTGCCTGCATGTGTGTAAGTGCACCACTATCATGTGATGCCTGTGAAGGCCAGAAGAGATTGTTGGATTTCTTTGGAACTGGAGTTACAGACAGTTATTAGCCAACATGTGGGTGCTGGGAGTCGAATCTGGGTCCTCTGAAAGAGCACCCAATGCTCCTAACTGCTGAGCCATCTCTCTAGCCTTTAATTGTCTTAATATTTCATATATTTTGGGTTGGTAACCACAAGTAGCCATGAGTTCATGTGCACAAAGCCATGCCATGTACAGAGCTCAGCATTTCACAACCCTGCCTTCAATCTTCTGTTCTCCCATTTTTTTCACCCCCACCCTAGTTTCTCAATATTTCCTGAGCTTCGGAGAGGAGTGGGTTGATACGAATGATGTCCCATCTATGGCTGAGCATTCACGATCACTAGTTTCAGCACTTTGGACAGTAATTGATCCTGCATTAGCCACTATCACTGCAATAAGAAGCTTCTCTGAGAAAGGTTGGGAGCAGCACGAGTTTCTAGCTACAAACATAAATATTTAGAAGGCTGTTTAACAATATGACAGCTTAGAAAAACAGCATCAATATGTTCTCCTATAGGATCTATGACTTGCCCAGCCATAGGTTTTGACCAAGTTTACAGTACCAGACATGTATTTTCTCTGATGGAAGAGACCTCAAATCCAATCCTGAGAGTGATTGGTTTCCCCCCATGAACAGTCTTGCCGCCATTGCACCAGTGGGGACATATTATCTGGCAGATCTTAATGTAAAATCTAAAACTCTATGTTAGAGGAAAATATTTACACTTCTGGAAAGGGCCCCAAAAGCATAAGACATAATTCTAGGCATTGACAAATGTGATTACATGAAATTCAAAAGCATCTGAACAGTAAAAGAGACAATCAGTATAGTAAATAGTAGCCAACAGAATATGAGAAAAGTCTTTACCAACCCTCAGCCAGACAAGGGATTATTATCTAGAATCTATAAGAAACACCAAAAATTAAACATTTCCTACAAATCATTCAATCAGTAATTGAAGTAATGAATTGAAAATTCTCAAAATAAGAAATAAAAACAGCCAACAAATATTTTTAAAAGTGGTCAACATTATTAGACACCATGGAAATGCAGATTAAAATAGCTTTGTGATTTCATATCTCCCTACCAGAATGACTGTCATCAATAAGACACATGCTTGTGATGATGTAAGGAAGAAGGAACCCTTATACAGTTCTTGTGAAATTTAAATGACTATAGTAGCTATGGAGATGAGTAAGGAGGTTCCTCAAAAACTAAGAGTGAACTTGCATGTCCTTTCTTGGATATTTATCCAGGAATTTGCTATCATATTACAGAGACATTTGCATGCCCCTATTAATATTTGGTTATAAAACCAACCTAGCTGTCTAATAGCACATAAATGGATAAAGAAAATTTGGTACATATACACAATGAGATTTTATTCAACCAAAAAGAAGAATGAAATCATGACATCTGCAGAAAAGTTGATGGGGGTTGGAAAGCATCATGTTAAATGAAGCAAACTAGATTCAAAAGGCAAATACACTCTCTCTTGCTCTATTGTGTGTGTGTGCGTGTGTGTGTGTGTGTGTGTGTGTGTGTGTGTGTGTGTAAAGAACACAAAAGTAAAAAGGGGACTATGGAAAGGAAGGAACATTCCTAAATCTAAGTGAAGGGACAGTTGGGAATTAAAGAGGCTTATGGGATACATGTAATATGAAAGCAGAATGGGGAGCACATTACCAAATTATGGGGTGGAAATAACCAGCCAGGAAGCATTAAGAAAGATTGAAGAACCTAGCTTGGTGCTAGGAATAGAGGACAATGGTGTGCATGTGTGTGTGTGTATGTGTGAAAATGCCAAAAATAAATCCTTTTTTTTTTTCTGTTGTTTGTTGCCCCAGCTAGCCAGCTAGCCAGGAACTTGCTGTGTAGATCAGCATACTCTCAATCTCATAGAAATATGCCTGCATCTGTCTTCCAAGTGCCAAGATTAAAGGTGCATGCCACCATGCCCAGCTGAAATCCACTCCCTTTATGCTATGGAACCGATAAGCTGTGTGGGTTTTGGCACAACTGCTTGCAAATTGGTTTTACATGAAGGATGCTTGTACTCACAAATTATCACCTATTGTTAAAAAAAAAGAAAACAAAACAAAACAAAAAAGCAGAGAAAGATGCAGAAAACTTACGGCAGAATGCATGATCTGGGATGGGTAGGGGTGGGGTGGGGGGAAGGGAAGGGGATATATGCCTGAACTGAATTGGAAAATGATGTATGAAATACACAAAGCATCAATAAAAAAAAAGAAAAAAATTAACTTAAGGATAAAACCCAAATGAAACAAGACATGTTTATTTTCTTACCTCATTGTTGAAGAGGTCACATAATAACTCCAATAACAAGTCTCTCTAAGAGTTGCTGTATGAAGAATATAATTTTACTTCCATGTGATTTTCATTTTTTGTAGGTCCAGGATTTGTGCTCTGTAGTCTGTACTGTCTTTTGATGTCTTAGTAACATTATTCTTCTTAGTCACTGTCTGATCTCTCTTGATTCTTTCAGTAATGGCAATGAGTTGGAGCAACAATTATGGAGCTAATGGATGGGAGATGACGGGGAGGAGGGTTAGTAATTTTCTAGGTATTCAACATAATGTATTAAATGACTTCTATGAAGACCATAAGAGGAGATTGGCCTGTTTACCTAATAAATTATTTTTATATTTCATCTAATGTAATCACATTAGAAAAGTATGTCAAAATACATATTATGAACCTTAACTAATGAGGCATAGATTTTTTTTTTTTTTTGTCTTTTTGAGACAAGGTCTCCCTTTAGTCCTAGCTGACCTGGAGCTCACAGAGATCCACCTCCCAAGTGCTGGGATTAAAGGTGTGCACCACCATGCCTGGCCTAAAATGGCTTTTATCTGCCATGTGGGTGCTGAGAATCGAACCCAGGTCCTCTGCAAGAGCAATTGGCACTCTTTTTTTAACATTTAATTTTTTAAAATTTTATTTATTTCCATATGTGTATGAATGCATTGTCTGCATGCAAGTTTGTGCACCCATGACGTGCAATGCCACAGAAGTCAGAAGAGGGTGTCGGATTCCCCTAGAACTGGAGTTCTCCTGGAATTGGAATTTCAGACGGTTCTCGGCCGCCATTTGGGTGCTGGGGATCGACCCCAGGTCCTCTGCAAGAGCAGTCGGCGCTCACTCTTAACCTCTAGGCCATCTCTCCAGTCCCACAATCGGCACTCTTAACCACTGAGCCATCTCTCCAGCCCTGAGGCACAGATTTCATCTACAATCTTTTCTTTTTAGCCTGAATAAATTCTTCAATTACTTTTTTTACAGTAGGGCCCTAAAGATGCATTAGGTTTTTGTTTATTTGAAAATATTCTTTATATTTCCTTCTTTCTGAAGGACATTTTTGCCAGGGCAGAATTATATGTATTCAGTATTATTGTTTCTGCTTTATGAGTATGATGTTTCATTGCCTTTTGGCTCCAATAGTTTCATATGAGAAGTCAGTTACTGCTACCCTGTGCACAGTGGTTCATTTTCCCCTTCTGTCTTTAAGTTTTTACCCTTTTAAATTTTTCAATAGCATTTTCACTAATATGTCAAATGGTATTTATAATAAGCCTTATTTAGGTTGCTTGAAGTTATTTTTTTTAATTTAAGCCAGACATGTATGGCTTCTATTTAATTCCAGATCTGAAGTGGAACATCATGAATTTAAGGTCTTGCCTGTGCTATGTGGCAAGACTATGTCTCAAAAGAGACTTTCTTTTCCTTCTTACTCTTTCATTCCTTCTTTCTCTCTCTTTCCTTTCTTTCTTTTTTCTTTTTCTTTCTTTCTCTCTCTCTTTCTCTCTCTCTCTCTCTCTCTCTTTTCCTTCTCTTTCTTTCCTCTTTTTGGAGAATTTTTAGTTGTAATTTAATCAGTTTTTATGCTTTATTAATATTCTCCTCTTATTGAGAGATTGTTTCTATATATTTTTACATCCATTGTGAGTTGTCTGCTTTCTGGCATAGGTAGTGGAGTTTCTGTAATCACACTTTATCAATGCATGTTTCAACTTGTATACTTTAAAACAAATTGTATTTCTTTATTATATGTATTTCTGTATGTGGGTGGCGTGCCCATGCCATAGCTGCATACAGAAGGCAGGAGACAGCCCTGGAAACCAGCTCTCCCTCTTTCTAGTACACGGGCTCCAAGAACCAGGCTCAAGGAACCAGGCTTAGTGACAAGTACTTTTACTCACTGGCCCTGAACTTGAATACTTCTTGTTTAAATGTTCTAAGTTCCCTGGCCCTTCTCAAATCACTGACCATCTCTGAAACCTAAATATATTTATTTCCTTTGTTCAGCTTTTCATTTCCAGAATTTCCATTTGATTTTGATCTTAGGGTCTTAGTTTTCCTGTCTGCAAATGAGACAAAATAGGACATGTAGAAAATGACTTACTTGTAGTATACAATTATGATAAAGAGTCAAATTCTTCCCGATTGTCCTGTGTGGGAAGACAATAAAGCCTGGCTCGCTACCTCCTCTCTGAAAGGGGCCACATCACATTTGGCTGGCTGCTAACAGAAGCTTGGGTAATAAAATGAACTTCAGGGAGTAAGCTCACAGATGACAGTGTTCTGAATTTAAACCACTTTCTTTTCTACTTGAGTTTTTTCAATGCAAATTGAAGTAGAATTAGTTACCTAGAAGGAAGCCATGAAGAAATTAGAGCATACAGCAGGTTGCTGAGCTTCCTTGTGCATATCTGTGAGGTAGAGAGATGAGCCTTAGAAAGTAGCCTACAGCTGCATTCTGAAGACTGGAGAAAGAAATCATAGGAGTTTTCAGAATTTAGCTGCTTAATACATAATGACTATGTATGCATTGATATAACAAATGAATAAATGATATACCCCAAATTTAGTAAAAGTCATGTATGGAACCTAAATAGTCATGTTTATTTTTATTTTTTCCAGTCTGGGACTGAATTTAATGTAAGTCCATTAAATGTCTTCAGCTACTGAATAGATTTTGTGTCAGGTATCCTCTAAGATAGACCCCAATGAATACTTTCTCTTGGTACACACTTGGGTAACCTCTGACTGGGGTTTAGGTTGAATTTAATGACTTAACTTCCACCAAATAAAATCCTCAATGTGATGTGCTATCACTTCTGATTCTGGGGATGCAAGGTATGGCTTTCTCTTTGGAGCTCTTTCTTGTATACTGGAAGAGCCATTGTCCTACAGTGGAGCAGCCTTGTATGAAGATGCTTTGAGTGAACTGAGACACAAATCATTTGTTGCCTGTCAGTAGCCATAGAAGGGAGCTTGGAAGTGGACTTACCAGCAAAAACTTGAAAAGTCCTGCATGAATGACTTTATAATCAGATCTTTAGGAAGCTAAGCCTACAGATAATTGTAAGCCAGCTAAGAGCTTACCTGTAGCCTCTGTAGGAAAAGATGATTTAGGCCCTTACAACTAGGTCACCCCAGATTCCTGATGTCTAGAACCTGAGACATAATGTTTTTTTCTTTGCTAAATTTTTATAGTGATTTATTATATAGCAATAGTTAATCAATGCAATTAAAAAAAAATTTTTTTTTTAATTTTTATTTATTTCGGTATGTGTATGAATGTACTGTCTGCATGCAAGTTTGTGCACCCGTGTCGTGCAATGCCGCGGAGGTCAGAAGAGGGTCTCGGATTCCCCTGGAACTGGAGTTCTCCTGGAATTGGAGTTTCAGACGGTTCTCGGCCGCCATGTGGGTGCTGGGGATCGAACCCGGGTCCTCTGCAAGAGCGGTCGGTGCTCTTAACCGCTAGGCCATCTCTCCAGCCCCCTAATCAATACAATTTTTAAGAATTGTGATTCTTCTGTTTTATCTTTCTTATAACCTGGCAGCAAGTGTTTTACACAATGATTCAATGTTGTTATGTTGTACAGGAATAGAACTCAGGTATGAAGTCTTATTTAAGATTCAAAGCTCTAATAAATTAGGATGCAAATTTGTACCTTCTGACTGTAAATATAATTCCTTCTCCACTGTAATTTTGTTTCCCATCACTAGATGTGGCAATAAAAATGTAGCAATGAAGCTACTTAAAATTGCTGTATGGATTAATGGATGCGATTTTCCATCCTAAGCACCCAGTGGTTATTATAGAATCCAATAATGGCCAGTAAGTAAAACTAAGCATTTAGGCTCTGAGTTAAGATTGTTTTCATATATGATAATGAAATCTGGAGTTGAACCTTTAAATTCCTTGGGAAATGTGTGAATCCCCTTGATTTGGTTAAATTAAATCTTTTTGCATTTTCAAAAATTATGGTTCCCCACTTTAAAATAGTTCACTTTGCCATATGAGTATTAAAATAGCCATCTGCATGAAGGTGACACTTGGTGCTGTCTCTGTGGGGTCCTCTGGCCATTGACTTACCCTGTAATATCCCGAGTGCTTTTCAACTCTTCATTCTAATTGCTGTACTTTTGGATGCTGGCCATGATTAGGACAGGCAGTTGAATTGGGCTGTGCTGAGTGACTGACACTGTCTGTATAAATACCTATTCTTTTAAGCCCACATCATGTCACAAGCTGTCAGAGCTAGTCTAATGCCAGGGCCTTTTCATAATCACAATTAAAGTATGATGCTCACTAGTAAATTATAAGCTAATAAATTAGGCTTTATGTTAAAAAGCTACTCTGAGGACTAAAGCTATCATTTAAAAATTTTTTTCTTCTATTTTTGAAGAGTTAGTTTTTGAGTTTATGATTTTTAGGTACAATTAGTATTTAAATTCCTCATATCTGAGTAACAGCTATAAACCTACTAGAATGCCAGATATTCTCTGTCCTCAATAAGGATTACTGATAGATTGTCAGCTGTTAACTAGCCAGAAGACTCTTGTGACTTCTAAGGGAGTTTTCCTGGGTGTGTTGATTGGCAAGAATCAGAAGCAGCAGATTAATTTGTGAATAAATTCTGAAATGATTGTTAGGATGTATCATGATGATTGGACTCAAAGAAGCCAGTAGTAAAAGATAAGGGCCAAGCTCTAGTGTGAATTGCTCATATACAAATTAACTGAACTGGAAGACTGTTACTTTGGATGATCTCTAAAGAGGGAATTTTAGGAATTCACACAGTTGTATGACTTTCTTCATCCTGGTCTCTTGTCTACTTGTTTTTTTCACTTTTGGTCTTCCATTGATTGCCAGTTTCCTTCCTGGTAATACTGATATTCTCACAGTCCTAACATTATAAAAATGAATAATTTTGAGTGTTATTCACATATCATAGAAACACCAAAGGGATCAAGAAGTGAAACTTATTGCTGATTAGTTTTGAGAATACCTGTCTTATTTCTGAACTTCTATTCTAGCCATAGGTCTTACCTTATGTACTGTGACATTGTGATGGTAGATCAACATTCTCACCTTGACTGGATTCAGAGTCATTTAGTAGACATACCTATGGATATGCCTATGAGTTTGTTTCTGAGAAGTCTAGCTGAGGGAGGAAGACCCACCTCAAATGTAAGAGGCATCTTCTCATGGACTAAAATGGAAAAAGGAAGAAGCCAGCTGGGAAGCATCATTCATCCTCTTTACTTCCTGACTACTGACTCAGTGTGAACAGCCTCTTTTTTACTACCACCACCATGTTGTACTGTATCCCCACAAACCATGAGGCAAAATAAATGTTAAGCTTGCTTTCTTAAGTTACTTTCATGTAGTATCTAGTCACCCAAATGAGAAAAGTCTCTAGTACACAAGATTCTGTGGTAGAGTTCAGAGGGCTCCTCAAATAAATGTATAAACATCATTACGAGGTAACTCAGCTATTCTGCTTCTGTGTATGTATAAAACATATTAGAAGTTATTATACTGAAGAGATAATAGCACTGCCACATTCATTACAGTATTATGTGGCAAAGCCAAAATATGGAGGCAATCTTAAGGATCAGTAAAGGTAAAGAGAATGTGATTGATATATCACTATATCAAATATGCATACATTACTCAGCCTTAAAAGAGGCTGCGATTGGGGTGAATGGTGAAACTACAGCGATGTAGTCTGGACACTCATTTGATCAACTTGATTGAACAAACAACCTGTCACCCCCCACTGGATGGTGGGACTGGGGATTTGGGCACAACAGTCTGCAGATTGGTTTTGCACGAAGGATGCTTGTACTCATGGATTATCACTTATAGCTAAAAAATGGAAAAAAAAAACCCTGAAAGATACAGGACAGTTATGGCAGAATACATGATCTGGGATGGGGTGGGGGTGGGGGGGAAGGGAAAGGGAAATATGCCTGATCTGAATTGGAAAATGATGTACGAAATGCACAAAGCATCAATAAAAATTAAATTAAAAAAAAAGAAAGGAAATCCTGTCATCTACAATGATACAGACAAGCATACAAGACAGTACATCAAGTGAAATTAGACATTCATGGAAGCAAAAATAATGCATGGCTCCACTTTCTATGAAGTGTCTAAAATAGTCAAATTTAAAGAAATGGAGAATAGAATAGTAGGAGGGGCAATGAAAATTTTCTATTCAATGAGCATCAAGTTTCAGGGATGCGAAATCAAAAAGGTCTAGAGTTCTACTGTAATGCATTGTGCTTATAATTATTAAAAACAGTTTGTCATTCATTTAAGCAGTTAAGAGGCTACAGCTCATACTATATATGTACACAAAACAAAAAGTTATCATACTTATGTGATAATTACTGTTTTTTTATTTTATTTTTGTATGTGTATGAGTGTACTGTCTGCATGTAGGTCTGTGCACCCATGTCATGCAATGCCTTGGAGGTCAGAAGAGGATGTCGGTTTCCCCTGGAACTGGAGTTAAAGATGGTTTTCACCTGCCATGTGGGTGCTGGGGATCGAACCTGGGTCCTCTGCAAGAGCAGTCGGCGCTGTTAACTACTAGGCCATCTCTCTAGCCCTGTGATAATTACTATTATTAAAGACTTATCTCCAAAATTCACTTGCTCATTATTCCCAAAATATATGATTCTGCTAAAAAGCACTGTGTACCTCAAGAAATTACATTTCAAAGTTAGATCAACTCTTGATCAAATCAGAATTTTCCTACAGTTTAGTGAGGTTTTTAAAAAATGTACATCCATATCCAAGATCGGATTCCTAATGGAGTTTTTTCAGGATCGGCTTTTAAAATTATGACAATAGAATGCCTAGGCTTGTCGGTCCATGTATAATTTATTAACTATTCATTCCTTCAACTGAAAAAACATTTTTCGATGTGTTGTGTAGATTTCCATAAGGTACCATTTCCTGAATACTGACTATAGTCCCAGACTGTTCTTTATTTTGAAATAATGACAAAATCCTATAACACCACTATTATTGTCATCATTTAATAGATGAGGAAACTTGTAAAGTGTTGTTATCAACTTGCCACATGTCTCTCAGAAAAAAATTATGGAGCATGTCCACTGGGGAGACTTTCACTCAGATCCTCACATTTTCCGCTGCGCCTTGCTGCCCCCCTCGGGGTGCTACTGTACTAGGAGCCTTGGCTCTTGAGCCAACAGGATTCGCAGAAGTGTTCAGAGGGTGGGTGAAGGAAGCTGCACAATGGAGGGAAGTTGCTAATTGCTGATACCTCCTAAGTTGCATTTTGGAGCAGTAACTGCCAGGGCTACAGCTCAGGGTGACCCCAAGGAAGCTCCTTATCCGTTCATTACAAGGGGGGAGCGTGTGAAATACCCATCATTCCAGTTGTTGGGGACTGAGAGGTTTTCCCTAACGTGAAGATTTCAATGTCATCTGCACAATCTCAGGCAGGAGGGGATATCTGTGTTTACAATGGTCTGATCAGTGCTGAGCGGAGTTCCCAGAGAAACAAACCTTGGAAAGGTTAGTTAACATCCAGTGCTCACAGCCCTTGAGGGCTGAGCACTGGCCTAGCGGGGAAAGTCTTGGCCGCCACAGCCACAAAGAACTACTGCACTTCCTTACCTAGCTTGCTGTGTGGGGACGTCCTCTGGTTGAAGAACACTATGCAGTACTAAGTATAAGTACTAAGTATGAGTACTACATATGAGTACTCTCCAGAGGCAGCTCATGAGCATTGTGGAGACTGGTTCATTAAGGCTGTAATAATGGATTTAGATAGATTTCACACCTTGAAGTGCCTAGCCATGGGCAGTTCAATTAGGGGAAACACCCTGTTATGGAGAGTCTCTTTCCCTGGATAATGATTGTGCTGTGCTGCAGTATAATACTGGCACGGCTTCACTGACAGGGTCTTCTCTGCCCCTCCTTCAGAACTGACCTGGTGAGGTCAGTCACATACATGTGAGGAAGAGAGGACCGGAAGCTAAGCTCAAGAATAACTCAAGGAGAACGGGTAACTGGTTTCACAAAGCAGTCCTGCCCTTGTGTAAAGCCTACAGACCACAACAATGACCTCCCGCTAGGATATTCCTGGTGGCGCAGTCACACCACTTTCATCTATGGGTAACAAACAGCTGTCTAATCTGACTTAAGGCTCACTCATTAGGAGGGAATTTGTGCCTGGTACTGCAAACCTGGCCAAATACCCATGACTAAGGAGGTCATAGGCCCCAGAGGGGAGCCTACTACCACCATTTTCTTAAATTGATACAGGTAGTTATATCAATATAATTGTATTCTAAACACTTATCCTCATCCCCACAGATAAATGTAGTTCTCCTTGCCATGACTGATTTTGGTTGTCAGCTGACACATCTGGAAAGACAGAACTTCAACTGGGGCATTTTCTGTACTATATTGTCCTGTGAGCATGTATGGGAAGAATTTTCTTGATTGCTGAGTGACACAGAAGGGCTTCGCCCACTGTTGGTGGTGCCATTCCTGGGTACGTGGTCCTGGGAGGCATGAGAGCACAGGCTGAGCACAGACCATAGGAGCAAGCCAGTAAGAGGCATTCCTCCATGGTCCGTGCATCTGTTCCTACCTCCAAGTACCTGTCTTGAATCCCCGCCTTACATCCCTCCAAGATGGACTAGGCTTTGGAAACCTCTGGTTTTGTTCAGTGTTTTATCACAGGACTAGAAGGAAATGAGGACACCCTCATCCAAGAAGCTTCTTTTTACAGTAGAAAGAGCTTACTACAGAGATTAATAAATGGAGAAACCGAAGCTAATAGGTGACGGTGGCCGTCCAGCCAGCATGGATGGGGGGTTTTTTTTGGTTTCTGTCCCTTGTTTTTTTTCTTCTGTTTTTTTTTGTTTTTTTTTATCTATTTTTTCTTTGTTTTTTCTTCTTTTTTGTTTTTCTATTCCTATTTGTTTGTTTTAATTTTTTTTACATACAAGCAGCACTAAATGGACTCATTAGGGATGTGTCGAGGAGGGCAGGGAGGAATGAACATGATATAATCACAGCACTTGTGGAGGAAATTTCAAAAAATTAAAATATGTTTACTCTGATATGAGTCACCAACCTTACTTCTGTGTATGACTTTTCCTGGGGGTTGTATACATCAATGAATCCTGCTGGGCAGAGATTGTTACAGATTCAGATGTGATAGTGCTAACTGATGCTCATTATCATCATAATAAACTTGCATTTACTAGTGATTTTAATAAGGAATAAGAGGGCCCAAACTATGTGTATTGAAATTTTATAGGTAGTAATCTCTAATTTCTAATTATTTGACTTACTATTATTTTATGTGTATGCATGTTCTTCCTGCATATGTGTTAAGTGCACCTGTTTCCTGCAGTCCCCATGGAGGCCAGAAGAGGGTGTTGGATCCCATGGAAATGGAGTTATGGATGATTGTTAGCATGGGTGCTGGACCAAATCCAGGTCCACTGGCAGAGCAGCCAGTGCTCTTAACCACTGAGCAATTTCTCTAGCCCCCAATTGTTTTAAACTAGAAGAAAAATATTAAGAGTTTATGAATCACAGTTCAAATGTTAGGATATTTTTTCTTCAAAAATTTCTTCAAAGAACATTTTATTTGGTTAAAAATTATTTACTCGTGGGGCTGGAGATATGGATGAGCAGTTAGGAGCAGTGTCCCAACACCCACAAGGCGGCTAACAACCATCCATAACTCTGCTTTCAGGGGATCCAGTGCCCTCTTCTGATCTCCATGGATACCGCATGACACAGATATACTTACATTCATGCAGGCAATACAACATTCATGCCCATAAAAACAACAAAAATTAAATAAAATATTAAAGAATTATTCTCTAGGCTTCTATTAGCATGGTTGCTATGCTGGTTAATTATACAGTTAAATTACATCTCAGAATTCACGCATGGGGAAAACAGTGGCAGCCACAGACAGAGCCGGTCGGGGCCTTCGCATTTCCCTGACCTTCATGTCCTGCTTTGTGGACGTTGACCACTCATCAGTACTTATCCCCAGGGGGAGAATTTCAGAGTAAGTTAGGAAATGGCTCCCTCTCATCCTTCTCATCGTGCTCTGTCCTTCCCAGAGCACCTGCTGGAGCAATTTGGAAGCGATTTCAAGCACATGAAGGGTCTGTTGTAAAGGGGTCTCTCATTTTCCTCAGGTTAATTCTGATCTGTTCAAGTGTATGGAGGAGGGTCCTGTTTACACGTGTAAGCTTGCTTATTAGGCACGTGTTGGAAAGCATTGTTTCCCAGTGCGTGCTGTAGTGACCCAGGCCCAGGCTTCCTTGAAGAACATCTGAGCACCACTATTAGATATTGCAAAAATCTTGCAGTGCATCATGTTAAGGGCTTTATTGGATCCAGTATCATTTGAGCGTAGTTAGCAACCAAGTTCTTTCTAGGTTGAAGCTCAGGTTCACCCTTGAGAGGACACGGACATCCCTTAGAAATGCCTTCCTTCAGAGATGCTGGCAAGCAGCACACACAGAGGGTAAATGATCAGAACGCCTTGTCGACACCCTGCTGGCTGTGCTCTCTTAGCTCTTGCCTGTCCTCTCTGGTTCTTACTGCCTCATGGCCCTGTAGAGTCTCCGTCTCTGTCCTTTAGAATAAAAGAAGTGAGAACAATTATGGCCTTTCCAGAAATACATTGTGGTACTGTTTTGAGGTCAAAGAGGACATCATTTATTTTCTCTCTATCGGAGGCTGAATTTGTGGACCTTCCTTTGCTTGCAGTAAGAGAAAAACCTTACATACCAAGAAGAACGGGAAAAGAGAGAAATGCCATGCTCAACAAGTTCCTTTCCTGTAGGCACTTAAACATTTAAACAATATTTGTGTGCATTTGTCTGTGTGTGTGCATATAGAATGCCAGACAACACTGAGACGAGATGCTATATTTAAACATTTGAACATCAAAATCTATTAAATGAAAGCTGTGATGGAGAAATACCCAAAAACATTCAATAAAGCCTTCCAATCTGAATATGGGGTTACCATGACAACAAAACAAAAAAAAAAAAAAAGGAAAACAACAAAACCTCTTCTTCATATAAAGTTGCCAGGAAAACGCCCATGGTAGGTGCGGCATGCACAGTGCACAAAACCACCGAGCAGACAGAGACACAAAGAATCATCGAGCATTTCACAATGCTTTAGGGCAAACATTTTAATATCCTCCTGTAAAAAAAAAAAGAAGAAAAAGACTCAGTCATCTCCAAACTACTTCATTGTTTTTCTTTTTTTTTCATCTAAACTATTTTGAAGGTTTCATACTATTTTTGAAATCATCTTATAGAAGAAAAACAGTGCTGATCACAATGGTCTAATCAGGAGTATTAATAAAAGTGATCTCAAAATAGAATGTGGAGGCTCCCATACATGGTGTGGAAAAGGTTCCCATGAAAATACAGGGGCTGTTGTTGGATGGGGCTGACTCAGCATCATGGGTGCCACTTACTCCCTGGATGGTCCTGAGAAGCCTTGAATTATGCACAGACACATTCTGTTGAAGAAAACAGAAGCAAGACCTTTATTATACATGATCTCATCTTCAACGTTTCTGGTGTTTGTTAGAAGGACAATAAGTTCGTGTTCATGCATATATATGTGTAGTTTCATTATTCATATCTGCTTGTCTCTTTATAGAAATGATATTTATGTATGTTTGTGAATATATTCCATTCTACATGTCAACATAAAGAAATAATTTTACTTAAAATTCCTTCTCAACGATATGTGCTGTAAAGGAAATTAAGAGCATAGGTTGGCCAATACCAAATAATTTATCACTTCTCTTAGCTTTCCTATCTACATAAAAATGTAAAACAGAAATGGACATTTAGAACATCATAATATTCTTACTGTGAAAGCTTTAGGATCAGAAAACCTGTGGTCTGAGTTACACATACCATACACACCGAGGAGGAGGCTGCTTGTCTGGGATACTGTTCCTTGCCTTCTGAAGGTAATTATGACTACATCGTTAGACTAGGCTTTTTTTTTTTTTTTTAAGTTAGCATATAGTGCTGTCGGATTGATTTTGCTTACGGGTAGTTTGTTTGCTTTCTTATGCTTTCCTCAGAGCAAGCCCGCTTTGCAATGAGTAGTTCATCAAAGTGAGAAAAATGGTTCTCACAGCCTCTTTTTGTTGGGAGGCAAGTAGCAGTGCTGTCTGTCCCTTCCTGCCATTGCTCCCAAATTGCATGCACATGATGGCAAACAAGGTGGCCTTTTTCAAGGCCAATTCATCCATGAGGTGGGTCAGGCAGAGTTTTCTAAAAACAGACTTGTACCTCATGAACTCTCTCAAGGCAATGTGCTTTCCATGTAAATATCTATTGCTCTTGGAGTCTGTGCCTGGTTTTTCCTCTTCACCATCCTAATTACTTTTTACTGCAAAACATTTTAATTTTGTTTGTAAAAATGCTTTGAGGAGTGATTTTCAAAGAGTAGATGAGTAATATCATTGCTACCATCACTTGAAACTTTGTTAGAAATGTGAATTCTTGAGCTCTGCTTCAGACCCACTGTGCCACAAACCCCAAGGACCTGGCTTTGGAATATTTCAATAGTCCTTACTGATGATTTGGATATATAACCACTGGTCTATGGGAGAATATTGGAGATGATGATGTTGATGATATTCTGTGTCAGTAGTAAGGAAGGAGGGATAGAAGGAGAATATTGTAGAATTTTATAATCAATAGAGGATGTGGGGATTGATTGATGCTATTTTGAAGGATTACATTTGCTCAACATGAGAAGAGCAACAAGGAATATAAATACTGTTTGTATTCTGAGTACCTGAATAACTGGTTCTATCTCAATACCAGATGAGAACTATAAAGGATCTTTTCATATTTATAGTGCACAATGAGTCTGACAACGTGGTATTCCATGTGGATTCCTGGGCTCAGCTCCTACTGAATAGTCAGTTGGCTCACACAATCCATTGCAGGGTTCAGGGTATTAGAGCTATGAGTGACAACGTTGTTTTCCTACATTTGGAGAACTTAACAGATTTCAGAATTCATCAGCAGTCAGGTCAGAGCTGGATGTGGTAGTGCATGCCTTTCTTTAATCCCAGCACTTGGGAGGCAGAGGCAGGTGGGTCACTGTGAGATGGGATCCAGCCTGTGACCGTCTACATAGTGAGTTTCAGGCCATCTGGGGCTGCATAGTGAGACCCTGCCTAAAGAAAAGCAGTCATCTCCTCAACACATAACTAAAAATTTAAAAACCCACTTGCAGTAAAATTATGTAAAAAGAACAAGACTTGGAATATAAACTTATGAAGCAGGCTCTTTCAAAATTGGATGCATGTTAGTATCACCTAAGAAGTTTTAAAATTCCCATACTCA
This sequence comes from Rhizomys pruinosus, assembly GCA_009823505.1. NCBI lineage: Eukaryota > Metazoa > Chordata > Mammalia > Rodentia > Spalacidae > Rhizomys > Rhizomys pruinosus. The sequence goes on from VZQC01012434.1 coordinate 1,053,886, forward strand.
GCCCAGAAAACCTTGGAACAGAGGCAGTGGGACCCACGGAGCAGAGTAGCTGGGGAAGGCATGCTGGAGAAGGAGAGATCGATGGTCTTGACCTTCAAAGAGTGCTCCTTGACAGCACTGGAATGGTGTAGAAACTTTTTGCAAATGAACAGTCTCAGGAACTACTCTTAGCACATTAGATTCTGCATTTAACAAGAACACAGGCTGATTTGTATGCACATTAAGCACAAGCTTCTTATTTAAAAACTTAAAAGTAGGCATTCTTTGTAATACAGATACTTCTAAAACACTGAGAATAGAAATTGAAAACTAAAATTCTCTACATTCGCCACATTATTTCAGTTACATATGCACTTTGTATTCAGTGTATACAGTTCAGATGATTCTCTCTAGACAGTCAGGTTTGTCTTTGCATTACAGTGTCAACCACCATTGTACTGGGCAAGATTTTCAATGATGGATTAAATAGCTATTGGTAGGAAGTCCTACAATGTGCTTATTTTTCACATACAATAACTATAAATCAGAGTTGACATTTCATCTTTAATAATTTACTTTAAATTGTCAATAATAAATTACATTTAAAAATCTCATTCATTTCTTATCCTAGTGTGCGACTTTTAGGATTACTCAAGACAAAATGACCTTGATCTCTAAATAATATTAATGGAGAAATAGTTCTAAGAAATGATCCTAAGGCATTTTCATATTTTGAAAAATTCTCAAAACAAGCCCATACATTAAATGTGCAATAAAAACTACTTTTAGTGAAATGAAAGTAAAGGGTTTAATACTGAACAGTTGTGCTAAAAGAGAGTTTTATAAAATCAAGCTATCTATTTTTATGGGCTGTTGAGTTTTATAGGCTTCTAATATGCATCCAAGGAATCATGAAGTGAAAGGAAATTGCGTTATCTTGAGACTGGCTCCCATGGCTTCATTGTGGCCGCATGTGCAGTGTGCTGTACTAAGAGTGCTGAGTGGAGAGCAGGGACGGAAGCTTGCAGCTTGGTGTTTGGGAAGAGCAAGTCCTGCTTTGCTAAGGGCAGTCCAGCTTATTGCCTGTTGTCATGTACTCATTCTAACAGTGTTTACTTTCTCAAGAATGTCCTGATTGGAGATACATGGTTCTGCATACATATCACTAAGCTCAACTGTATCATGGGCTACAACAAGACATTCTCAAGTGTGTAACTGTGTTATTCTTTTCAACCTTCAAAAAAACAAACACTTAAAAATTGTATTGGATTTTCATGTATTTCATACAGAATATCCCCCTTTCCCCATTCCCCACTGACACCCTCCTACAGCCCCCACTGGAATTCATGCACTCTGTCATTTGTGTTGACGCCTGTGTGTCAAGGCAGTGTCCCCCATGTCCCTCAGTGCAAGTTCATCTACTGAGGTCTAGTCAGCCATCCAGAGTCCCTCACTTTAGGAAGATCAGCTCTTCCTCACCCAGCAGTAATCAGCTGCCAAAATTTCTTGAGGTAAGATTGGGGTCTACTGCCCATTTCCCCAGTTCCATGCTGGGTTTTTGTCTGCTTGAGTCTGCATGGGTCTTGTTCATGTTGACACCATTGCTGTAGGTTCCTATGAGCAAAGTTCCCAGAGCCTGTAGGACTCTATTTCTATATGGTTATGCACCTCTTCCCTGGCTCTTAGAATCTTTCTGCTGCCTCTTCCACGATGGTCCCTCAGCCCTGGGTGCTTAATACAGGAGTCCTCTTCAAGGACCCATACTCCTAATCTCCATGCTTTGGCCACTGGTGATGTGTTTGTGGCTCTCTGTTGCATGAAGGAGCTTCATGAGAGTTGAATGATTCATTAGTGTCCTCTTTACTGATCGTTCTATGTTGCATGAGCCTTAGGTGTGGAGGTTGCACTGTAGACTTGCCACTTAGGCTTGGGAAATTCATAACCACTGTTACCAGTTGTGGGACTCTGTAATAGTCTCCACCTGGTGCAAAAGAAGCTTCTTTGATAAGGGGCACTATGATACTTGTCTGTAAATATAAGAATATATATTTTGCACTTAGTAAGAAACTATATTAGTCTAGGGATGTGACAGTCTTGGAGATTTCTCTAAGCTCTATGATTTCTCCAGCCATGTGTGTTTACAGTGCCACAGGAGTTTCCGCCCCTGCAGGGCTTTAAGTCCAATAGAAAGCAATGTGAAGAAGTGTTTAAAATTAAAATTGGGACTGGAGAGATAGCTCAGTGGTTAAAAACACTGGCTGTTCTTGCAGAAGACTTGGGTTTGAGTCCCAGTACCCACATGGTGACTAATAACTGTTCATAACCCCAGTTCTAGGAAATCTTAATCCCTCTTCTGTCCTCCTTGGGTACTGCATGGCATGGGTGCACTTACACAATTGTATATGTATTTTTTTGCACTTACACAATTGTATATGTATTTTTATTTTATATGTATGATTGTTATGCCTGAATAGGCATAACAATCATACATATAAAATAAAAATAAATAAATAAAAAGGAAAAAATCCTTAAAAATCCCCCAAATAGCATTTGATCATTATACTGCTCCTTAGCAAACCCCAAAGGACTCATCCTGTTGCAGAGGTCCTCGTGTGCTGTGACTCTTATCCTAATAGAAGGAGATGGAAGCTACAGGGCAAACTCTACACCTATCCCCCAGCTAAGTAGTGGATAATGAAAATGTGGTACATTTACACAGTGGAGTTCTACTCAGCATAAAGAAAGATGGAAATCATGAAATTTGCAAGTAAATGGATGGAACTAGAAACTGTTACAATAAGTGAAATAACACAGATGCAGCAAAACAAAGGACATAAGTTGTCACTCATTTGTGGATCCTAGTATCAAATCCTTGTTTGTGAGTATGTACCTTGATGTAACTTCAGGAACCAGGAGAATAGAAAAGAACCAGAGAGGTAAAGGGAAAGAAGGAACCTGAGAGAGAAGAACAATAGGAGACAGGTGTCACTAAGGGGTAACGGTAAAATAGCAGTATTTAAATTGGGGGGGGGGATACAAGGAAATTTGGGGATGACAATAAGGAGGGAGCTCAAGAGATGTCAGAATATCCAGGGAGAAATGGGGAAACAGAGACACTTTAAACGGGAATGGCATGGAGGGAGGGGGAGGGAGAGAGAGGAGAGATCGATAATGCCTAGTAGTGTAAAACTCAGAGGGAATAATGTTCGTGTAACAACCTAATCACCAATTGCACCTACAATATCTGTTAGGTTATGGCGTGCTTCCCTCGAAATAAAAGACCACGAGGTTTAGGCTCTCCGGAACAAAGTTTAATTCAGGGTAGCCAGAGCTAGGCTCAGGGGAAAGATAGAGCCAGCACTGAATGGCATTTGGCCTGGGAATTTAAGTGAAAAGGTGGGAGTGGGATTCAGTGAGAGTGGGGGTGGGCAGAGCACTTTGCATAAGTCCTTGGCTTATCAAAAGGGTGGAATATTCCTGGGTATGCTGTGATGGCCCGTTTTACCATAAGCAAAGACTGGTGGGTGGAGCAGGACCCTGGGTCACGCCTCTGCATTTTAATGGGCTTCGGGAACTTGCATCCTGACAACATCACTACATAAGTCCATGTGGATAGCTGAAGGCTACATAACAAGAAACAGTGCCAGACAGGAAAAACCTTTGTTAGAGTTGTTGGCTAGGGTAGTAGTCCAAGCAACTCCCAAAAGCACATAGGTTATTGTCACAGCCCTTGATTGCCTCCCAGAACTTGAAGGTAAAACCCTATTGCTGAAGACAGGACAAACTTCAGAGACCGGATTTGGAGCAATGGAGCTGGAGCTGACCTGGAGACCGTCTCCCTGAAGGCTGCTCTCACAGCTTTGGAGAGCACTGTGCAAGCTGCTAAGGGAGAACATCAATCAGTGGTCCAAACCCAGCTTTAAGATCAAATAACCACAATGATGACTAGTGCAGGGGTGGCACGTTTTCATCTTGGGGAGAATTGATGCCTACCTAAAACAACACGTATCTTTAAGGGCCTCCCATTCTTCTTCAGCTCAGTTCAAGGTGATCCAGGTCTCCCCTGCTTTTCAATCCTCTCCTCTTTTTACCCTGGCATTTGGTCCCTCTCCTTCCTGTCCACTCTTGCTTCCTACGCCATGCCACATATTCACACATACACACCGAGCTTGTTTCCAGTGCTATTTCCCAAGCACTTCCAATTACTCATGATAAGATGGTGCCCGGAGACTTTGAGGTGATGACAGCTGATAACACTGAGTAGCAGCTAAGTGTCAGACCCTCAAAATAATGTCATCTTGGAAGTCATGTCCTTGAATACTGATACTTCCTGTGGAGTGGGTGCTTTTTCCTTCTCAATTTTCAACAATTCTATTTGTCTTTATGGGGTATTTTTCAAACGTTAATGTTGCCATAAATCTTTTTAAAGGTAAGACATTAAGAGATCTGCATATGCCAACCACATGCTGTGTACTGAAGACCCAAGATGGGGGGGCAATGACCATGGGGACTAAGGGTTCTGTGCAGAGGCACCCTCACAGTCCAGGGAGTCTGATCAGCCAACAGTTCTCTCACACTGTGTTCAGTGTTGCAGGAATACTTATATTTCCCTACCCTGATTTTCATGAAATGGAATTTCACTAAATAGATTCTCTTCTTTCTTTTCCTCTTTAATCATTTTGCCTCTGGAGAGAGGGAGTTGCTTTCAGGATTGCTACATTTGGGAAGAAAAATCTGCTTGTGCTTGGTGTCAGTGAAAACCATTGCTGTTTTATATAGATGAACAAATCATTTCTAGTTCTGGGATTCTGTGGTAGGAATGTTGTTAGACACACTGGGTTATAGTCTCCAGCTTGATTCTTATCCATCATAAAGCCCTTGGTATTTTGGATATCTGTTTTATTTCTCCATTTGCATAGAACCTGGGCAAGGAAGGGTATGCTACTTCATAGAGACTAGAGCCCTTGGTGTTCTGATCATAACAATAAAAACTAAAAATAAAGGACTTTGAAATATAAGACCAAAATAGAGCCTAGACAGGCTTTTGGATTCTGAAGGACACTATGTCCTTGGCAGTTTGCTGAGGCTGTATCAGCTCAGGAGCTTTCGAGTTGCGTTGTTCACTTCTGCCTCTTATGGTCTAAACCTGCCCCATGTTTGTTTGACCTTCACAATTGACTGTAAGTAAGGAGCTATTAAGAAAGCACTTGGCTATGCAGGTATTCAAGGGCCCACATGAGCCCTGTGTAAATGGAATGTATCAGTGCTAGATAGAGTTTTGCTGGTGGTAGGTGGCCCATAGAGGCTTCCCCGGTGGCAGGAACTCAAGTGCAATATTCTTGACCTTGTCTCCTGAATTGTTTCCCTGTGTAAGAAAGGAAGCAATTACATAGGCTACATATCATCAACAAGTGAGGGTTTTAGGGTGGAGCTGTAGCTCTGGTGAAGCCAAAAATGTTATTAAGAAAAGTCTATCTTTAAGCTTTTTAGCTCTGAGTGGCTCCCATAAGGGAGCTCCCTGGTTTCTGTAGGGCCATATAATACTAAGAGTTTCCTCAATTTAAATATCCATGCACGACCTCAGGATGCAGGGTCTTGAAAAACTGCCCCAAATTCCATTCTGTTCTCAGGGCCAAAGGAAAAATGGAGGCATTGTGTTTAGATGTAGGTGGCTATCTTTTCTCAACAGGAGTTTCCTCTCTGGGGCCTCAAGTTGAGTCTGGATTGGCTACTTAGCCACATCAGAGGAATCTTCCCCTGGAGGCCAGATGGAAGGAAAGAAACTCAAGTGCCTTGAGAACGCACGCCTCTGGGGGGCCTGTGTGGCTTTGTTAGAAAGAACTCACATTCAGTTTGGAGTGGAAGAGGATGGACAGTGAGAGTTTTTAATAAAATCCAGAGAAAGACAGTTAAGGACGGATGAGTAAGGGTGCCCAAATGGCCCATTTCTAAATTTTCTGAAATAAGGGTTTCTCTTTCGAGAAGATTTCTCTCCCTGCTGGTAGAAGTGGAATAGCGCCAAAATTAATCTCTAAAAGAACAGTTTCTGGAATGAAGTTCACAGGTGGGAAGAAGCAGCCAAATCCGCAGTAGCAGCTAGAGTGGAGGAGAAAGGACATTCTCCAGCTTCCTCTGAGGCGCCATTGAGTGGCGCCTGTGTCCTTTGATTTCTCCCTCTGAATCTGATAATGGATAATGTGTTGTTCACATTTCATTATGTACTATATTTTAGGAGATTTATATTATTTTTAGTTATGTGTCTGTGTCTGTGTCTGTTTGTGGGATGTGCACGGGGAATGTAGGTGGCCATGGAGGCCAGATATGTGAAACCCTTTTGGATCTGGAGTTACAGGCATTTGTGAGCCACCTACATGGGTACTGGATACAGAACTCAGTTCCTCTACAAGCGCTGCTTGCACTCCCAACAGCTGAGCCATCTCTGCAGTGCCCTGGCTCTGTCTTAATAGTATCATTTAAATTTACTGCAAATAGTCTGACATGCTCTGAAGATACTATAGGCAGACAAACTAGAAAGGGTTAATCCAGCATGGTTGCATTTTCAACCCCACATATAAAGTTCATTTTGTTAATGATATAGGCCAAAATTTACTTTGAAAAAAAAATCTGATCTGTTCACCAGTGTCTGTGAGAGAATGTTCTGAAACCCATGGGATGCTTGTGGCAGAACAGTCTCAGGAAGGTGATGGAAGCATAAACATGTTCCCTTTAGAGATAAACACACCCCTGGTTTGCTAGTTAAGTCCAAATCAGCACAAAGGACAATGGTAGGGATTTGATGGGAAAAAATTTCTATTTCCATGTTTGTGTGTGGGAGAGCCTTGTCATTTCTTTGCACTTGATATCTGCTTTGTATTTGGGGAAGTGGTGATACTTACTTGATTGTTAATTTGGGAAGGATAAACTGAGCATGTGTGAAGCTGGGCTCCTCTTGCCCTAGGGAATGTGCTGCTCACTGGCAGCCACTTACCTCTGCTCTTGGTAGACCAGGGTTTCCAGGTGCAGGGTTTGTTTGACTGGTTGATTAGTTTAGAAGCCTTCCTGGGAGCAGAGTGCTATTTATTAGAAACCTCTGGTTATCTATAGAAAAAGTGGTGCTATTACAGATCTGCTTCTAAGATGGGTTATCAGATTACACTCTTTTTATGTAAATGAAGCCTCAGTTCTGGTTGTTAGTTAAGACTTTCCAGTGGATTTATTTTATTTGGAATTACTAAAAGGTATTATAACTCAGTGGCTACAGATGCAATACATTGTGGAAGGCTGTTCCCTAATTTGAGAGTCTGGCACACACTTGCTGAAGTCAAAGCAATTGAACAAACTGAGGAGACATCCAAGATGCCATTACATATACAGGATAATAAAAAGCATGCTGTGAGTTTATTTTAAAATTGAGTGTACAGCGGCAGTTAGATTGCTCAGTAAGGATTTTAACATAGCTGAAAATGTGTTCCTTGGAGAGATTCTTTTGTATTCCTCTTGAAAATTCCACATGAGAGTCTGTGGCTATTTGAGTACTATTTGTATGCATTCTTTTTCATTTTCATGTTGTCTCTGCTTGCTTATCAAACGCCATCACTCATTAGCCTGGACATTAATTCCATTTTATTAATATGTGGTTAACTCTTTTCAGTTCATTTTTTTTTTGTACCCGAAAATATGTATTTGTAGGTTTTTTGGGAAATAGTAAAGAGCCCAAGGTTGGAAGCAAGACATTGGGGCTATTTTGTTTTGCTTATCAGCATGCTTGGGACTTAAATGCTTGCTATAGTTTAAAAATAACAATATATAAGCCACATGAGATGATGCTACAGCAGTGTAAAGCTCGTGCTTCACACTCTTTCTCTCTGGTTAACTGGAACTTTTAGGGCAAGAATTCGGACCCCAACAGCCCTAATGAGCTACCTGCAGCCATTCTTCAATAGATCAGTCAAATCAATAAACAGCAGCAAAATCTATACCATGTGGCCACAGTGGAAGGGGAACAAAGAGGGTGGTGACGCTTCTCTCCCCTCCAACTCCATCTTCAGGGTCCTGGCATGAGGTTAGGTTTAAATAGAGGGTTAAAAGATACACACATCTGAGACTGGAGAAATGGTTGAACAGTAAGAGCACCGTCTGCTCTTGTAGAGGACCTGGGTTCAATTTCCAGCACCCACATCTCAGCCAACAATCTACCGTAACTCCAGTTCCAGGGGAATTCAACGCCTTCTTCTTTCTCCATGGGCTCTGCACTTACACACATGCAGGCAATACATCCATACACATGAAATAAAAATAATAAATAAAATGTTTTTCAAAAGAAATGAAGAGCTAAGCAGTTTTTGTCAAGGGGTAGACCTGTATATCACTGCCTGGGTTCTGCTTTCTCTTGCCAGGTCATCTGACAAGTTGCTGGAACTGTATGAAATCTCTTTCCCGGAGACAAGTTCCTTCTCTGACTGGTGCTAGCCTGCATCCTTTGAAGAGATAAGAGTTGATTCCAGACTTCTACTCTGGACAAAGGTTAAGCATTCACTTTCCCCCAGGCTGGAGTCCACCAGATGCATCTGGGACATTGAGAAACAGGCCGGTGGTATTCACTTTCCCCCAGGCTGAAGTCCACCAGATACATCCCAGGCTTGGGAAACAGGTCCAGTCTGAACCAATAAAGAAAAATTCCCCTAGACGTGGTTCTGTTCCTGTCCCAAGATTGTGTCTAAAGATAACCTTCGGTATGTGGGAGCAGGTGGGCTGACCTAACCATGAGCTGTAACTCTGCTATTATCCAATAAGGCTAGAAGTTAAGATTCCCCTAGGCCCTGTATAAAAGGCCTATGAGCCAACTTATTGGGGTCAGAGCCTTTTCCCTCCCTAGGTTAGCAAATAGCAACCCCTCCCTAGGTCAGCAGATAACAGGAAACCACAGTCAGTTATAATTCCAGGAAGAACCACCCTGAGGGCCCTGGCCCCAAGCCACCTGCAGACCCAAGCATGCTGGGTATCCCTACCTGTCACACAGGAGACCTGGGTTCGATTCTTGCCCTGCTCTAAGTGTATAAAAACTGCATGCAGAGATTGCTCGGGGTTTGCCTCTCCCTGTTGTACAGGCGAACTCTGGTGTGCCGGAAGAATAAACCTTTTGCTTTTGCACCAAGTCTTGTCCCCATGTCTCTCACTCGTGGGTCTCTCAAGGGTAAGGCTCGATTCGGGTCTTACACCTTCTGTGACTAGTTCTACCCTGCATCCTTCTCTGACTGGTTTTTAGCCTGCATCCTTCTCTGACTGGTTTTAGCCTGCATCCTTCTCTGATTGGTGCTAGTCTGCATCCTTCTCTGACTAGTGCTACCCTGCATCCTTCTCTGAATTGTTCTAGTCTGCCTCTTTCTCTGACTGGTTCTACCCTGCATCCTTCTCTGACTGGTTCTAGCTTGCTTCCTTCTCTGACTGGTTCTACCCTGCATCCTTCTCTGACTGGTTCTAGCTTGCTTCCTTCTCTGACTGGTGCTAGTCTGCATCCTTCTCTGACTGGTTCTACCCTGCATCCTTCTCTGACTGGTTCTACCCTGCATCCTTCTCTGAATGGTTCTAGCCTGCATCCTTCTGTGACTGGTTCTAGCCTGCATCCTTCTCTGACTGGTGCTACCCTGCATCCTTCTCTGACTGCTTCTAGCCTGCATCCTTCTCTGACTGGTGCTAGCCTGCATCCTTCTCTGAATGGTTCTAGCCTGCATCCTTCTGTGACTGGTTCTAGCTTGCATCCTTCTCTGACGGGTGCTAGCCTGCATCCTTCTCTGAATGGTTCTAGCCTGCATCCTTCTCTGAATGGTTCTAGCCTGCATCCTTCTCTGAATGGTTCTAGCCTGCATCCTTCTCTGACTGGTGCTAGCCTGCATCCTTCTCTGACTGGTTCTAGCCTGCATCCTTCTCTGAATGGTTCTAGCCTGCATCCTTCTCTGACTGGTTCTAGCCTGCATCCTTCTCTGACTGGTTCTAGTCTGCATCCTTCTCTGAATGGTTCTAGCCTGCATCCTTCTATGAATGGTTCTAGCCTGCATCCTTCTCTGACTGGTAGTAGCCTGCATCCTTCTCTGACTGGTGCTAGCCTGCATCCTTCTCTGACTGGTGCTAGCCTGCATCCTTCTCTGACTAGTGCTAGCCTGCATCCTTCTCTCACTGGTTCTAGCCTGCATCCTTCTCTGACTGGTTCTAGCCTGCATCCTTCTCTGACTGGTGCTAGCCTGCATCCTTCTCTGACTGGTAGTAGCCTGCATCCTATTGCTTCCCTTAGCCCTAGGCGACTCCTGGGGACATCCTAATCTCTTGGGTCCCTTGTCTCAATAGCCTGATAGCTGAAGGGAGATGTGCAAGTGTCTCTTCTTAGAATACCTTCATTCCTGATAAAACAGTCACATAGTCAGAAGCATTTTAATCCCTCAAAGCTAAAAACAAATCAGGGTTGCCCAGTTTCTTTGCAAGCAGGAAGCAACCTTTTCATTCTTCTGAGAAGTGGAGTTGGTGAACTGCCTCAGTTAATTGTGACAAACAAAAAATTGTAAATTACAGCTACTTTTAACAAACCGTTCATTTTTTTTTTTCTTAAAAACTGTCTCTTAGGAAGATTGTATTTGGATCATTGTATTGTTATATTTTTGTATATGTATCTCATAACGCAGTTCTCCTTTCTTTTTCTGAACAGGACAGACTAGGTCACTGAACACTTTGGACAGAATATTTAGAGTTTTCCACCAATTTTTCTCTAGCGTTGCTGCTAAGCATTAGGAGGGTCTGTTTCATGCATTCTATAGTGCCGAAGTGCTGCTTTTCCAACAGAGGGCAGTGTTAGCTAAAACAAAGAGAATTCCCATCCAGGAGGTAGAAGTGTCCTCTATAGAGTTGAAAGGACACAGGAAAAGAGTTTCTTTCTTTTGATTCTGATTCCACAGCTTCCGCTATACTTGCCAGTTTTAAAGCGAAAACTATATAAAAAAAAATCTCCCAAGTGTCCCTGACCTCCAAGGAAGAAACTGAGAAAATAAAGGCAAATGCGTAAAGAGAAGGTTCTAGCCACCCTGACTACATTACAAAGAATTTGCTACTTGCTGCCTCAGCCGTTATCGGCAGGTGGACATGGGATAAAGGCCTTGGGATAAAGGCAGAGGCCAGGAAGAGCCAGGCTGTGTCCATGCCTGATTCCCTGTGTGCTGCTTCTCTACACTCTGGGTGCTTCTGGTTTCTTTCTTTTTTTTTTTTTTTTTTTTTTTTTTTTTTTTNTGTGTGTCTGAGTGTGGAGCTCAAAGAACAACCTTGGGTGCTGTACCTCAAGTGCTACCCACAGTTTTCTTTTTTGAAACAGGATTTCTCAGTGGACTTCCCATCTCCACATCCAGGCACTGCAATTAGAAGTACTTACCATACACTCAGCTCTTTGATGTGGGTTCTGGGGCTGGAATTCTGGTCTTCCTGATTGTACTTCTCTCTCTCTCTCTTTTTTTTTTTTTTTGTGGTACAAGCTCTTAATCCCAGCACTTAGGAGGCAAAGGTAAGTGGGCCTCTGTGAGACTGAGGTCAGTCTGGTCTATGTAGTGAGTTACAGGCTAGCTAGATCTATAGGGAGATCCTAGACAACTACTTTTCTGACTAAGGCCTCTCCTTCCACAATTAAAACATTTCTTATTGCCTTTAAGAATTGTATTTTTATGGAATAACTTTCCCCTGTACATGAAAAGATCAGATAAGTTGTACCTCTATACCCCATGCTCAAAGAAAGAAAGAAAGAAAGAAAGAAAGAAAGAAAGAAAGAAGAAAGAAAGAAAGAAAGAAAGAAAGAAAGAAAAAGAAAGAAAGAAAGAAAGAGAAAGAAGAAAGAAAGGAAGAGAACATTTTGGACTATGGAACTAGTCAGAAACCAGAGGACCCTGTTCAGGTAGTTGGCTGAGTAGGCACAGTTGTAGTTCTACCCATGAATGTCTGATTTTTAGCTTGAAGATGTTTGATCTTTGTTTCCATTTTCTGTTAGACAGATAATGCAAGGCTTGTGAAGGGAGGTGACAGCTAGACCACCCTGAAGAAATAACCAGTCAGAGAGGACACTGTTGAAGCACTGGGGGTTCTTGACCCAGAGAGCTAGTGATGAAGAGAGGCCAGGCCACGGGGCTTGGTCTTCCAGAGGAAGTGGACGTGAGCTCATTCAGACTCTGCATTACACAGCAGTCCACCAGACAGGGTGGGGCAGACAACAGTAGCTCCCCTGCCTCACTGGGTTTCCGCCCACAGCAGCCTGCCCTCTGAAGAGTTTTCTTAGTAACACACAGAGCCTCTTATCTTTTTGTTTCCATTTTTTCATAATGAGTAAACACCAAGGTCCAGGCAGTCAAAGGTGAAGGCAAACGCAAGTATTTTTAAAACAATCTGAAATAAACACTGAAGAGCTGCATTTCATAACCCCATACAAAACTGACAGTGGCCAGCTGTTTTCTGAGCTAAACACTATCCTGAAGAGCCAAGAGCCAGGAGGCAAAAAGGGAGAAAGTGAAAATAACTCCGATCTTCCTGAACCACAGATGACAGATCAGCCAGAAAGGGCCCCGGAGGAAACGGGAGTCAATGAGGCAGAAGTCCTTGCAAAATGACCCGCCTGCTCCTCCTCCCACTCCAGAGATAACTCACCCAAATGTCCTTAGCAGTGTGGCATCTGAACGCAGTCTCTCCCTTTGTGAGTCTATGTACTTGCTCTAAGTTGTGAAATAATTATCTCTTGTAACACCAATTCCTTCAGATTTTAGGCATTTTTCACAGTGTTTGTCTTCTTCTATTTTCTATATTTCCCCAAATATGGAAACCAGAAAAATATTAAGACTTCCTCTAATCCTCACTTTCATAGACTCTATGGCCAGAAGAAAGCTCTTGGATTTTCTAGACTCTGGGAAGTCTTCTTAGAGTTACATAGCTACGGTTACTTAAAGTGTTTCTTATAGGTAGCAGGATCTCTGACTAGGAATTCCATATGGTCTAAATTAAATGAAAGCTATTTTTTAGGCTGTGTCTCATTTCAATTGTCCTAAGAGTTGAAGATATGATGTTGGTGGCCATTTTATTTAGCTAAACACTATAAGGCATATTTTGTAGGGCCGTACTTAAAAATATTTAAAGGAGATCTGGAAGCTAATATGGGAAAGTGTTTCAAACCTAAAATGTCAAGTGAAATGATGCAATATCATTTCAAATCACTTCTGTAGGTTTATTAGGCCTTGAGATGTGACAAAAGGGATATGTTTGCAAAGTGTGGGTCTATGAGGTTCAACTGGACTGGGGCTGGGTGAAATGTACAACGGTAAAACGCGATCCTGTGGTGACTCTGGTGAAGGGGCCTTTAAACTCTGTTGCTTTTGTGTTGGTTACTATTCTGTGTTCTAGACTAGTCAGTCTCTGGCACCTTTGGGTTTCAGTTTATATACCAGCTAGCCTTGTAGTGGCAGTACTTTTTGATTCATGAAGATAGACAACGGCCAAGTTTAAATAACAACGAATGAAGAGAAAAAAAACAAAAAAACAGGCACAGAAGCAAGGATAATGAGAAATTACCAAGAAATCAGTAAGTGCAGAAAATTATAAAGGGAGATAATGAGAGTAATCAATCCCTCACCCCAAAGCCACAGATTCGCCAAGACAGTGCAGAGCTCCACACAGTACGAAGGATGGGAAATCAATTCATTTTATTTGGCTATTAAGAATAAAAATAGGACCTCTGAGGCCTGTGTATATTTAATTATATTTGTTTGCCCTTTCGTGCTGAATTCAATTGGGTGCTGTATGATTTTTTTTTAATCTTGGTATAGATCTGTTTATAAGCTCTGTGTGGTTAGTTAACTAAAGGTGATCTAAGTAAACTAAGTATTAAGGTTATCTTCAGTTTGATTATCTTTCCATTTTCAGACACATAATTTAGTCTTTATTTTATATTTTATTGAGAAATATTGAACTTTTTCGGGTCAAGAATCTACATGTGAAATCACTTTTCCATTCTTTCTGAAGAAAATTATGCAAATTGTTAATGTCGCATGTTAATGATTGAACTAGTCAGACATTTTGTTAGTATGGCACCTACTTGAAAGAAACAAATGAAAGGAACGATGCATTGATGTTCAATTTCAGAGTTCCCCAGCCATGCTCAGCTCATGACGTTGCTCCAGACCTGTAGTGGGGGCAACACCATGGTGGGAGGGTGTGGTACAACAGAATCATTCACTTCCTGGTGGAGAAAAAACATAGAAAGTGACCAGAGCAGCATGGACCTTTCAAGGACACGGCCACAGTGACCTTATATCTACCCTATACCTGCTGAAGATTAGTACCACACTCCCCAAAAAGTGCCACCTGCTGCATATTCAAATTGGAAGTATGTTGTATAAATTTCGTCCTTTCCTTCTAATCCACTTATTTTTAGTGATATATATGGTTGTCAGAAATTATCTACTGTTACTTTAACCAGCCTAGCAGGGATGAAGATATGTTAAAGAGGCACTTGTGTCCTTCTATCTGGCTGGAAACGTTTCTCCTAAAAAGAGATTTCACACAGTCTTGAGACCTTATTAGACCTGCTGGCTGGAGAGACTGAATAGAGGGCAGGATCACCTCTTCCCTGGGGACTGAATAGAGGGCAGGATCACCTCTTCCCTGGGGACTGAATAGAGGGTGGGATCACTTCTTCCCTGGGGACTGAATAGAAAGTGGGATCACCTCTTCCCTGGGGACTGAATAGAGGGTGGTATCACCTCTTTCCTGGGGAATGAATAGAGGGTGGGATCACCTCTTCCCTGGGGACTGAATAGAGGGTGTATCACCTCTTCCCTGGGGACTGAATAGAGGGTGGGATCACCTCTTCCCTGGGGACTGAATAGAGGATGGGATCACCTCTTCCCTGGGGACTGAATAGAGGGTGTATCACCTCTTCCCTGGGGACTGAATAGAGGGTGGGATCACCTCTTCCCTGGGGACTGAATAGTGGGTGGGATCATCTCTTCCCCGGGGACTGAATAGAGAGTGGGATCACCTCTTCCCTGGGGACTGCGTAGAAATGTGTAATTCTGGCCCTCTACTTAAACCTCAAGCTCATTTCAGGGTCCCAAGGATGGTTTTGGGGGTAGGGTCGCTGAATCTCTTCTCTCTTTCCACCATGGCCACATTGGCTATTTCTCCCTTTCCTGCTTTTTACTGTTAAACTGGCTGTTTTCATTGGCTTATGGAGGGTGGGTGGCTGAACTTGCCTTATTGGAGCATGAGCTATATGACGTCCAAGTCCTGTAACATCACGTGAAAAACAATGGAAGAAAAGCTTGACATTTCTCAACACGGGGGAAGACAAAGAAGCAAGTTACACAGGAAAAGGCAAACTGTCCTGTTGTCCCTTGTGCTCCCTGACCCCCAAGCCCTGGTCCAGCTATGGTTCTCTAAAGACTCAAAATATATTTTTGCTGTGCTAATCATCTCTTTTAATTTATTTTATGAATACAGGCTCTTTCCTCATCTTCATGCTCACTGCCTATCTGCGTATTCCTTTTCATCTTCAGTTATGATCACAGATCTAGGCGCTGAGACTGGTCAGGTGATTGCTTCCATTTGAACATATACTGCACACTGACAAAAAAAAAACTTATTTTGACTTCTTAATGTTTATTTTCATACAGATCTTTATTTGCTTCATTTTTATTATTATAAATCTCTATTTGCTGTATTCTTGTTAGATTTTATTTTTTCTTTAGAAAGCTCCTTTTGCATTTACATGTATTTAGCAATTCCTGTTTGGCACTTGTTTGACTCCTTTAAATGTTTCATGATTCCTTATCTGCTTCAGGTCAGCAGAAAAGTCAAGTCTGCTTGTCCCTGCTTCGCAGGTATCTGGGTAGCCTTTTCCTAGAGTGCCCACTTCACAGGTATCTGGGTAGCCTTTTCCTAGAGTGCCCACTTTTCAGGTATCTGGGTAGCCTTTTCCTAGAGTGCCCACTTCACAGGTATCTGAGTAGCCTTTTCCTAGAGTGCCCACTTTTCAGGTATCTGGGTAGCCTTTTCCTAGAGTGCCCACTTCGCAGGTATCTGGGTAGCCTTTTCCTAGAGTGCCCACTTGGACATTTTTACATTTTTTCTCACGTGCCCTTCACACCCAGGGAGGAGAGTGGCCTTTGGCTGACCACAGTCCAGCTCTTTGCTGGCTGCCCATTGGTATCTCTCACTGGTCCATTGTGTATGCCCGTGGCTGTAAGTCTGGAACTCAGCTATGCTAATACTGGGCAGTTCTGACTTTTGCAACAGACGCTGATCTCTGGTGCAGAAGAGAAAACATCCCAGCAGAGCTGTCAGTCATTTCCTATCTCACTGGGGTGGAGCTTTCTTTGATAAGAAGTCACGTGTGGATCATAGGTTCTGTCTCTGGCAGAATTTGTGTAACTATTCTTTAAGGGCAAGCAAGGAGGCTCACTTCTCTTGAATTGGATTGGGTAGCTTGTCCATTTCAATAACTGCCTATCTC
This sequence comes from Rhizomys pruinosus, assembly GCA_009823505.1. Classification (NCBI taxonomy): domain Eukaryota; kingdom Metazoa; phylum Chordata; class Mammalia; order Rodentia; family Spalacidae; genus Rhizomys; species Rhizomys pruinosus. The sequence goes on from VZQC01012434.1 coordinate 1,070,387, forward strand.
ATTGGATTGTGAAAGATTGTGCTTTGGAAGAATGAAGTTTGTTTCAAGATGAATCTTTTAAGCTCCATTGACACTTTGCAGGGTCAGTCTGAGTAACAGAGTAATTCATTTGGGAACTGTCTTTTCTTCTTCACATACTCTTACTTAAGGTACATGCTTGTTAGCATGACAGTCTGGAATCCTGTGCATGTACATGAATGGTATGAATTACAGATTGTCTGCATTTCCTGAAGGCTGGCAGGCCAGAGCATGGAGTCTTTGCTGTATGTGGAGAAATATTATCCTAACTGAGATCTTCAGCCCATTTCCTTCAGAAATCCTAGTCATGGGATTCCGAGTTGGCTTGCAGATGAGATTAAACACACACTATTTAGATTTGATGCTTATAAATCATTTTTGCCTCTCCTTGTCTTTCCTTGACCTTAAGAAGACTTCTTTAAAATTGAATTACAGAAGCGGCATTTCGTATGTGATAGTATTGGCAGGTAGGGGGATAATCTCATCCTCACAACTGCTTTGTTCTGTGAAAATGTCATTCTTAAAAGAGTGGCCTATGTATTATCACCCCAAGTAGAACACTTCTTAGTGCATAATCAGCAGCTAAAGTGCCTGGATTACATACATTGGCTTAATTACACTGATAAACTACAAAGTAGTTTTATTTAAAATTATGGCTAAAAAAATTCTAAAAACTAAAAATAACATCAATATCAAATGGGCTTTCTACACAAACTTTTGCTCAGTTATGTTGACATCTGTTATTTATTAAAATCACTCATCTTGCTGGATGTGGTGGTACATGCCTTTAATTCCATCACTGGGAAGGTAGAGGCAGGCAGACCCCTGTGAGTTAGAGGCTGGTCTGGTTGACACAGTGAGTTCCAGGCAAGCTAGGGCTATGCTGTGAAACTCTGTCTCAAAAAACAAAAGACAAGTAGAACAAACAAACACAAGCAAACAAAAGCCAAACCTTACCTGACTGTGGGTGTGTCCCATCTGAGCTTAGAAGTGTGTGTGAGCCGGCTGGTGCATTCCAGCCAGCATGTTCCACAGGCAGGAGTGAGGCTCACAGGACTTCTCTGTTCGATGACAAGATGATACAAAGCTCTGGGATTGGTTGCTGGGAGGTGATGTCACACTGCCTATATAAATGACATGTTGCATTAAATAAATCGGCATTGCACTTGGAATTGTACTCTGGCATGTGTCTTCAGGCTGTTACTGAAGTTCTTCCATGCATGACTTTCTCCATGGTCTGTCCCATCGTGGAACTGACACCTTACCACGACTGACTATTCTTGCTTCCTTTGTCCTGCCTTGTTTCTATTTCCTGTTTTCCTTTTAGTAAGTTTTTAGGGTAGAAGAGAGAGGACCTATGAACGTGTTCTGGGTGCTGTGTTCAACTTTAAGTCCTAAGAAGCTAGCTACAAGTTACAGATATAACTTAAGAAAGGTATGCTTCCTCTTATATTTATATGAACTCTGAAAGTGAGTCTATAATCCTTGCATAGGTTTTTGTGATTACTTTGCTTGCCTCTAGAATGTGACATAAATTTGATATTCAAAAGTGGCCTCAGATAGAGGACCTGTGAGGTTTTTTTTTTCACTTAGCTCATGCCAGGTGTGTGTGGGGGCGTTATTACTTTATTAGAAATGAGAACATAGTGTTGGCTTATGAGTCCAAAAATCCAAATGGAAGACATGCTCAGCAGCAAGAGCTGAGAGCCCACATTTTCCACACCATCCCTCGATTTCAATTTTTTTAATTCAAAGCACATTGCTGCTCACAAAATTAGCAAAATTATCCACCTGAATTCTAACAGTTAATAAAGGCCAGAGATTGGGTGTCCAGGGATGAGATTACAGAACATAGGTGAGGAGGAGGCTCCCAAAACAAGGCATCTGTAATGTAGTTGGACTTGCCTGATTATTGCCCCAATGATCATGTATTGTCCACCACCCTCCCACGCCTGCATCAGTACAGTTATCACATTCACAAATGCTTCTTGATTCTTATACATGTAGCTTTTAGCTGTTTTTGCCAGCCTTGTTTACTTGACTGTCAACTCTCTGAGGACATGGCTGTATCTAAGTCATTTGGCCAAGGAAGTAGATGAACTGTATATCACACTCACAGTTTATTCAATGAAAATAGAAACTGGATCACCTGAGACCAGAGGAAGTGTAGGAAGGCAGCTCTCTTCACAATAGCAAGGAGCTGGAACCAACCCAAATGCCCCTCAACTGATGAGTGGATAGAGAAAATGTGGTACATCTACACAATGGAGTTCTATGCAACAGTAAAGAAAGACGACATCATGAGCTTTGCAGGAAAATGGCTGGAGCTAGAGGACATCATGCTGAGTGAAGTAACACAGTCCCAGAAAAACAAACGATGAATGGTATCCCTCATCTGTGGATGCTAGTGCCAATTACCTAGTTGTAAGTATTTCTTGTGCACAGCCCCTTGAGCTTTTGTCCAAAGCAGTTGGGAGTGATGCATATTGGAAACAACAACAACAACAACAACAACAACAACAACAACAGAAAGGACTGCATCAAAGAACTGACTGAAACAGTGAACTTCTGCTCAAAACTGTCAACTTCCACATGGAGAATATTGAGAAAGAGATGAAAAGCATGTTTGGTAGAATGCATGAGCTCTGGTGGGGTGGGAGGATGGGGGGGCACGGGTCTAGATTTGATAAAAAAATATATAAATAAATAAATTAAAAAAAGAAAAGAAAAATTGTATTTTGTTTAAAAAAATGGCATAAATCAAGTAAAACGTTACATGACAATCAGCCGTGATGAGCATAGAAGAGTGGAGGTTTTGTGCTAGGAGATGATATTCATAGATTCCAGTCTCGATGTTAGTTTCATTCCAAATGCTAGATAAGACAACTAGAATCTGATTAATACATATTTCATCAGGTCAACTTCTTGATTCAAGGCATTATAATTTTAGCTGGAGGCACTTTGAGAATTTAATGCTTTCTTACTTCCTGCCTCCATTTGAGATGCCTGATCCATGGCTGGTCAATACAATGTGAAACTGGAGATTGCCTAATCTATGGCTGGTCAGTACAATATGAAGTTGGAGATTGCCTAATCCATGGCTGATCAGTACAATATGAAATTTGAGATTGCCTGATCCATGGATGGTCAATACAATATGAAACTGGAGATTGCCTGATCCATGGCTGGTCAGTACAATATGAAATTTGAGATTGCCTGATCTATGGCTGGTCAATACAATACGAAATTTGAGATTGCCTGATCCATGGCTGGTCAATACAATATGAAATCTGAGATTGCCTGATCCATGGCTGGTCAGTACAATATGAAATTTGAGATTGCCTATCTATGGCTGGTCAATACAATATGAAATTTGAGTCCAATTATCTAGATGAAGGTTCAGTTCTTTCGTTTACTAACTCAATGACTTTGAGAAATATGGTTAATTATATTAAATGGTGTTTTTCCCCCTGCAGTGGCTAAAACAATATAAGTCTATTAAAAAGGAAGGTATTTCTGAACTAAAATATGATAAAGTTAATTCATGTATTTATACACACATACATATGTGTACTAGGGATTGCCAGAATGGCCATAAGATAACCCACAGTGCTTAGATTCTGAAAAATTTTGCATTTGCTATTTCAGTTGTGACTAATGATTTGAGGGAACGTCTGTTTCTAGAGGGAACTATGGCAGGCAAGTGTCTTCATTGATATGATTTTCTAATGAATTGACAGATGTCACAATGGAAATATTCTTCCATTATTCAAATACTCCCCCAATATCTCCTGCCTCCTACACTTCCTAGAAGAAGTGGGATGAGCAACAGGAAAGAACAGTTTCAGATGCTTAGTATTTGTGAATGAAAGCAGTGGATTCCATCCATCTATAATCCACATTCACTAGCAACACTTTAGGGCAGGATTTTGCTAAGAAGATTAATATTAAAATTGAATATAGCAATAAAAGCCGTGCAATCTATTGTTAAGGAAAGTTGTTTTAAAATCTTGGCAAATCTTTCCCAGGCTAATGCCTTAAGTATGTGTTCTTATAAAGTGAAAATTCAATTTTCTGTTACTCTTTGATTTGTAAGTATAAAATTAATACATTATCAAAATGAAACATGAAATAATATGAGCACACAAGAACAAAATAAGAAAATTCTTCTTTGCCTTTTCTCAACATTACCCTTCCCAGAAAGAACCACTGGGAATGTTTTTAATAATCTCATCTATTTTTCCATAGGTTCATGCACCCGATGTTTTTTGAAGTCAAGGGAACATCTAGGTACAGGAACACAGCTTTAAAGTAAGGCTTATTTTATCAGAAGAAACTCAAGTTGTCACATAAGAGAATCCTTGCCAGGCGTGGTGGCACATGCCTTTAATCCCAGCACTTGGGAGGCAGAGGTAGGTGGATCTCTGTGGATTCCAGGCCAGCCTGGTCTACAGAGTGAGCTCCAGGACACCTGGTACTAAAAGGGGGACCCCATCTCAAAAAATACCAAAAAAAAAAGGGTAAGAGAATCCTTAAATTCAGATTGCTATTTGACTACTTTCCTCTGTGACATCTATCATCTATCTATCTATCTATCTATCTATCTATCTATCTATCTATCTATCTATCATCTGTCTATTTATCTCTCCATCCACATATATTATGATATCTGATCTATTATGTTTATTCACTTGTGAAGTCAACATAAAATAGTATGCTAATTTTTAATTGTTTTTTATATAAATTTATTTTTATTTTTTAACAACTCTAGACCAGTGTCCCCCCCATTCTCCCACCCCACCAGAGCTCATGCATTCTGCCAAACATGCCTTTCATCTCTTTCTCAGTCTTTCTCAATATTCTCCATGAGGAAGTTGACTGTTTTGAGCAGAAGCTAATTGTTAAAAAAGTAAATATCCAGAATTTGCAAATTGTTGAAATGCAGAAGTGATTGAAATGGCCTGTCATGTAGCTCTGAGAAGAAGGATAGGGCAAGTGCATCTCGTGCCCCTTTGTCCTTGCATTCCTTTTCTGTCCATATGACCATGTGAACAATGAATTTCTATTTCATTGAACATTTCTGTCTCTTTGTATCAAGGATTATCACGACACAGCGAACTCTCTTGTCTTTCAATTCATAAGAAGTTGGAATAGGACAGATGTAGATGGCAGATCAATGTTTCTTTTATTAATTTTTAAGGTTACATTTTTATTTATTTGTGTTGTGTACATGTGTGAGCCTGGACAGCATGTGGGAGTCAGGTCTCTCCATCTCCCTGGGGATCAAACTCATGTTGTCAGGGCTGCTGACACCTGTACCCTTATCCACGGAGCCATCTCAACAGCTCCAAGGTTTCTTTCTCTGGCTCTATATTTCTCTCTCTCTCTCTCTCTCTCTCTCTCTCTCTCTCTCTCTCTCCCCCTCTCTCCCCTTTCTCATTGAGAAATGAGTTGTTTAAATAATAGCTTCTTCCAGCTCAATTCTTCCTGAGTCTGAGGTATGTTGCATCTTCATCAATAGGCTCTTACCTTCAAGTTCTGGGAGGCAACCAAGGGGTATGGCAATAGCCTGTATTATTTTGAGAGTTTCTTGGACTACCCTGACCAACAATTCAAATGGAGATTTCCTTTGCCTGGCACTGGGATTTCATTATATAGCCTACACACACGCACACACACACACACATATGGTGTGTATTTTTCAGTAGGTTTATGAAATAATATACTTCCTTATGGTTTTCATGCTGTTTCAGTATGAATTAGCCCCTGAAGACTAGCTCTCATAGTATCGGAGGGTACTTTCCAAGCTGTCAGTGGAGAAAACTAGTGCCTTCTTCCCAATAGATGGAGACTACAAAATTCTACAACTGGTCAAAATACAGATATAATAAGTGACTGTGGAGTGCCCAGCTCTCAGTAATATATCTACAATGCAACCTCTACACTTAAGTCTCAAGGAATATCTCAGAAGAGAGGACTGAAGGATTTAAGAGCCAGAGGAGCAAGACACATGCTGGCTGTAGATAATGCATTCTAGGTGAAAGAGGAAAGCCAAACCCATGAAATCTCCATAATCAGGTAGCTTACCAAGATCTACATAATAACAAAACCAGTTGACTTGCCAGTGTGGATGGGGACATCTTACAGCATCCCACCTCTAGATGAAGAGCTATAGGCAATCAATGGGTGGCAAAGGAGGGAGAATGAGTTTTCCTCAGGGACAACCTCACTGATGGGTAATCCAATCCCAAGTGGTCAGCCCTAAACACATATACAGGCGCACCGCTAAATGCACATAGAGTATCGTCTGTCCATCTTTCTATCTTTCTATCTATCTATCTATCTATCTATCTATCTATCTATCTATCTATCTATCATCTATCTACCATCTACCTATTGATCTATCTGTCATCTAGTTATCTATATTTATAAATGTATGTATGTATATGTAACAGTAATTGTCTAAGAAGAGGACAAGAAATTGTGAGGAAAGCAGGGGCCACGGGAGGAGCTGAAGGGGTTTGGGAGGAGTGGAAATAATGCAAATACAATATTCATTGTGAAATTATTTAAAAATTTAAGAAAATGTGAAAGGAAGTCATCACTGGGAAAAATAATAGCTTTTTTAGTTTATTTATGTTTTAATAATTACATTTTCTTTGGGAATCTCATGTACCTACATAATTTGCACCAGGCACTCTCACCCTTCCCTCTCTCATCTCCCTATTCCCGTCTACTCCAACCCATCTTCCCTACAAATCACTGTGTTTAATTTATGTCTACTCATTTTGTTGTGTGACACACTGAGTTTAGCCAGGGCTGTCTGTGTGGCCATGGGTTACCCATCAGAGCCTAGTGGGCTCAGCGGTGGGTACACAGTTCAACATCCCCCCTCTCCAAGATCCATCAGTTGTTCAGCAGAGCCCAAAGCTCCTAGTAATAGCTTCTTAAAGCATGGGTTATCATCTCATGTGGGATGACATAACTATATATACATATATATAAAACAAATATACATGTATATTTGTTTTATATATATGTATATATCTTTTTAAGACAGGGTCTCCCTACAGCCCCAGCTGGCCTGGAACTCATTCCATAGACCAGGCTGGCCTTGAACTCACAGAGATCCCCCTGCCTCTGCCTCCCAAGTGCTAGGATTAAAGGCATGTACCACCACTCCTGGCTTAGTGTATATTTTTATTGAGTTTTTATACATTTCATATAATAGATCTGAATCAAATTTAGATTACCTCCACTATCTGCACCCCCATAACACACACCACCAATATATTCCATACATTCTGTCATATGTTAAGTCTTATCCCATCAGGCATTGTAACCAGATGTCCCCCAGTGCAAGTTCATCCACTGGAGTCTAGTCAGCCTATCTAGAGTCACTCCTTAAAGACCTTTTTCCTTTAGCAGCTTGCATTGTATCCTCTAAAACTATGAAAGGTAGTCTTCAGGGAGGGGACTTCTAGGTTTCCAGCTCCATTGCACTAAATCCTGTGTCCAAGGTATGTCCTGTCTTCAGCAATAGGAGGTCTTACCTTCAAGTTCTGGGTAGTAATTAAGGGCTGTGCCAATAGTTTGTGTTATTTTGGGAGTCTCTTGGACTACCCTGATCAAAAACTTAAAAGCATGTGGTTTGGGATCATATCAGAATTTGCAATAATTTCTAAAATGGCCCTAAATAAATTTCTGCAGTTTTGTACTACATATTTATGTGAATTATTTCTTAGCTTTGACAACTGTGAAATCAATCAGTTCTGAAAACCATGGAAGCTGCTTTATGTCCTGCAGTATCAAATAATCAGCCAAGATTTGGTTCTTATATTTTTGGCATTTGTATATATGTTTTGTGTGTGTGTGTGTGTGTGTGTGTGTGTGTGTATGTGTGTACATATATTTAAATGTGTGTAGGTGCAGGTATGCGTAAGTGGGAGGTTGATGTGTGTCTTCTTTGATTGCTCTCTCCCTTATTCATCAAGACAACATCTTTGACTTGAACCCAGAACTTGTGGATTAGTGTTTGTGGATTCTATTGAGCCAGTTTGTTCCAGATATCCCCTGATTTTACCTTTCAAATGCTGGGATAACAGGAGGATGACTACACTCGCCTAGCATTTACCAACTGAGCCATCTCCCCAACCCCAAAATTTAGTTCTTTATGTAAAAATAAATAAGCACATCTATCTAATTAGTATGCAAATTAGCTTTCATTTTTAATAAATGATAAACTTGTATGTATACCAAGGCATTGTTTTAAAATAGCTTTTTGCATGATTTAGCATCCATGAATGCTTGATTTGCATATCTATTTTATATAGCTGTGTGCCTGGGGTCATGCTAGTTTCTTGGGCAAAAAGGGGTTGTGATTGGAAAAGGTTTAAGAGGTTCTGGTTTAAATGAAATGTGAGTGGACTGTAGACAAAATAAAAATCTAGTTGTTATTTTCTGAGGAGTCTGAGATGCCCTCTCCCCCCAGTTCCTATATTATCTGAAATCATTTCATTCAAATTCTCTCATTTACCAGGACAACAACATAATTTAAAATGTCCATTTTAGAGTCAAATGGTCATCCAAATGTCAGCTGTTCAGCTCAATTGGAAGCTATCACCTTCATGATTCTTTTCTAACATTTACAACTTGTATAAAGATTTTCATACATGCACATAGCATACTTTTGATTCTCTCTCCGTGAATATACCACAACTTGACAAGTACACCAGCACTTGCTGCATCTGAAGGTGACTTGGTCTCTGGGGTAGCAGTTGAGATTCTAGGGGAGCAGAAATTATCCAGCAACCTCTCCAGTGGCTTATCAAAGATGCCTCCATTTTATTCCAGCATTTAATCTGCCACAGGAACTGTTTATTGCTTCATCTTTCTGAGTAACGTGGTCACTTAATTAACTCACCATTTGACTGCGTGTTTAAAACTGTCAGGTGGGAAATGAATCCAGTGCTGTCTTATGATTAATAAAATGCTAAAGTCTATTTTTGTGGAACCATGTGCCTGGCACCTGAACAGAAGCTCCCAGGTTTGTTGGATGTTATTTCACCTATAAATATACTGACTTTTAAGAAAATAACTGTGTTTGTTTGTTCTTTTTATATATTTATTTTTAAACCACATCAATCTGCATGTTTGGAGATTCTGTGGTTGGTTAAACAAACAGAAATATTAATATGTTAACAGATTAAATGAATTATCAGGCCATTCAGTCTTTTCAGTTGGAATGTTCCAGGGTTGTAGAAATAAGAATTGAGTATTTATTGAGTGACTGTTCAGGTTAGGATCTGACCCAGGGTCATTTATAAATGCCATTCAACTAAACCACAGTAATTGTGAGCAGGGATCGTTCTTCTCATACCACAGGTAGGGAAGCCAACTCTGAGATGTGGGTCTCATCATCTTACTTATGTTAATACTGACAAGAGTGAGCTTTAAGTAGTTGTTTCACATCTGAATTCAATACTTCTGTTTATTCCAGTGGGAGAGCTGCCTTGATTAAATCAATAATTGCTTTCCTGGCATTTATACTTGAGACCCTGACCACTTTGACTTTTTCTTCCAGCTTCATGCCCTTCGCAACCTCAAAGGGATGTGTGCTAGGGACATTCAATGTCTTTCTTGTGTGGCTGATTTGCTAAGAAGATCCTTAGGAAACAGCAAATGTTTCACTTACGGCTAGAATTTATTACAGTGAAAAGATGCAGGGCAAGATGGTGGAAAGGAGGTAAGAGATTCCAGCCCCCCCCCCCTTACTTCTCCAGCAGTGTCTTGTGAGGTTTGTGAGGTGTCTCCCTGGGAGTTCCCTAGACATACATACCATCGCTATTCATAGAGACTGATTAACAGGAGCTAGCATTTCAGAATCCCAGAAAGGAAGTGGATGCTCAGCATAAACTGTAATGTTTGTCCTATAAATTTTGTGCTCTTTTAATTTAAAGTAAATTTTATGTCAAGTGTGGGGACCTGCTTGTCAATCAGTTCTGGAGAAACCATTCAAAGGCCACGTTTACAAGCAGACTTTGGTGAAAACAGCAATCTCAGCAGTATTATATTAACTTTTTACTTCCACAGGATTCAGATGATCTTAATGAATAATAATGATCCAAACTATGTTTTCATATTAATTAATTAATTACTTAATTAATTAATGATGCTAGGGATTCAGTTCAAGGCCTCTTGTATACTAAACACAGTTTGACTGAAATACCCCTCATTTTCAACTCTTGAAATGTACTCAGAAAAGGAAGAAAGTTCATGTCCTGAGTGTTAAGTGATACATGACAGAATTCCAAAGAAAGACTCATTTGGGGATTAGTCTCCCTTCCTCCTTCCTTTTCTCCCTTCTTCCTTCCCTCTCTCCCTCTCTCCCTCCCTCCCTCTTTCCACCCTTCTCTCCTATTCTTCTCCTTAAAGTACTTATGGACATCTATTGTGCTAGATAGAGGAGAGTGATTAAGATGAGATGACACTGAATCAAGATGCCTGGTGTCTACACAAAAACATAACACTCACCTCGACGGGGATTAGAGGTCATTAGTCTGGAGCTATGAGTGTCTGTGATGGTGTACAACTCCATTTTGTTTTAGTGACTCCTATCTTAATGGTTTAAACTGGGCCCAGAAGAAAGAACAAGTTGAGGAAGAGCCAGTTGGTTATGTGGACTTTCAGTGTTCTATCCACAAGGTCCTGTGACTACCTGCTGACTCCCTACCGTATCTTTTGTCAATGTTTTACAACTGTCTGCAGCCCACCCACCTCTTAGCTTTTGTAATCCTGCAGCAGGCAGGAACCAAGGTTTCTATTGTCTGACTGGAATTTCTCAACAAAAAATTCACCAGGATATGGTATTTGCCTTTATAAGCCTAACCTGCCTCTGATTTGAGACTGTACTCTCCCAATCCCAACCTGGGTACAGTCCTGGCTAGCCCAAATTAAACACCTAATTTGGCTAATTGGAACCTGGAGTCTACGTGCTCTTTTCTCCCAGTGGTCTACCACACATGACCATGGCCCTAGAACACAGATTTAGGTTACTGATAATTCCATGTTCTAGGGTGGCAACAGTTACATTATGTTTTTATAGTAATAAAATAAGAAAAGTCATAAATTAAGACACTTTTCAAATACATTGGTGCATGCATTCAGTAGGCAGGTCATAGCAAACCCTGTGTGTGTGTGTGTGTGTGTGTGTATGTGTGTGTGTGTGTGTGTGTGTATTCTATAGAAAGTTTCTACTATAGGTGTCAGAGGCCATCTGATGACATTCATAGCTTTTCCATGCTGAGACCTGGTGGTCTGCTAAGTTAATACATATTATTAGTCACAAGAATGTTAATTCAGAAACAGAGATAGGCAAGGTTTGGGGTTAAAGATGACCCCAGATAATTTGTCAAGAGGCTCTAGATTGGCAACATTCCAAACTCTCCATAGTCACTGAGGTGATAATCAGTTGATCAGCCTTGCAGGAAGTTCCTTTCTGGATGCAAAAGTTCTTCCTGGGAACTTTCTTTGACACCAGCTTTAAATGCTAATTTACCGATCACCAGTTCCCAGGACCTTAGGTGTGTTTTTCATTCCCTATTTGAGGTCCCCAAAGATTACACTGTTAACTTCCTTTATTAAAGGATAGTGGTAGCTCTCCTTTGTTTGTAGTGTCTCTCAACAGGATCCTTGTGGACAGGGATGAGGAAATCTGGGGGCTGCCAACAATGCATTGGATGTGTTTCAACTTGATAATACACTGTGTGGGTCATGGGCATGAGAACAGTAAGGGGCAGTTGGCTTCATGAACACCTACTGAAAGAGATCAAACTGTCTACAAGTATACAAGTGCCAGGGTTCACCTCTCAGTGACACAGTCCAGGCTCCTTGACGAGCTCAGTGAGCAATCTGCACGGGTATACAGAGGCAGGTTTTCATTAAATGAGTTGACTTCCAGACTTTCTGATTGATAGCTTGATCCTTCTTCATTCCTTGTATTTCTCTTTTTATTGATATTTCTTATAGTTTATGCTATTTACTTTTCTTTTTTAAATTTAATTTTATTTTTTCTCTTTACTTTTTCATTTTTTGAAATGCCTGTTTTTTTTTAAATTATTTATTTATTATTTTTTTATGTGTATGAATGTACTGTCTGCCTGTAGGTTGGTGCACCTGTGTCATGCAATGCTGCGGAGGTCAGAAGAGGGTGTTAGATTCCCCTGGAACTGGAGTCAAAGATGGTTCTTAGCCACCGTGTGGGTGCTGGGAATCAAACCCTGGTTCTCTGCAAGAGCAGTCGGTGCTCTTAACCGCTGAGCCATCTCTCCAGACCCACTATTTACTTTTCAAATCATGCTCACACACAAGCACATATAGGAAATGATTTATATTGAGTGCACCTGTCACAATAATAAATGTGTCATTATTTGTGGGGTAGAGAGGAGTGAAACTACTTGCTGCATTTTACATTGGTAGCATTGGTTACTTGTCCATAAAGTACTTTTTTTTTTCATTTTGTTCTGAGTAAAAAGAAATATCTTCTTAAGCTAATTATATATAACATAGAACTATTAAAATAGAATTTCCAAATTTTTGGGGGGTATAGAATCATTTCAGTGCTGAGGCAATAGAGACAGGCTCAACATTTTAGAAGGGACATTTATGACTTTCACTCTATGTCTTTGTGTCTCTGCTTGTCTCTCTCACACACATACACATATGCCATATATATATATATATTTATATATGTGTGTATATACATATCACTATTGAGGAGTACACAAATCCCTTGTCATTTTGTACCCAACACTGACTACAGGCATTCAATGCATGTCATGGACGAATCCTGCTCCAGAGTAAGACATCTCATGTCTTATATCCTTTAAATAAAAGGTGACTGCTTCAGAATACAGTGAATGCTTGTGGGTTTGACTCCTATTGAGGGAAGGATGGGAGGAATAGAAACACTTGCCTAGTTCAAACGAACTCAGTTAACCTGTCCTATCATTCTCTGTTAGCATGGACTTGAAAGATCTTGTATAGTAAAATAACTTTCCAGAAATAATAAAGGCCCATTTTCTCTCTCATCTTCTTGTTCCAATGCATGCTTCTAGAGATTCTTATGAAATAATACATTGTTGATGTTTGTGGAAGCAAAGATCATTACTATAGGTCTGGGTCTCACTGTCTGATACATGTGGCTATTAAGGTTAATTGAAATTCAGCACCATGAAGCTGACTGACTTTATTAATTGCAGGAACCACATTCCAAGTGCACAGTCCCCCGGATGTGGGCAGTTCCCATAGTGCTGGGTGATACAGCCTTAGAACATTTCCATGGCTAAAACCAGCTCTGTTGGGGCATCTCTCTGTCTGTATGAAATGTACAATAATTCAATTTTTTTTTTTTTTTTTGGTCTTTTCGAGACAGGGTCTCCCTGTAGCCCCAGCTGTCCTGGAACTCACTCTGCAGACCAGGCTGGCCTTGAACTCACAAAGATCCACCTGCCTCTGCCTCCCAAGTGCTAGGATTAAAGGCGTGCGCCACCATACCCGGCCAATAATTCAATTCTTTATGAGTTCATTACTCTGGCAACTATTGAATACTGGAATTATAAAAAGTGTAATTACATCTTTAATTTTAATTGAGAACTTTTAAATAGTTAGATGCTACATTGGCCATTGTTTGTGCTTTTTCTCTGAGTCTGCAAATAGCAGTTGAGATGGATAAGCCTCTTTGTTCTATTTTCAGGAATGAATACTGAGTTTTCTTGCCCTAATTGATTAGTTTAAATTCTTAGTGTTTATGAAGAAACTCCTGGATGGTGGATGAAAGCATTTGGTAACCACTTGAAACATCATATTATAACCTAACATATACTGCTAACAATATGGGTAATCTTTCATGAAATGAACTTTGATAACCAGTGTGCCAAAAAAATCAGTCTTCTTAAGAAAGTGGTATTTCTGATTAATCCTATGGCACTATCTTATATATGCTCTCACTTATACTGACCTTGGTCTTAAGGACAGTGGATACTTCAGGACGTTTAGGAATGAACAAAGTTTAATTTCTTTAATGATTTGTTTCTGTCTTTCCTTCCTCAGCACAAAACACACACACACACACACACACACACACACACACACACACATGCACATGCACCGACAGACATCATATTAAATTTTGCCTTTTTTTGGAATGGAAGAAAACGAATGTGGCTTTAGGATGCAGATTGAGAATATATAATAGTCACTTTTGTGTGTTAGTTACACAATATGATGTGTGGTAAATGGTAACCTGAAAGAAAATCTCACTATATGAACTTGTGAAAGTTTTAGTTTCAATGCCAAGTGTAGGTTTTTATAACAAATAATGAGCTTTTGCCACTAGACCTATGAGAGAAAAGAACATTTTGCTTTTGTTGCTATTACAGTCTCAAGTGCTGTTTCATCCCTTACATATTTAATATATATATATATATATATATATATATTCATCCCTTATAAAACAGTTTCATATTGTTGTTTTGTACTATCTTCCTATAAAAATCTACTTCTTCTCTGATCTGGGTATTTGAAAGTGAAAGAGAAGAAATAAAACTCTGTGTTTTGGTAAAGAGATGTCCAGGTAAATGAACATAGCTCTTTATAAAGAACTGTGGAAGGAACTGCAAGCTGGCATAGGTGGTCAATATTTTAGGGAAATTTTATATTTGTAATGGAAACTTTGGGTCTTGTTTATGGAACAGTTCTACACAAGGCTCATTGATTCTCAGATTGCTGACTCACAAAGCAGCTGCTTCCATTAGAAGCACAGTTACTTAGCTTACTACTGATTACCTCATAAGCACATAATTTCTCAGTCATAGTCTCTGATTCATGGTTCTTGCTCTTGAGGTCATCTCTAACAGGGCAGAAAAGCTCTTCCTGTTAATGCCTGTCTATATGGCAGTGCCTTGATGTCATTGGTCCCTGTTTATCATTTCCATGTCACTTAGAAGAACAAGTTTAAGAAAGAAAGATTTGGTTTAAATCAGCACTAGACAAAAGTCTTTTCCTAGTATTTAATTTAAGATAAAGACAAATAGAAACAGCTGGCATGGGATTTGCTTTGATGGTGAGGTGAGGATGGGGTAGGAACTCCTTACTGCATTGTTGTTAAGTGTCTTGGGATAAAATTAATAGAAAGAATATCAATATTGCAGACTCTACTAAACTTGACTGGGCGGTCTTCTTATAAAGCTGTAGACACAATGACTTGATGGCAAAATTCTTAGTTCTAATCACTGTGATGCAAAATTGAGTGGATGGCTTTATTAATCATAAGCTTATATTTATGCCAGATTATCTGCCATCATCCTTCTTTGAATAAATGAAAGTACACCCTCAAGAAGTTTGCATTTTCTTCAATGTGGCGTAAAGGACCTTGGCTATCCCTGCGGAAAGAGGGACTCCACATGGTACTGTATGTTCTGCACTGGCAGTCTGCATGACTGAGGTGAAGTCCTGTCTAAACAAAGCTGGCAGGGCATTCCATATGAAAGCTTGGCTCCAAATGGCAAAGGGGCCCAAGATGTCCAAATTCATCTATTTTCAGAGGAAATTGGGTGCTAGGGGAAGCAGCTTGAAATCAGAGGAATAGCAGTTTATATCTCAGATCTGCTGCCTAGACTGTGAAATTATGGATTACAAACCACAGCTTAGGTACCAATAGACGGAGATGACTGATACTTTTAGCGCTAATTTTGGTGTTAGGGTTGACATCCTGCATCATCTCCTTTCCCACAAAATGCTCCCGCTTCCTCACTGCAGCATAATAGTACCCAGCCAGTCGGCTAGCATGGAATGATAATACCCAGCCAGTCGGCTAGCATGGAATGATAGTACCCAGCCAATCGGCTAGCATGGAATGATAGGACCCAGCCAATCGGCTAGCATGGAATGATAGGACCCAGCCAATCAGCTAGCATGGAATGATAGGACTCAGACAATCGGCTAGCATGGAATGACAGGACCCAGCCAATCGGCTAGCATGGAATGATAGGACCCAGACAATTGGCTAGCATGGAATTATAGCACCCAGCCAATCTGCTAGCACTGAATGAGAATTTACATTTGTAACCTAACAGGCAACCGTGATGAATAGCAAACACTAAGCTTGCTACTGTGTCTCTGCTCAGTGACAGGTTCTCACACCGCCTGTATACAACAGGGCAGATCTTGCAAAACTCTTGATGCAACTATGTAAATGTCCACGTTGATAAATCCCAACCTGTGGAAGCATCATGGTAAGAAAAATTTTGATGATACAGGATTTCAAAAAAATCATTTAGCCATTTCTGGAAGTCATATATTTTTAAAAATTCCTCACAGTTGGGGCTGGAGAGATGGCCTTGCGGTTAAGAGCACCGACCACTCTTACAGAGGACCTGGGTTCGATCCCCAGCACCCACATGGCGGCCGAGAGCCGTCTGAAACTCCAATTCCAGGAGAACTCCAGTTCCAGGGGAATCCGACACCCTCTTCTGACCTCCAAGGCATTGCATGACACGGGTGCACAAACTTGCATACAGACAGTACATACATACATATACAGAAATAAATAAAATTTAAAAAATTAAAAAAAAATTCCTCACAGTTGGTAGAATTAGGTAGAATGAGAAATAAAATTAAAAAAATTAAAAAAAATTCCTCACAGTTGGTAGAATTAGGTAGAATGAGAAATACAAAGAGAAAGGAGGTAAACGTGTTAACCCTTCAAAATCTATGGATTAACATTACACAAAAGCAGAGTGCTTCATCATCAATTATTCAGCACTTCTCCAAAATAATAATAATAAACATCCTTGAGGGTATGGTGCAATATGAGCTCAGGGCTAGGGCAGTAGCAGCATAAAGACACAATAAATCTAACTGATACTCACTGATTCTATGCTACTAACACAACACCCGCATTAGTGAGCAGAAAAATGATGGTTAAAAAGGAATAAAATGATCTCCTTGAATTCTAAAAAGTATGTTTTCCCCACAGAAATTTTCTGTGAACCAAAATAGCACATACTAATAGTTATCATTTACAGTGGCCCATTATGTAATGACGCATTTTATTTCTAGTCCCTATGGCAACTTTACAGGGAAGATTTCATTATCCTAATGCTCCTGATGAGGAAATTGAGCCTGAGAAAGCTCAAATAATTGTCCAAGGAAAATTTTACATACCAGAAGTTCTGTGTCTGGAATTCCTTAAGTTTGAGTCTGATCAGGTCCCTTGCCAATCTTCCCATAAAGGAAACATTGATATTTCCTCTTGAAAACCTAGTCACATGTATCATACTCAAGTACTGTGTGTTTACCTTTAAAGTATCAGAAAAGACTCAGTTCAGCTCTGTGTGTGTAGAGTTGTTGATCATGGTGGGGGATCTTGAGGTCTGTGTTTGTAAGAAGCTTCTTTTTAAAATTATTTTTACCATTTTTAATTGACTTTTTGCAAATTTAATAAACACAGTTTTATGGTATTTAGATCCCCTCCCCATCTCCATTTTCACCCACCTCCACTATGAAGTTAAATGTACCCTCATATGTACAATACAGCATATAAAGTCTGGTTTGTGTACCCAAATGTCCTTCAGTCTGGATCCATCCACTGGGCCCACCAAGAGTTCCATACCTGTAAGACTGTGGGAAAGCTTAGTTAGATGGGTTGGATTCTAAGCCAATGGTACCTCCCTGGCCACACCCATTGGGTGGGTTGTAGTGACGATTTGAGTCATGATGGATATTTAAGCAGACATGTTGGAATAAAATCTCTCTCTGCATTTGAACCTCAACCTGCCTACACGTAGTGTGCTTTCCTGCATGGGCTTTCCACATGGGTCATCCTAGGATTAAGTGGGCCCCGCCACAAATCTCCACGGCGACATCACATAAGACACCCTCTCCACAGCCATCAGTTTACCAAAGTTTTTTAGGTTGGGTTGGAATTTCTTATCGACTTCCTCATGTGTAGGCTGGGATTTTGTCTGGTTGAGTTTCTATGGGTCTTTTCATGCTGTCAACATTGCGGTGAGCTCCTAAGAGTAAGTGACCAGCTGTCTGAGAGACTGCTTCTTTGTGGTCGTCCATCTCCTTCGGCTCTTGCAATCTTTCTGCTTCCTCTTTTGCAATGACCCCTGAGGCTTCAAAGGCAGAGGTTGTAATTCAGAGTCCTATTCAGGAATAAGCACTCTGCAGCCTCTTGTCCTCTATACATGGCCAATAGTGGTTCTGTGCATTAGGAACCTTCTCTGGTGAGAGATGCATTCATCCTATGTGTAGAGGTTGCATTTAAAGAACTGTCACATATGGTTAAGGAGCTCAGAGACACTTATTCTCCACATCTGACAATTCTGTAACTGTGTAATAGTCTTTACCTATTGCAAAAACAAATCATCTTTGATGAGAAGTGAAAGGTGCAGTTGTCTGTTCATATGAGGATATACATTTAGAATAAACTAAGAAATTACATTGCTCTAGGTAGGTGGCAAAAGTGGGTTTTATCATTTTTTCTCCTTTGGGAGCTTCTATAGTGTCCACTGATACCAAGAGAACTAGCCTTCGTGGAGGTGGCTTCCATCCAGGTCAGTTCCAGCTTCATTGCCCCAAGTCCTGTGTCTGAAGTGTGGCCTGACTTCAGCCATAGGGCTGTGGCAATTGTCTGTATTCTTTGGGGAGTCTCTTGGAATACTCTAACAACTTGAAGGGAGGTTCCTCCTGCCTGGCACTGCATTTTTATACAAAGTCATGTTTGTTGCTGCTCTTTTCACAATAACTAAGAAATAGAAATAACTTAAATGTCTCTCAACTGATGAATGGATAATGAAAATGTAGTTCATTTACACAATGGAGCTGTACTTAGTGGTAAAGGAAAGCAAAATCATGAAATCTGAAGGTAAATGGATGGAACTAGAGACTGTTATACTAAGTGAAGGAACACCACCTCAGAAAAGCAAATAACATATGTTCTCTCTCATTTGTGGATCTTTACATTAAATTCCTAGGTGGGAGGATAGATCCTGATGTAATCAAAGGAATCGGGAAAATGGAAAGGAATCATGGGGAGGAAGGGGAGCAGGAGCTCAAGAAGGGGGAGGGTCAGGAGACAGTGTCGTTAAGAGAGAAATGGAGAAGAGGGAGGGTAATTTAACTGAGGAAGGAGTAGGGACGGTTATACAAGGGGAACGAGATAAATAATGCTTCAGATGGTATAACAATCCAGAGGGAACTGTATTAGTTCAAACTCCTACTGAAAAATTCATATACAATAAATGTACGAGTGCATGTGTAGCTGAAGGCTACTTAACAAAAACCGCAGGGCCAGGCAGGTATAACAAGCTTTGAAGCTGGTCACTGTGCTAGGAATTGAGAATTAAAACAGAACATATTTCTTTGCTCTCAAGAACTCAGTCTCATGGAAGGAAGATGAACAGCTGGTTCATACACTATTCCTTCCCCTCTAGGTTCTAGGACTAGATTTAGCATGTTCTTTCACAACAACGATTCTAAGCAATCTCTTAATATTGACTAACGTGGATGAAAATATAAATAAAGTTCATTTGCTATTTCCTTTTCTAAGCAGGGCTTCTTAAACTTTGACCTTCCACCCCTCTTCACCTCGGAAATTGTTTATGTCCTTATTATGTAGGTATATAAAATGGGCTTGCAAATCAAACATTTACTGATAACAGGTTTTAAATTTGTTTTAAGAATGCTTTGGTATATATGTAATTTTATCATTTAATAAAGATGAAAGCAAATTTGCATTCTCATGAGATGAATATACTTGTTAATTTTTATGTAAAGAATGAAATATTGATGACCGTGCTTGTACAGGCATTTTCCATATTTTCAGTGGATTGATAATCTGATTATATAATCAACAATGATGAGACTATTTCTTTGCATATATATTAGAAAATGAAAGAAGTGGGGCTGGAGAGATAGCCTAGCGGTTAAGAGCACTGACGCTCTTGCAGAGGACCCAGGTTCGATCCCCAGCACCCACATGGCGGCTAAGAACCGTCTGTAACTCCAATTCCAGGAGAACTCCAGTTCCAGGGGAATCCAAGACCCTCTTCTGACCTCCGCAGCATTGCACAACACGGGTGCACAGACCTGCATGCAGACAGTGCATTCATACACATACAAAAATAAATAAATAAATAAATAAATAAATAAATAAAAATTAAAAAAAAAAAAGAAAGAGAAGTATGTTTAGAGTTTTCTGGAGTTTGCTCTCTGTTGCTGTGATAACCACCAAAACCCACTAGGTGAAAGATGGGCCATATTACACTCAGCAGGTCAAGAATTGAGCTGGAGCTCAAGCAAGGACTGAGCATTCCATGGAGGAATGCAGCTCACTGCCTTGCCCTCTGCTGTAGGCTCAGCTAGCTTTCTTATACAGTAAGGAGTAGCTGTCTAGGCATGCTGCTGCCTACAGAGCGCTGGGGTCCCTTTCATCAATCATCAGTCAAGACCATCTTTCATAAATGTGGCCCTAGGCCAATCTAATCTGGACACTCTCCCAACTGAGACCCCATCAGACGACTCTAGGCTGTTAACTGAAGCTAACCAAGACAAGAACCATTTAGAAATTATTGGAGATTGTGTCTTTATTCCAAGCCAAAATTTACTTAACTTTCAAAAAAAGTGTAGCTCAAGTCAGCAACTTGAAAGAGAAAATTTTAAAATCAAGTAATATAAACTAATATGACTCAAAATATTCAAGCTTAAATGCTGAGGAATGATGCAAAGAAAGTATTAAAAGGTTTTGTTTTCTGTAATCAAACCATTATGGTTTTATAAGTGTAGAAAACTGTATAGTAAAAACACTGCTATTCCTAATGTACAGTAGTATATTAGTCAGGGTTGTCTAAAGAAACAGAAGTAACAGGACGAATATATAGCTATATAAAATTTATGATTTCTCATGACAGATTTCAGGAGTCCAACATAGTGGCACTGCACTGGAGAGGCTGAGAATCCAGGGAACTGCTCAGTCCATCAAGACTGGAGTCTCAGTAGTCCCACATCTGGTGCTAGGCCTGATGGATTCGGGGATCTGCCAGTCTCAGTACACTGGGGATCCATGGGGTTGATCACAGCAGCAAGACAAACTCACCAGTGAGAGAGAGGCAAGCCGCAGGAAAAAAAGGGACCAGCTGCCTCTTGCCATGGCCTTTATACGGCCTGACCGCAGAAGGTAAGCCCACATTGGGGTGGGCCATCCAGATTGGACCACTGAGGTGGTCCCAATCCGAGATCCTTTTCTCTTATTTGTTCCTTAGTCCAGTCAAGTTGACACCCAGATTAACCATCACAAGTCCACCCCCTTGTCAACTTGCACTCAATAAATAGCCTCTCTATTATGTTATGCTAAATGTCAATTGCAAACAATGGCAAGTCATAACATTCCACCTAACAGGTTAATGTCTCATGTGCAATAGCAAAGATTATTTCTTAGAGTAGTGGTAATGTCACTTGAGGAACACTTAGTCCTTTCTAGTATCTAACTAACCTTATTATATGACAACACTTAACACTTATCTCAGTTGCACATTTCAAAAGAGAACAACAAGTATCTGCTTAATATATATATATATATATATATATATATATATATATTATATATGAACAAGCACATTCTTAACCAAATAGGATAAAATTAGTATCTATTATAATCAACATTGTTTCTGCAACTGGTCCCATGGCCTCAGCTGATATTTATGACTACCTTCTTCTACTACCAATTCTGTATTTCCTCCACACATCAGCAAGCACCTCTGCAGGTGCTGTTTCCCCGTGGGGAGTGACCCATACCTTCATCCCTGAAGGTCTGGGCGTTTTTATTCCGTCTGGTTTGGGTTTGTTGGAGTTTCCCATTGACCTAATCATAGACATGGTAGCACCAGAAGGTGCCCTACAGCATCTCCTGCCTTCCAGACATATATCTTCCTTGCCCCCATTGTGGAGAAAAAGTCCAATTTCCCATGGTAGTCTGGATACAATCACTCCTCCTACTACTGTTATTCCTTCCTTAGCCTGTTGGCTTAAGGGCAGTAGAAGCCCAAAGTGGCCAGGGGGAAGTCTTATCTTCCAGTCAATGGAACTGTTGCTGTATCTCCTGGCAAAAGCACTCCCCCTTTTGGAGCCAAAACATCTAGACCAGCAGAACACCAGGTCGTGGGTACAGGAAGCAAAAATTTTCCTACTGGATCACAAGGGGTGATAGTGAGTGAATAATTCCCACTTCCACCAACCCTGGGGTTGCTGGAGCCATGAATTCTGGTCTATGGAGAAAACATTACCATATAGTGGGATGCTGATTCAAAGCATATACCCTGTTTGGAGAACCTTGTCCCGCCCTCCAGGGTATTGCTACCTAATTTGGCCTGTAACTTGTTTCAAGAGGCCATTCCATCGTTCTAATCAAGCCAGCTGCTTCTGGGTGGTGGGGAACATGGTAAGACCAGTGGATACCATGACCATGGGCCCACTGTCACTTTTTTGGCCTGTGAAGTGAGTTCCTTGGTCAGAAGCGATGCTGTGAGGAATACAGATGGTGGATAAGGCATTGTGTAAGTCTCTGGATGGTAGTTTTGGCAGAAGCATTCATGCAGGAAAGGCAAACCCATAACCAGAATAAGTATCTATTCCTGTAAGGACAAAACGCTGTCCCCTCCATGACGGAAGGTTCCAATTGTAGTCAACCTGCCACCAGTTGCTGGCTGGTCACCCCGGGAATAGCACATATCGGGGGCTCAATGTTGGTCCTGCTGGTGGCTAAATCTGGCACTCGGCTGCAGCGTAGCCAGATCAGCCTTAGTGAGTGGAAGTCCATTCTGTTGTGCCCATGCATAACCTCCATCTCTGCCACCTATGACACTTTGTTATGGGCCATTGAGCAACAACAGGATAGCTGGAGAAAGAGGCTGACTATCCACGAACCAGTCATCGATCTACTTGATTATTAAACTCATCTTGCTGAGATCACCTTTTGATGACATTACATAGACACAATATCTTCACATCCTTTGACCATTCAGAGAGCTCTATCCACATACTTCATTCTCTCCCAAATGTCTTTCTCACAACCAATTTTCCAGTCATGCTCCTTCCAAGTCCCTGACCATCCAGCCAAACCATTGGCTACAGTCCATGAATCAGTATATAATAAACCTCTGGTCATTTCTCCTTCCAGGCAAAATGCAACCATGTGCACTGCCCTGAAGTTCTGCCCACTGTGAAGACTTTCCTTCACCAGTGTCCTTTAGGGTTGTTTCAGAAATTGGCTGTAATGCTGCAGCTGTCCACTCTCTGGGTGGTGCCGCATAGAGTGCAGAACCATCAGTAAACCAGGCCCTAGTCTTCTCTTCCTCAGTCAACTGATCATAGGGCAAACCCCATGAAGCCATAGGTGCATGTTAACCACAGGAGGCATTGTAACAGGAGTGGAGAACCATAGGCATTTGGGCAATCTCTTCATGCAGCTTGCTTGTGCCCTCAGGCCTAGGCCTCCCGGGCATCTGTCCGTATGTACCACTTCTTTGAAAATGGACTGTTGCATGTTCACAGTCCTACTTTATGGTCTGGTGGGTTCAGATAACACCCAGCTCATGATGGGCCAGCTCAGGTCGCATGGTGACTTGGTGGCCATTGTCAAATTCATTTTCCACTAAGGCCCAATAGTGGGCTAAGAGCTGTCTCTCAAAAGGAGAATAGTTGTTTGCAGATGAAGGTAGAGCCTTACTCCAAAATCCCAATGGCCTCCGCTGTGATTCCCCTATGGGAGCCTGCCACAGACTCCAGAGAGCATCTCTATCTGCCACTGATACCTCAAGCACCATTGGATCTGCTGGATCATATGGCCCTAGGGGCAGAGCAGCCTGCACTGCAGCCTGGACCTGTTGAAGAGCCTTTTCCTGTTCCAAGCCCCACTCAAAGTTTGCTGCCTTCTGAGTCACCTGATATATGGGTCATATCCACACACCCAGATGAGGAATGTGCTGCCCCCAGAATCCAAAAAGGCCCACTAAACGTTGTGCTTCTTTTTTGGTGGAGGGAGGGGCCAGGTGTAACAACTTATTCTTTACCTTAGAAGGAATGTCTCTGCATGCTCCACACCACTGAAACCCTAGAAACTTCACTGAGGTAGATGGCTCTTGAATTTTAATTGGGTTTATTTCCCATCCTCTCATTTGCATATGCTTTACCAACAAGTCTAGACTAGCTACTACCTCCTGTACACTGGGTCCAATCAGCATAACATCATAAATATAGTGGACCAGTGTGATATTTTGTGGAAGAGTCAGGCGATCAAGATCCCTTCTAAGTTATGGCACAAGGCTGGAGAGTTAACATACCCTTGAGGTAAGACAGTAAAGGTATACTGTTGGCCTTGCCAGCTGAAAGCAAATTGCTTCTGGTGGTCCTTATGAAGTAGTATTGAGAAGAAAGCATTGGCCAGATCAATAGCTGCATACCAGGTACCAGGAGCATATTAATATGCTCAAGTAAGGACACCATATCTGGTACAGCGGCTGCAATTGGTGTCACTACTTGGTTGAGTTTTCGATAGTCAACTGTCATTCTCCATGATCCATCTGTTATTTGCACAGGCCAAATTGGAGAATTAAATGGAGATGTGGTAGGAATCACCACCCCTGCATCTTTCAAATCCTTGATGATGGCACTAATTTCTGCAATCCCTCCAGGGATATGATACTGTTTTTGGTTCACTATTTTCCCTGGTAGAGGCAACACCAATGGTTTCTGTTTGGCCTTTCTGACCATAATAGCCCTCACTCCACAGGTCAGGGAACCAATGTGGGGATTCTGCCGATTCCTAATTATATCTATTCCAATTATACATTCTGGGACTGGAGAAATAACCACAGGATGAGTTCTGGGACCCACTGGGCCCACTGTGAGTCGGACTTCAGCCAAAACTCCATTTATCACCTGACCTCCATAGATCCCTACTTTAACCGGAGGGCCACAATGCTTTTTAGGGTCTCCTGGGATCAGTGTCAACTCAGAACCAGTATCCAGTAGACCTCGAAAGGTCTGATTATTTCCTTTTCCCCAGTGTACAGTTACCCTAGTAAAAGGCCTCAGGTCCCTCTGAGGAAGGACAGGAGGAAGGCAAACAGCATAACTCTTTGGTATTGTGACAAGGTCCTTCCTCACTGGAACCTGGCCACCCCTTCATTCAAGGGGTTCTGGGTCTGTGAACTGTCTCAAGTCTGGAAACTGCTTAACTGGATGGGATTCGTTACTGCTGAAATCCAATGTTGACTTCCTGTCATTTGTTCTAGAGATTTTCTGCTTATACAGATCAAATAAAAACTTAGTAGGCTTCTTATGTATTTGGTTCCTGGGAACACTATGATTAATTAGGCAGTTCCAAAAATCATTTCAGGTCATGCCATTATAGGCATTGTTTTGCCTTTGCCACCCATTATGATAACTACGATAACTACGCTCATCTGGCCTTTTGCGATTCAGTGCTGCCACCTGATGCCTACCCTGAGGTCCTGTTAAACCTATTACATGTACATTTAATTTATGCAAGCGAGCAACAACTTCTCTAACTGTAAGATCTGGCATAAGAAATAGAGCAAAAACAAAGCTCTTCAAATGTTCTGGTGTCTCTCTCAGTACTTTCCATCTTATAAACTCAGTGAAAGGCATGTCCTCTGGGTCCTCATATTGTGGAGAATGTGGTTTTACATTTCGAATCCACTCGAGCATGCCCATCTGCCTGACCCTCACAATCCCTTCATCAATACTAAGCCAAGGAATATCAGGCATCTCTAACTCGCTGTTAGTAGGCCATGTTTTAATAAATACATCAGCCAACCATTCAAATAAACTTTTAACACCTTTTTTAACTGCTCGAGCTTCCATGTTAAACCTAGAATCTCTACTCAGTGGGCTCATATCGATAAACTCAGTATGATCCAATTTTATATTCCTTCCACCATTATCCCACACCCTTAAAATCCATTCCCACACATATTCCTTAGGCTTCTGCCGGAATGAATCAGCAAACTCATTAATTTCTTTAGTAGTATATCGCACCTCCTCGTGGACCACACTTTCTATCTCACCTTGAGGGGCTTGCTTAGACTTCAATCTGGTTATAGGTCTAGAGGCAACAATTGTTGGGCCCTGAGGGACATCAGCTCCCACTGGGAGGGGGGGATTAATTTCCTCAGGCAAGGGTGGGGAGGAGGGATCTGCAGGGTGTGGATTCTCTGCTGAGGGTGGGGAGGTTAATTCCTCAGATAAAGAAAATCCCTCAGAATCCGAGGGTTCAAAATCCTCATCATCATAGTTCTCCCACACATCTCCATCCCAAGTTTCAGGGTTCCACCCTTTCCCCACCAGTGCTCTCACTTTAACTGCTGACACTTTTCGTGGCTGGGAATTAAATTTGCGTTGTAAATCAGCCAACCGTATAATAAGGGCTCCAGCTTGATTTTCTGCTGCTTTAGCTCTTTGGCTGCTGGAGAGAAGATTCTCTTCCAGAGCACACTTGGAAACCTTTAAACTGTTGTTTCGAATCCGGAGCTGGTCATTTTTATCACCGAGCTCCATATTTTCGTCTAACAGTTTATCCAGACATGCTAGGAGCAACAAGGCAACATCATTATTTTCCTGATTTTTCTGCAATTTCTCGAACGTTTTATATATAGAGTCACTAAATTCCTTGCTTCTCACAAGAGGCGAGTTAGGTGAGTTAAAAATCTTCATAATTACATCAAATAGTCTGCACCAAGGATTATCATTCCTCTTCATGCCACCAGGAGAGCCTTCAGTAACTATAGGGTTCATTGGATTTTAGAGCTGGCTCCAGAGACTACCAAGCCCACTAGAGAAATTCATCCTTTCAATTCTGTTTCTCTAGAACCACTTCTGGTACCAAAATCTATATTAGTCAGGGTTCTCTACAGAAACAGAAGTAACAGTACGAATATATAGCTATATACAATTTATTGATTTGCTCACATGACAGAGTTCAAGGAGTCCAACAGTAGACGTGCCACACTGGAGAGGCTGAGAATCCAGGGAACTGCTCAGTCCACAAGACTGGATGTCTTAGTAGTCCCAATCTGGTGCTGAAGGCCTGATGGATTCCAGGAGATCTGCCGGTCTCAGTACACGCTGGGATCCGTAGGGTTGATCACAGCAGCAAGTGAGAGAGAGGCAAGCTGCAGGAAAAAAGGGACCAGCTCCCTTTTCCATGGCCTTTAATACTGCTTGCCGGCAGAAGGTAACGCCCACATTTGGGGTGGGCCATCCGGGTTGAGGTGGTCCAATCTGAAGATCCTTTTTCTCTTATTTGTTCCTTAGTCCAGTCAAGTTGACACCCAGGATTAACCATCACAAGTAGTCTCCAATCTCACCCAGTATATTTCAGGGTTGTGTCTTGTTCCAGAATGCACAACACAAAGTGTGCAAGTTGTCTGTTCTGGAACAAAGCTGCAGTGAAGTCTCACCATGCAACACAGGCAAGCAGTGCTAAAGACACCTCAGATCTGTTCATGTCTGGTTTGAATTAATTTTTGATCATTGCTTTTTCAGAAACTTGTTATTGTTGCCAATATTCTTGTGAGCCCTACATTCAGTTGTGTAACTCCATATGGTGTCACCACCCACAGTTTAAGAAGATGGGAGGGTCTCTAAATATGATTAAGGTGTATTGTATAAAATGCCAAAAATAATAAAATGTGTCTGTAATAAAAATAAAAGCTCTTTAAATGTATGCTTATATAAACAAGTACACAAATATAATAATTTTCTATATCATTATTAGACTTTTTTCTAAATACATGCTGTTCTGTTAACTCAAAATAACTAGGAATTTTTTTTTTTGGTACTACTGCCAGAAAGGTACAGCCTATATCTGATCTTTGTGAAAACATCCTAGCTGGGCATGATGGCACATACCTTTAATCCCAGCACTCAGGAGGCATGCAGATGTCTGTAAGTTCAAGGCCAGCCTGGCCTACATAGTGAGTTCCAGGCCACCTGAGGCTACAGGGAGACCCTGTCTTAAAAAGATTAAAAAAAAGAAATCCAACAAACCCAAAAATTGGAACATTCTGAAAAAAAGAGATTTTTTTTTAATTTTTAATTTTTTAAATTTATTTATTTTCGTATGTGTATGAATGTATTGTGTGCATGCAGGTTTCTGTGCACCCGTGTCGTGCAATGCCACAGAGGTCAGAAGAGGGTGTCAGATTCCCCTGGAACTGGAGTTCTCCTGGAATTGGAGTTACAGACGGTTCTCAGCCACCATTTGGGTGCTGGGGATCGAACCTGGGTCCTCTGAAAGAGAAAATGTTAATTGAGTCATTTGTTTTCCTGATTCTTCTTTGTCGAGTTCTTGCTATATTCTCTATATTAGTATGTCAGATGTGTAGCTGGTGAAGGTTTTCTCCCACTCTGTGGGTTTCTTTTTCACTTGATTGGTTCCTTTACTGCATATTAGGTTTTTAGTTTAATGAGGTCTCATTTATCAATTGTTGACATTAATTTCTGAACGACTGATGTTTGATTTAGAAAGTCCTCTCTTGCACCTATATTTTATAGGAGGATAATGCTTATATCTTACAGGATAATGCCTATGTTTTCTTCTAAAATTTTCAGAGTCTTAGGTTTCACATTAAGTTTTTTGATCCATTTGGAGTTGATTTTTGTCTAGGATGAATGTTATGGGTCTAATTTCATTCTTCTACATCTGGAGATCCAGTTTTGCCAGTACCATTTGTTGAAGACACTGCCTTTCCTCCAGTGTGCGTCCCTGGCCTCTTTGTCAATTATCAAGTGGCTGAAATTACAGACATTCATGTTTGGGTCTTCCCTTTTGTTCCATTGATCTACATGTCAGTTTTTGTGTCAATACCATTCTATTTTTATGATTATAGCTTTATAATATAATATATAGCAAGGAAATCCCCCCAGCATCACTAATCTGTGATTTCATCCAGCTGTAGTCTATGAACTGTGAACATGACCAGTCGAGCATGTAACCTCTACTGGCATACTAGTGGTGCTTTTATCTTGGGGGCAATCAGCAGCTGTCTAATTGGAGTTTAGGCTTCTATAGTGGGAAAGAACTCATGTGTGGTACTGTAAACATAGCTAAATACACATGGCTGGAGAGGTCATAGATCCTAGAGAACACCCTACCTTTGCCACAGCCCTAGACTAACATAATTTCTTACTGTATTCTAAATATATATGTTTACATTTATAGAAGTGTGCCTTTCACCATTCCTCAAAGAAGCGTCTTGTCTTTCAACATCAAAGGGAGACAAAGTTCCACAACTGGTCAAATGCAGAGAATTACTGTCTGTGAGGGGCCAGCCCCAAGTGTCACATTTATAATACAACCTCTATAGACCTAGCACTCAGGGAACAGCAAAACAGACAGAGAGTATTAATGTATCTCTCAACTTTCACCAGTGAAGCCTCTTCATGCACAGATGGTAATTACCCAGAAAGCCACAGCATGGAGAATGAAAGACTGCGGAGTGCTTATCCCTGAGTAGGACGCCTACTTCCAACCTCTGCCACCTGGGGCTCAGCGGCCATTGAGGAAGAAGGGGCAGAAAGATCGTAGGTGGTAGAAGACTACAAGGAAACAGTTTTTCAGATGGTTGGGAAGTTGCTCATATGAACTTATAGCAATGGTGACAGGGTGTACAAGACCCATGCAAACTCAAAGCAGACACAATCCTCCCAGCATGCAAGTGAAGAAATAGTTAAGAAGCTCCAACCCTAGCTGAGGAACTAATGGCACCTGGGAGAAGGAACACTGGTTTTCTTTAAGGCAGTGGCCCTAGATAGGTTGACCAGGCTTCAGTGTATGGACTCACACGTGAGGACATTTACGGACACAAATTTGGCTCAGTAGGCCCTAATATATATGATAGAATGCATGAAATCCAGTAGGGGGTATATGGAGTGTATATAGAGGAGGGTTAGCTAAATATGATCAAGATGTATGAAATTCTCAAAAATTCAATAAAAAATAAATAAAATGTAAAAAGCTGGTTTTTAGAAGACACACACAATTATTCATGTGAAATCTACTGTTCTGGTTATAAGAACTGTGAGTCGTTAGTTGTACTTAGGACACTAAAGAGTCCCATGGATACTGAAATAGGAAACTAGGTGCTCCCAGTTCTGGACAGCTGATCAGATAAGATGGAAATCACTGCCCAGAAATTCTTAATGGAAAGAATAGGTTAGAGTCTAAGAAAGGGTGAGGTCTTGATAGGGGACAAATAGTGGAGTGATTTTCATGTTGTCTTGGGAAGTTTTGGATCTGTCATATAATATTTGAAGTTCTGGAGGATTTTACAAAAGGAATCAATCAAAAGAAAACATTTTTTAAGAAAGGAGGTCTGTGCAGCCCGTGAGTGAAAGAAGGCACGGGAGGCAATCAGGCACGTCAGCAAGGGACAGCAAGGTTTAGATTGAAACAGCAGAGGCAGGAGCCTAGACCAACCATTTGATTCAGAAGCAGCTTATGTGTGGATACAGATATGGAACTGATTAACGTTGACAACTGGATAGAGTGAGGGCTGTTCAGAAACCAGAAGGGGTATTTAGGATATTCCCAGAAATCTGTATTCCGTTACTGGGCTGCAGTCAGGGATCAGACCTAATGACTTCATTAAGGACACACTACAAGGATATTGGTTTGCACTAAAACACAGGGTATTTGGAAATGTTTTGGGGTTGTAAGCCTAGCATTTGTCTCTAAAGTATATTTTAAATAGTCTATTAAGATATAAAGAAATTAATTCGGTTGGTAGTAAGTTTTCCATACCACTTACTTTATTTGTTTTCTTTACAGGGAAAAGTTATTATCAATGGGGGCTTGGAGATTAATGATCAGATCCTGACTATGGATCCTCTTAGAGGAGGTGATTGTGACAGATTTGGTTGCATTCCTCCACAAGGGTAGCAGAAGTGGTGCTTCGTTCCCACTGTGGTATAGAGTTGCTTTAGCTTTCAGGGATGGCTGGGGTTCCACTGCCCAATTCTGATTATTCACTTTCACTTCTACATAGTTAACTTCATGTGAAATCCACCGAGCAGGTTATTATATAGAAATTCTTTATCGAATTTAATTCTTGTGTATATTTGAAAAGTACTGACTATTGAACTAGATGCCAATAGAGTCTAATCAAAAGTGAAATATTATGGGATTGACTTAATATTTGCTAACTACAGTGGACATTTAAGGTTGCTGTCAGCATTGAAGCTCTTGCATATGTAGTAGGGTTTGTGTAGAGCGAGCTATTGATTGGAAGTCAGTGTTTGAGCTTTACTGTGGTGGTAATACCTACTGGTTTTCCTTACAGATAGAATACTTGGTTTCATCAAGCCCCATTTGAATATTTTTTCTCATTATGTTACTGTGTGTGTGTGTGTGTGTGTGCGCGCGTGCGTGTGTATGTGTAGTAGAATTTTGGTTTTATAGATAAATGTTTCTGCATTTATTTGATGGGGAGGAAGGCCTTGGGAATTTGAAGATGAATAGGGAGCATTTTCTCTGATATTTTGCTGACTTGTAGATAAAAATGATATTTGTTGTTTTGGTCATTGTTTTCGTCTATGAAATCTTATATTAAGCTTCATAATTTCTTGCTTTCTTTGTATTAGTTTTATTCATTTAGGATGTGTTATACAATACATAAACAAGGTACTATTTATTTATACAAAGATATTCACTTTTTAATTAATTATTACTTGTCTAGTTTTTTAAATTTTTATTTATTTCTGTATGTGTATGAATGTACTGTCTGCATGTAGGTTTGTGCACCTGTATCCTGCAATGCCGCAAGGTCCAGATGAAGGTGTCAGATTCCCCTGGAACTGGAGTTCTCCTGGAATTGGAGTTACAGATGGTTCTCAGCCGCCATGTGGGTGCTGGGGATTGAACCCGGGTCCTCTGCAAGAGCAGTCAGCGTTCTTAACCGCTAAGCCATCTCTTCAGCCCCGATCTAGTTTTTTAATAATACTCTTATCAAATAATTTAATAATACTCTTATTTGCTTAATTTTTGTAAATAACTATTCTGTACAGTCTAACCTCAAAGGCCATTTAGATCCATTTTTTTCTTTCTTTTTACTTTATGTGTATGAGTATATTGCTTGCATGTATATAAGCGCACCCATGTTGTCCAGCGCCCTTGGAGGTGGAAATGGAGTCATGAACAGTTGTTAGCTGTTGGTGCTCTGAACCATTGAGCAAACTCTCCAGCCCCCTAGATCCATTTTTTCAACGAGTCATAATGTTAAATGATGAAGCAGACATAGGGTATTTTCTATTTTGTTTCCCTCTAACTCTCTGGGGTGCAAATGTGGAGATGTTATTTGTCTTCTTTTATCGCTTTCATGATGGAGGGGTGGCTAAGGTAAGGAATTTTTGGCTCTCTGACCTAAGATTTCTTATAACCTTAATAATCAAAATTGTTGCTCCTGTTGATTGTCACAAATGCTAGACACAGGTGTAATTTTAAAAAGAGACTAGATCATTTGGCTAGACCTACTCACCATTGAGCAGAACAAGCTTCATTACCTTAAAAAATATGTGAGTTCTTAACTCTGACACTTAGAGAAAATTCTCTGTATAGGTCCTCTATTTCTGGTATAAAATTCTGAGTTCAGGGATTTCCTCTCTGACCCTCTTGAGAGAACTTGTGAGCAAGTTTGTTAACTCTAGTCCCTTTTAGGCTGAGGAGATCTTCTACCCTGATGTGACCCTTGGTTAGCTTACCTTGTCATAAGGAGGGAAGTACCAAGGTCATGTTACTGAAATGTAAAAGTTCTAGAAGAAACAGAGCAATAAATTTTGGCCTTTTGTTTAGAGTACAGAAATGGAATTTTATGCAAAATTGGCTGTTATATTATCTATTACTAACACATGCAT
This sequence comes from Rhizomys pruinosus, assembly GCA_009823505.1. Classification (NCBI taxonomy): domain Eukaryota; kingdom Metazoa; phylum Chordata; class Mammalia; order Rodentia; family Spalacidae; genus Rhizomys; species Rhizomys pruinosus. The sequence goes on from VZQC01012434.1 coordinate 1,103,399, forward strand.
TGAAAAGAGATTAAACAGGATGAGTGTAAAAATGAATAAATAAATATGAATTTACAAGTGCATATTTTCATTGTTAATGATGTTACAGTTTGTTTTACTATTTTAAAAAGTCTTAGTGCCTTTTTCAAAAAAATTCTTTATTATTTTTATTTTATGTGTATGAATGTATTACCTGTGTGTGTGTTAAGTGCACCCATGTCATGCAATGCCCATGCAGGTCAGATGAGGCTGTCAGATCCTCTGGAACTGGAGTTACAGATGGTTTTTAGCTGCCAAATGGGTGCTGAGAATTGAACCTGGGTCTTCTGCAAGAGCAGCCAGTGCTCCTAGTCACTTTGCCAGCTCTCCAGCCCCTTAAATATTGTTCTTTAGAAGGATTTTATGATGACAGAGAACAAATTTCTGATCTACACTTTAGCATCACTGTGCAAAGTTTTCTCTGGATTTATCAAAGGCCATTTCTTTGGAGAATAGCTTCAGCCACCGTCTTCTGTACCTTTGCATAACAGTCACTGAGAATGAACTTAGACTCTAGTATGTGACTATTTATAGCAAAGGTTATAACGACCTGTTCTGGATAGAATATACTTTACCTCCTTTAAGTATAGATTTAGTTTTCAGATTCCTTATGTTTTCACTATCTTTATATTCTAATGTGCATTTTGTGTGAATAAAAAGTAAGCTGTTGAATGCAGGTAAAAACTCTGCCTTAGATTTTGGATATTTTCTTCTTTTGTTTTGTTTTGTTTTGTTTTGTTTTTTTGATAGGCTTTGTCTAAGAAATAACAAAAGTACATTGCTTTATTCTCTTAACTCCTGTCTTCTGCAGTTAGTAGACAGGACAGTATTCCAATGCCTTGAATAGAATTATAATCTCTCTAGCTATATGATTTTACATAGCCAGCACACTTTGTGTTGTCAAAACACTTTCATTTCTGCTTGGGAGGATTTCTACCTTGCTGTTATCAGTAGTGCACCTGTTTCCTTGTGTGCCGAACAAATGATATGGTGCCAAATCCGATTCCGGGAGAGATTCTTCATGAATATAATGAATTTGGGATGGACTAATTGAGAATTCTCAGTTATTTTAAAGATTTAGCCTGGACTTAAGGGAACTTTGACATTCTCCACACATACTAAAATGTTCCAGAAAACCATTAAAAAACAATAATAAGGTTGCAGGCAAAGTTTTTATTTTTTTTAATTTTATAATTTAATCTTTTCTTTATTGTAAATCAGTGCTGGGCTTCTTAAGTCTCCTTTTGTGGGTCCAAGGGGGAGCAGGAAGAGAGGGGCCCTGCTGTGTCATTTGTAAAGCAAATGAAATGAGCATAGTATCTTTGAGCCCTCAGTTTTATCACCTAAACTACAGCTTTATCTCCAGACTTCTGGGGTCGGGAACCACTTGTAAAGGATTGGCTCTCATTTCAGGTTTTAAAACTTCATTTTAAAAAATTAAATGGAGAAGTGGGAGTGGTGATACATCCCTGGGGTTCTAGCACCTAGGTAACTCAGGTGGAATGATGTAGGTCTTTCTGGGTTACACCCTGTCTTAATGAAAGCAAGTAAGGGCCTGGCGAGATGTCTCCACAGTGAAGAGCACTGGTAGTGCTAGCAGAGAACCTGGGTTTGATTCCCAGCACCCACATGGTGGCTAACGACCGTCTGTAACTCCAGTTTCAGGGGACTTTGATGTCCTCTTTTGACCTCTGTGAGCATTGGACACCATATGCACACTAAGATACATGCAGGCAATAAAGTCATACATAAAAAATAAAAGTAAAGAAAATATTAAAAAAAAAGAAAAGCAGTCAAGTAAATATGCAAACAAAACCTGGAGGAATGACAGCATTCTCAAGTGTTGAGAAATAGAGCGGGAGAAAGAAAGGAAAGAGGTGGCAGAGACAGCGCTGGAGGGAGCAGGTGGGGGGGACCCCACGGTGCTAATGATCACCACCTCGACTGCTTTTCTGTTCCTCCTGCCTCACAGTTCCAGTGTTGCATGTAATCTCAGTCATAGCACCATTTTGAATCCTGATTTCTGGGCTAGCAAATCCATGGTTTTTTCATTGCCCACATAGCATGTAAATGGTATCACAGATGGCCCCATGCAGCAACTAGCATGTAAATGGCATCACAGATGGCCCAGCCCAGTCACTAGCATGTAAATGGCATCACAGATGGCCCCACCCAGCCACTAGCATGTAAATGGCATCACAGATGGCCCCACCCAGCCACTAGCATGTAAATGGCATCACAGATGGCCCCATCCAGCCACTAGCATGTAAATGGCATCGCAGATGGCCCCGCCCAGCCACTAGCATGTAAATGGCATCACAGATGGCCCCACGCAGACACTAGCATGTAAATGGCATCACAGATGGCCCCACGCAGACACTAGCTGGATGTCTGCTGTGGCCACTTGGGTTGCAGTTAAGACTTAGCCGGTATGGAGACAGCAAACAGCCTTGCCAGGTGAGCTAGCTTGGCTTTCCCCCAGAAGCTTGCTTTCTTTTTCCTGTTTTGAATATGAAGCCCACTTCAGGCTGGCCTCAAACTCATGATCGCTCTGTCTCATCCTCAGCTTGTGTGTAGTGGGTGCTGTGACACAGGTGTGCGCCATCAAGCCTAAATCAAGTTTGCTGTTTTGAAATAAAAGACAGGAAGACAAACAAAACAAGCCTCCCGCTACAGTAGCCTTGAGCCTGAGGCTCTGTCCAGTGGGCACAGTCACATGCTTAACCTCTTGGAAGTTTTTGGGAAACCAAAATCCTGGAATCGAAAGTCCAGGTCAAAACGGGCATTTCTTTTAGGTAGGATAGTTCAACCGACAATATTTCTGTTGAAAGTCAAAATCTTACAATGCAGGAGGTGAATAATGAGTAGAATCCAGGGGAAGTGGGGACAGGAGGAGACTGGGTGAGGACGCCCTGGCTGCAGCAGGAACACCTCACCAGCCCAACTTTTCCAGATGCATTCCCTCCCTGGCAGAGCCCATCTGCCCTAGCCTCCATGAGAATCCAGCCCTGGGCAGTCAGCTTCTTGAAAAGGAAAGCAAGTGCTCAGGAGAAGTGTGTGTCTGACTTAGAGAAAGCACAGTGCTGGCACTCAGTTGTCAAGACAGGACGAATGGATCATCTGGGAGAGGGTAGACCAATTGGCAGCGTGGTGAGCCACTGGAAGGAGAACATAGGAGAGCTAAGAACAGTAACCCAGACCACTGCAGAGCCATTCCTGCTGAAGGAGGAGCTCTGGTGAGACCTGGAGACTAGAGAACAGATGCCAGAGTGAAGTCAGCGGCCGGGAGCTCCAGGGCTGGCGAGACCTGGAGACTAGAGAATGGATGCCAGAGTGAAGTCAGCGGCCGGGAGCAGCAGGGCTGGCGAGACCTGGAGACTAGAGAACGGATGCCAGAGTGAAGTCAGCGGCCGGGAGCTGCAGAGCTGGCGCCTCTTCTTGGTGGCATCAATAAAAATAAATTTGGCCAGTTGAAGAAATTTACACTTTTCTGGGGTACCACTTGAAGACCCCAACACTTTCCAGTGTGCCATTAAATACAGGGAGCCCCTAGAAGATATATCCCGCCCCCCACAAGGGTGACATTTGTACTTGCAATCGCGATCATCCATGAACAGCACTCATCCTTTGAGCTTCACCAGCACCTTGCAGACGTTTCCACCCATCATTCCTCCTGCTCAAAGCAGCATGCAGTCTTTCAGCACCAGACTGGGGAGAGCACGATCTGTGCTGATCGTACAGTTGGGCAGAGCAATGGAACTTTCTTATACACAAGTATATTTAGCTACTGCTAATTGAAAGGAAGACATGAGTTTAGTGGCTCCATGAGTCACTGGGTGCCTTTGAAGTAGACTGGATGGCAGACAAGGTTAAGAAGGAAGAATTGACAGCTAGCGAACTAAGAGTGAGCCCCAACTACTGAGACACATTTTTCTCCTCGGAAGGCTTTGGGTGGACTCAAAGAGCATCATGGTGCTTTTCATAATGCCTCTGATCGCCTTAAGTGTTTTCTCTGTTGCTGACTAACTCATGTTCCATTTTCAGAACACTGACTTAAGCTTTATTGAACGTTGGTCTGTGGAACATAGCCATGTGCCTGTGGGCATTTGTTTCCAGAACAGTCTTACCAATTACAGCATATCCTGAGCATTGTGAGTTTAATTGGTGCTTTTAGAACTGCTGCCTCAGAAACTACACCATTGGCTAAAGGGGAATGGTTGCTTGTGTTTGTTATTTTATTAATATGGTTGTTAAGCTTTGTAGACCAGGAGTTTTTGTTTTGGGAAAACCCTTGCACAGAGAATATTACTAAGCTTTCATTTTTACCAAAGTAACTTCCAACACATACAAAACTTTGAAGTATTTGAGCTCTTGAGACAAAGAAGCTGACTTTGTACTTAGGATTTAATGTGTGTGTGTGTGTGTGTGTGTGTGTGTACATTTATTACTGCAGATATGTGTGTCCACTGTGCATGTGGAAGTTAGAGGACCACCCTCTAGATGACAGCCTTACCTTTACCCTTTTTTGTTGACTTTTAAATGCATTTTTTTATTGACCTTGTATGCATTTCATGTAATAGATTTTGTATGCATTTCATGTAATAGGTCTTGTATGCATTTCATGTAATAGATCTTGTATGCGTTTCATGTAATAGATCTTGTATGCGTTTCATGTAATAGATCTTGTATGCATTTCATGTAATAGATCTTGTATGCATTTCATGTAATAGATCTTGTATGCATTTCATGTAATAGATCTTGTATGCATTTCATGTAATAGATCTTGTATGTGTTTCATGTAATAGATCTTGTATGCATTTCATGTAATAGATCTTGCATGCATTTCATGTAATAGTTCTTGTATGCATTTCATGTAATAGATCTTGTATGCATTTCATGTAATAGATCTTGTATGCATTTCATATAATAGGTCCAGTCAAGCACTTGTACCCAGATGTCCCTCAGTGCAAGTTCATCCACTCAAGACTAGTCAGCCCATCTATAGTCATCCCCTTAAAGAAGACCCACTCTTTCTCACCCCATAATAATCAGTTGCCAATAGTTCCTCTGCCCATTTCCTTGGTTCTATGCTGGGCTTTTGACTGATCGAGTCATCATGGGTCTTGTGCATGGTGACACCATTGCTGCAAATTGATGAACAAGTTCCTAGAGTCCCCAAAGCCTCTGTTTCCTTATGTTCATGCACCAGCCCTAGATCTTACAATCTTTCCACTCCATCTTCAGAATGGTCCCTGAGACATGGGTGTCTGAGGTTTAACTTAGGAATTCTATTCAGGGACAAACACGCTGCAGTCTCTTATTCTGGAAAACTTGGCCATTTGTGGCCTTCTGTGTGCATAGCACTCTGTTGTATGAGGAAGCTCCTCTGGTGAGAGATGATGGATGGATTAATATTCTGTCCACCTCTGTTCTTCTATGTTCCAGGAGCCTTAGATGTAGAGGTTCCACTATAGATGTGTTATTTAGGGCTGGACATCTCTCAGATTCTTCTCTGTGTGAGAGCAGTTGTGGAAGTCTGGAATAGTCTCCATCTGTTGCAAAAAGAAGCTTCTTTGATGGATGGTGACTGGTATACTTGTCTGTAAATAAAAGGATCTGTATTTAGCATACAGCAAGAAGCTTCATTTGTCTAGAGATATGACAGAGATAGGGTTTTCTCTAGAACCTATCTATGACCTCTACAGCCAGGTGTGTTTGGCTACATTTACAGTGTCATTCATGAGTTCCCTCTCTTAGAGAGGGCTATAATTCCAATGCGATCACTGTGATTACCCCCAAGACGAAAGCGTCGCTGTTGCACTAACACAGTTTGCTCTGCCAGGCACTGTGGTTATTGGGCTTTACGGCTGGGTTGAACCATTTGCTGCTTTTCTTCCTTAGCAGCTTGCATAGCCTCCTCTAGACCTATGAGAGTTAGTCTTCAGGGAGGAGGCTTTCAGGTCACTTTCTGCTCCATTGCTCTAAGTCCTGTGTCCGAAGTATGTCCTATCTTCAGCAATAGGGTCTTACCATCATGTTCTAGGATGTGATAAAGCCTGTGTTATTTTCAGAGTTCTTGGACTACCCTGACCATACCTTGAAAGGAGGTTTCTCCTGTCTGGCATTGTGTTTCTTTTTATATAGCCTTTCAGATTTCACCTCGTTTTAAGACAGGTTCCCTTTGTTGTTTTCCCGGAGTATACACTTGGCCAACTGGCCCACGAGCTTCCAGGGATTTTATCTTTCTGTAGCAATGCTTGGGATTGCAGATGCTCTTATCACACATTTATCTTTTACATGGGCTCTGGTGATTCAAACTCAGACCATCACACTTGCACGGCAAGCACTGACCGAGCCATCTGCTCAGCCTCATGCATCAGTCTTCCTCCACTGACATTGGAACTTTTCATCTCCTTCCTTCAATTTTTCCAGCCATTACATCTGGAGTCCTGGAGAAAAGATACGTGCTCCCCTCTGAGAGCCATTATTAGGTCACCATCCTCCTTCCTACAAAATCCCCTGATTATTATTATTATTATTATTATTATTATTATTATTTGTCTTTTTGAGATGGAGTCTCCCTATAGCCTCAGCTGGCCTGGAACTCACTCTGTAGATCAGGCTGGCTTTGAACTCACAGAGACCCACCTGCCTCTGCCTCCCAAGTGCTAGGATTAAAGGTTTATGCCACCATGCCTGGCCTCCCTGTTTATTATTTAAGCAAAAATAAAGCCATTATTTTCTTGTTCAGATGAAAGAAGATTCTCTCATCTTTAAATATGCCTCTCCAATAGACAAATTGGAGATCTAGAATACCTGTTCAAATGCTGCTTTCTTTTTGTTGTATAACTTCCTCGAGGGCAGATATATCACTTATTTTTATTTGTTCCTATTTGAGCACTTTACAGTTCACAGTATTGTTCTCTACCATGAATAACTCTTTATTATTTTATTTCACACAAATATATATTTTATGTTGCATGTATTTCCAGTGCGCAGTCTCTCTCCTTCCCCACTCCTCACTTACTTTAATTGAATTGTTGGCATACAAAGGTCTACTTCTAATTTCATGTCATATATGTATATGTGATTTTTATACATCTATTAATATATAAAATCTGGGAACCACAAATGAGAGAAAAACATGACATTTTTTCTTTCCGAGACCAGCTTGATTCATTTAATATAAGGATCTCTAGTTGTATCCATTTTCCTGCAGACATCATAACTTAATTTTTCTTTATAACGGAAAAAGATCCATTGCACCTATATACTACATTTTCTTTATTTTTTCCTCTTTAGTCGGATGCCTAGGTTGGTTCCATAATTTAGGTATTATGAACAGTGTAGTAATGAACCTCTGTGATGTGTTAACTTGGAGTCCTTTAAGTAAATACTCAAGAGTGACTTAGCTGGGTCATATCATAGATGTACTTTTAGTTTTATGAGAATCACCCATACTGATTTCTAGAGCAGCTAGAAGCTTTGTGTATGCTTCTACCAGTAGCTGGAGACTGTGTGTACTTCTACCAGCAGCTGAAGACTGTGTGTGCTTCTACCATAGCACGGAGACTTGTGTGTGCGCCTACCAAGCACGCTTGGAGACTTGGGGCGACACGTCACTCTGTTCCGATTAGCCAGCAAGTGTGAGACTGTCTCTCTCTCTCAGTCAGGTGTTATAGAAACCGGGACTGCGTGTAGTACATCCATACCAGCTATGTGTATGAGAACCTGTTATATGGTTCTCCTGTTGTTGATCCTACCGCATTGTGGAGACTGTGTGTTGCTCCTTACCAGCAGTTATAGAGACTGTGTGTGTCTTCCTACCAGCATGTAGAGCACTGTGTTTGTGCATCCTACCAGAAGCAGTGACAGAACGTAGTGCTCTACGACATTGACTCAAGACTCAGTGTGTGCATTTCTACGAGTGTGAGCTGTGCTCCCTACCAGCAGTAGAGATTGGCTCATAATAGAAGAGTCTCTTTTGGGTCCATTAATTCTCCCCAGACATGTGTGGTGGTGGTTTGCGTTTTTGGTTTTCTTTCCCTTTCTTTCTTCTTCTTGTTCTTTCTTTGCCTTTCTTTTTCTTCTTTCTTTTCTTTCTTCTTCAATTCTTCTTTTCTTTACTTTTCAATGATCTTATCTTATTCAAATCTTAATCTTTGCTTTTCTGTTCGGTTTTCTATTTCTTTCCTTCTTTCTCTTTCTTTCTTTACTTTCTTTCTTTTCTTTCTTCGTTTCGTTCTCATTTCTACTTTCTTCTACATTGACATCGTCTCATCTTTTACGTGTATCATTCTCTAACTCTTTTCGTCTTCTCTCTTACTGTGTCTGCATTCTTTCTCTTTCCTCTTCTTGCTTTCTGTCTCTCTCTCTTGCTTCTTTCTTTCCTTACTGTTACATATACTCTTCTGTTTTTGTCTTTTGAGGGTACAGAGGACATTCTCCTCCCTACGTCAGCCCCCCAGCCTGTCATGTTGAAAACTCTAGCTCTTGCTACGTCCTCGACTCGTGCCTTTCCAGGTCCTTTTTAAACTCCTACACAAGAGACCTGCTTTGCTCTACTGCCTCCCAAGTGCTGGGATTAAAGTTCAAGGCATGTGCCACCCCACCGGGCAGCTTTGTTTTCTTAATTACTGCCATTCTGACTAGAGTGAGATGGAACCTCAGTCTAGTTTTGATTTGCATTTCTCTGGTGTTTGATGAAGTAACAGTTTTTCACATATTTAGTAGTCATTTGTATTTCACTAACTGACTTTCATTTTATTGGTCCTTTGGTAAATTGTGTTGTTTGAATTCTTGTTCATTTTTTTTTGTTGTTGTTGTTCTTTGTATTTCCTAGATATTGATTCTCTGCCGAATAGCTAGCAAAGATTTTTCTCCCATTCTGTAGATCATGTCTGCAATCAGTTAACTGTTTCCTCTGCTGCACAGAGCTTTTTAATTTCACAAGGTCCTCCAAAGGCTCATATCCGAAGCTCATATTCCAGAGACTCTGAGAGTGAACGTTATTTCACTTTCTCATTGCTGGTATTATTTCCTGATGGACCACAGTAACCTATGTGGAAAGGCTCTAGTACACCGCACCTTGAAAGAGTTTGCCTATTTTATCTTCTTAACTTTGAGCTTTGAGTCTTACAGATGTTTTTGGCGTATTTGTAGTTGATTGCTTTTTGGTGCAGAGTGAGGGATAGGGACTTGTTTCATTCTGCTACAAGTTTTCCCAGGAAAATTTGTTGAAGATGCTGTCTTTTCTCCAATGTGTATTTTGGGCATCTTTGCAAAACTCAGGCTGTAAATAGATAGGTTTATGTTTGGTCTTTTATTCCACTGAACTATGATGGGTGAACAATGCATTCTTCACAAGTACCTTGACTTCTAATTCTTCCACAAAGGTCTCCCTGGATGCTTAGAAAGGATCTGGTGAACTATATGCCTACCTTGTCTAGACATGGATTCTTTATTGTTCTCTGAATTAATGGCTGTGGTAATTGCTTCTACCCCGCACAACTTCTTTTTTCATTGAGAAGCCAGATTGATAATTTAGACCATAAATTAGAGCATGTCTTTACCTGGTCAAATTCCCTCCAATGATTCCATATGAGCATTTGGAATCATATTCAAACTCCCTTTTCTGCCCTTGGTGATCTGTTCCTGAACATATCCCAGTCTCGCCTCCATTAAACCATCCACCTTCTTGGCCTGAAATTCTCTGCTCCTAAATCTTTTCAGGGGTGGCTTAACTCCAGAGACACTGGATTTGTCTATCAGCTTCTCTGAACCTGGACTTCAAGCCAGTATCCAAGACACTTTTTGCCCTATCACCAATTTTGTATTCCTAAAAGCTCTTACATTTTCTGATACATGCCAAGGTACGAATTAACTGTCTTCTACTATGTTAATCTTGTGGCATGAAGGACCTCATTGATGTCTTTTATTATCCTTAAAACAGTGCCTAGAATACTTACTAGAATAACCTACTCAATACTTGGTTACTAAATGAAGATAGTTTTTATCTCTATATTTTAGCCAGTGATTTAATTAAAAAAATTTGTTCCCAAAATATCTCCATGTTTATCTTCTAAGGGAAATCCCCAGGAAATATTCACAGAAATCATGGCTTAACCAACTTTAATCTCTTTAATCTAGCATGTATCAGACAATAGCGGGTGTTCAAAATCTACAGAACTCCTTCTGTGTAGAAACAAGGCATGTTATCATTTATTCTCTTATGCTCAGAAGATAGACACAGATGTTCCCAAAGCAAACTGTGATTTCCCAATGTGTTCCCTTCTAACGTTCCATGTAGGTATATTTCTTACTGAAGCTCTCTGTTCTTTCCTGGCAGATTTTTTTGTTTGTTGTTTGTTTGAGCTAGGGTCTTGTTCTGTAGCCCACGCTGATCTGGGACTCCATATGCAGCCCAGATTGGCCACAAAGTCATCACAATCCTCCTGCTTCAGCTCCCCAGTGCTGGGATTGCAGGGATTAAGCCACCATACCCAGCTTCAAATTTCATTCAATGTTTTAATTTGTAAAGGACAAACTAAAGTTCCAGGTTAATGAAAATATTTTCCCTTAAAGTTTACTTCATTATTGGTGTTGGAGAGATGACTCAGTAGTTAAGAGCATTTACTGCTCTTACAGAGGACATTGGTTTTGTTCCCAGCACCCATGTGCCAACTCCAAACAGTAACTCTAGTTAGAGCAGATCCCATGCGTCTTATGCCTGCAGTTGACTAGTGCCTGTAAACTCACATAAGCATGCATTGATATACATAAAAATTTTTAAATGAACAAATAAAATTTAAAAATTTATCTCAGTAAAATTAACAACCTGATAAACATAAAATTCTTATGAATTTTGACCTCAGCATTGTTTAGGTAGTAAAGAAAATATACAATGTTGATTTGTTTACATATTTTTTCCTTCTTCTTTGGGATTGTTACTCCAATTGAAATTATTTCTTAACTCTCACCAGTGAAGTTTCCTCATGCAACACATGGTGATTAACATCAAAAACCAAAACTGACCAAAACATAAAGAATAAGAGACTGCAGAGTATGTTTCCTTAGGCACATCTCTGCCACTGAGCTCAGAGCCCATTGCGGAAGACAGGGCAGAAAGACTGCAGGAGCCAGAGCTGGTACATGACCACAAAGAAACTGAGTCTTCCAGGGTTTTAGAAAGCTGCTCACAAAGCTCACAGTAATGGTGACAGCATGCACAAAACCCGGGCCAACTCAAACCAGACAGAAACCCAGAAGTGGCCAAACTGGTAAGAAGCCCCAAACCTAGCTGAAGAGCTATTGGCAGCTGAACACTGCTGGGATAAAGAGAACTGGTCTTCTTTAAGTTAATGACACTAGACCAGGCTCCAGAGGATGCGTTGACATCAAGGGACATTTGGACTGATAGGCCTTCACATATGTATGAAATCTGGTGGAGAAGGCATGGGGCTACAGATAGGGTAGGGGGTCTAAATATGATCGAGACGTGTTGTATGAACTGTATAAGGAGTCATTGTTCCTTAAGTATCTATCCATACTTCTTAAATCCACTTCATCTTTGGAATATTACACATACAGACACCTTTCCTCCATTGCTTTTGATTTTGTTGCATTTTTGCTATATTTGCTGATTGTTTCAATAACCTCTTAGAAATACTCAGTATTTAATTTCCTTCACTGTTTTGAAATTAATTAAGATGACCTGCTCACTTTAACCCACAACACTTTCACTTTCATTTCACTAATTAGTTTTCTCTTGGAGTCAATTAAGTCCAGACTGTAGTTCCTAAAATTCTTTCCTGTTTTCCATGAATGACATAAAGAAGTAAATGAAAGGTTTTCTTCTTCTTATTATTTGCTTTTAGAAATTTGACACTCCTGACAAGTATCTGAACAAGTGAGGTCTTCTAGGTCTTCTTTTCCTTGCCATTACCACTTTTATGGAATGTGATCTAAGAAAGTCTTAGTCAAAACTTAGTCTGTTTGAGACAATTATAATTACATGTCCATTGTAGACAAGATCCCCTTGATTGAAAGGAACAAAGACCTCCCTGATGTAGTCAGGTGAGGAGACTCTGAATGGAAACAGCAAATTGTCAAGGAACGACCAGGGGTGTCAATATGGCTCCCTGAAAATGGAGAACTAAAGCACCTTTATACAAATTCCATCTCCACTACTTGTAAAATCTGTAATTAGCCACTCTTGTGGTAAAAAACAATTTCTAGCTTTCTATAGAAATATATTTGCTTTCTAAGTATCAATTAATATTAATTCATAACCAACTTTATGGCTTATGAATCTTAATAGCACATAAAATTCATGTGTGAAAAATCATCATTTTGAAGCTATAAAAAGTCAAGGAAAAGCCGGCCGTGGTGGTGCATGCCTTTAATCCTAGTACTTGGGAGGCAGAGGCAGGCAGATCTTTGTGAGTTCAAGGCCAGCCTGGTCTACAGAGTGAGTTCCAGGACAGCCAGAGCTACAGGGAGACCCTGTCTCAAAAAGACAAAAAAAAAAAAAAAATAGTCAAGGAAATAATGTGTCTTTTAATCCTATTATCGACTATTGGAGAATCCTGGTAGCCCTCTATGGAATCATGAGCCCTATTTTGGGAAAGTTTCCTTTAAAGAGTGGTAAAGCTAAAAGCATGGGCTCTGGAGTCAGATAAACATATTAAATCCACGCACTAGCAAAATGGTCTGCATGCCTTAAGGCAAAGTATTTGACTCTCTCAACATACTTCCTCACTCATAAAATGATTATAGAATCTGCTTTGTAGATTTACTATAAATAATAAATGGCATCTGTGTTTAGTGTAATGACTGTTTTGAAACATTACCTTTTGCTTCCATTGTACACACCCAAGAGTCAATCGAATTTCTCACCTCCAAACCATCTCCGCTTCTCTACCTTGCTGCCATTTCCCAATTAAGAATCATGATTACATCTCTTAGACTGAAAGATATCTGCGGTAGTTATTGCATCTGAAAATTTGCTTTCAACATCAAAACAACTTGATAGAAACTTTTGGATAATGTTATCATAGTAAAAAAAAAAACCTGTAAAGTTATCTACTCCATAATTAATGCTATTTGTTCTGGATCCCTTAAAGTCCATAAAATTCAACAAGAGTTCACCTTAAAACGTTGTTTAAAAAATCTCAAAAAGACAAAAAAAATATGGTTTATAACCATTATTTCCTGAGGTTGAAAGACACAAAAAAACTGACAACTTATCCAATAATAGAGTGATTTTTCTCATCAAGTAAATCCATCTTTCTTCAGCATTCAGGATGCTCTCTGATCAAATTCAGATATGCATTTTATAAAAGTTCTATGAAGCTTTAGCATTCAAATTCCAACTTTTAAAATTTGGACAAAAGACAAAGGTAGAGAAAAAGCACACCTATAAATAGATAATAAATGTTCCCTCTCTAGGATTCCTAAGACCAATAGCTTCATGCTAAGCCTACACAAGCTGGGAGCCTATTGCTGAAACTATAAAAGGCCATGAACAGATATCCTAAAGGACTGTGCCTTCTTCTTCCATTGCTTGAGGTATGTAGGCCATTGGAGATAGCCGTCTTATTTTAAAGATTTGGGTCTATGATCCTGGTTTTCTGAAACTTCACAAATACCTATGAATTCAAACCTTTTGGATTTTTTTTTCAGTCTAAGCTAGTTACATTTTAATTATAATTGTGGTATTTTCTATATTATATAGATAATAATAACAAAGACCCACCACAACACAGAGTGGCAAATTCTCCCCTTACTATTAGTTAAGGGAAAGACAACTAAGAACCAAGTTTGAGAGAGGTCTGCTGGATCCACTGATGGGCCCATGGAGGTCACAAGGCCTCTCTTTCTCCCTGCCCAAACTCTCTTCTGTGCCTTTCTACACAACACTGTCATCAGCATAGAAAGGGAAACCTCTAGGCCAGTTCACAATAGCATCAGTTTTACCCAATTTTTTGTCTCTCTCCTGAGGTGATGTGCACTGTTGCTGTAAGTTGGTGATAGAAGTAACAGTCAGTGTGAGGTTGGGGGTGGGGCAGTGACCACAGAGCAAGCAGTATGGTGGTGGAGGCTTGCCCAGGCTTCCAGGAAGGCAAGGACCAGCAGCCCATACAGGTGGAAGGCAGAAAGTGGCCCTGCTATGTGCCTAGCTCTGGCCTGCCAGGCTCTGTAGGCACTGCTCCCAGTGTCCAGCACCAGGGTCCTAACCCTACCTTGCAGCTTTAGGGAGCTCCAGTTCCAACTTGGCAGGCTCTGCTGTCTCCACTACTGGCACTCAGCACCAGGCTCCCAAAATCCAGCTCCCAAATCCCTGTACTCCACTTCCAGCTTGCACAGCTAGGGATCTGGCTTCCTAGACTGTCCAACCTTTCATAACTAATAAGAAGAAAACTAATGTGCCAGAAGAAAATAAGCAAAGTCGGTCCTCAACTAAGAAATACTTGAGTTTCATAACAGAATATAAACAACAAAACAAATCTACATGCCAAAATCACAATGAAAAAACATGACACACCCAAATAAGAAGTCTCCAATAAATACTACCAATCCTTTAGAAGACTTCTACAATGAGAACTCCCTATCAGTAACCCAGAACACAGGTCTTAAAAGAACTATCATAAACATACTTAAAGAATTCAAGGAATTTAGAGAATTCAAGAAATTTAAAGAACACATAAACAAATCAAAGAACTAGAAGGAGATATAATCTAAAAAAATAACAATAAACTCCAGAATGACAGAATGAGGTGAAAATACTGAAGAAAATAAAGGCTGAAATGAAAAAGGAAAGTGAACTCTCATCCAACCAGCAGGAAAGGACAAGAGAAAGCCTCACTAACAGAATGGATGTAGATTATAGAATATCAAGACTAGAAGACAGCATGGAAGAACTGGAATGCACAAGCAAAGATTATGAAAAATTTAAAAAGAACACAGGAGTGGAATAATCAGGAAATGTGGGACAACATGAAAAGACCAAACATATGCATCATAGGTATAGAGGAAGGAGAAGAATCCCAAGATAATGGTATTGACCAGATCTTCAACAGAATTGTAGAAGAATTTCCCCAAATTGAAGAAAGACCCATAAAAATACAAGAAGCATATAGAACACCAAAAAGACAAGACCAGAAAAGAAAAGAAATTCCGCACACCATATCATAGTAAAAACACTAGATGCTCAAAACAAAGACACAATACTGAACATAATACAAAATAGTAAGTGACATATAAAGGGAAACTCATTAGAATTACAGGTGACTTTTCAATACAAACAATGAAAGCCAGAAGAGCTTGGAACAAAGTATTCCCAGTTTTAAATGACTATAGATGCCATCCCAGAATACTTTATCCAGCAAAAATTATAGTGGAAGGAGAAAGAAAAATCTTTCATCACTGGACAGAGTATAAACAGAGAGACATCTGAACTGAAGAATATGATACACCAAAAGGACCTAACAGACATCTACTGAATATTCCACCCAAATACCAAAGAATATACCATCTATTCAGCACCCCATGTAATGTTCTCCAAAATTGACCACATACTGGGACACAGAACAAACCTTGAAAAATACAAAGAAATTGAAATAATTCCATGACTTCTATCAGACCACAATGCAATAAAGCTTAATATCAACACCAGAAAAAGCTGTACTTTCTATAAGAACTCATGGAAACTAAACAACATACTTCTGAACAATAAATGGATCAAGTGAGAAATAAAGAAACTAAAGTATTCCAGGAATTAAATGAAAAGGACAATACAACACAACAAAACTATGGGACACTTTAAAAGTAATCCTAAGAGGGAAATTTATAGCCCTAAGTGCCTACATTAAAAAAAAAAAAAACAGAAAGAGCAGAAATAAACAAATTAATACTACAACTAAAAACACTTGAGAGACAACAACAACAACAACAAAATGAATCCCAAACCCAACAGACAAGAAGAAATAACAAAAATCGGAGGGAAGATCAATGAAATAGAAAAAAAGAAAACAATATAAAAATCAATGAATCCTGGGCCTGGAGAGATAGCCTAGTGGTTAAGAGCGCCAACTGCTCTTGCAGAGGACCGGGGTTTGATCCCCAGCACCCACATGGTGGCTGAAAACTGTCCTTAACTCCAGTTCCAGGGGAATCCAACACCCTCTTCTGACCTCCACAGCATTGCATGACATGGGTGCACCAACCTACATGCAGACAATACATTCATACACATATGAAAATAAATAAAAAATATTTAAAAATATCAATGAATCAAAAAGCAGATTCTTTGAAAGGATAAACAAGATAGAAAGACCTCTAGCCCAGTTAACAAAAAGAAAGAAAGAGCAACTCCAAATCAACAAAATTAGAGATGAAAAGAGAAACATCACAAGAGATAATGAAAAGATCCAGATAATTACATGAGAATACTTAAAAAAAAACCTATAAAATGTTAAACTTGAAAACCTAAGAGAAATGGATGAATATCTGAAATCATGGGAATCATCAAAGTTTATCCAAGAAGAGATTGACAGCATAAACAGACCCATAACATATGAGGAAATCGAAGCAGTAATACCAAACCTCCCAATTAAAATGTCCAGACCCAGAAGTATTCCTGGAAAAAATTTATACAGACATTTAAAGAGGACCTATAACCATTATTATTCAAATTATTCAAAAGGATAGAAACAGAGGGAAATCTCCCAAATTCCTTCTCTGAAACCAGCATCATCACTCTAATACTAAAACTAGGCAAAGATACAACCAAAAAATAAAGCTATAGACCCATTTCATTAATGAACATAGATGCAAAAATTCTCAACAAAATACTTGCAAACTGCCTTCAGGCACACATCTAAAAGATCATCCATCATGATCAAGTTGGAGTCATACCAGAGATGGAGGGATGGTTCAACATACACAAATCAATATCATAAACACATAAATGGACTTAAAGACAAAAACCACACAATCATCTCAATTCATGCAGAAAGGACCTTTGATAAAAGTCAACATGGCTTCATGTTTAAAGTCCTAGAGAGAACTGGACTGGAGGGAAGATTCCTCAACATAGTTAAAGTCATATACAACAAACCCACAGCCAATATCATCCTAAATGGGGAGAAATTAGAAGTATTCCCCTTAAACTCAGGAATCTGGCAAGGCTGCTCCCATCTACACTCCTTTTCTTTTTTTTTAATTTTATTTATTCTTGTATGTGTATGAATGTACTGTCTGCATGTAGGTTTGTGCACCTGTGTCGTGCAATGCTGCGGAGGTCAGAAGAGGGTGTCGGATTCCCCTGGAACTGGAGTTAAAGACGGTTCTCAGCTGCCATGTGGGTGCTGGGGATTGAACCCAGGTCCTCTGCAAGAGCAGTCGGTGCTCTTAACTGCTAGGCCATCTCTCCAGCCCTCCTTTTCAATATAGTGTTTAAAACACTTGCTAGAGCAATAAGATAAGAAAAGGAAATTAAAAGAGTATTAATTGGAAAAGAGGTCAGTATCCCTTTTTGAAGATGACATGATAGTATACCCGAGGGACACCCAAAATTCCACCAGAAAACTCCTAGAAATGATTAACATTTTCAGTAAAGTGGCAGGTTACAGAATTAATCTAGAAAAATCAGTAGCCTTTATGCCAATGACAAGCAAGTGGAGAAGGAATATAAGGAGACTTTCTAATTCACAATAGCTTCAAAAAATATATCTTGGAATAAATCTGACCAAAGACACTAAAGATCTCTACAGTGAAAATTTTAAATCTGTGAAGAAGGATATTGAAGTAGAAACCATATTACATGGCTATAGTCTTAAAAACAGATTGCTATTGGCATAAAAATAGACCTGTAGTTCAAAGGAACAAAATTGAAGACCCAAACTTGAGCACATGCAGTTTCAGCCACCTCATATTAGAGAAAGGGGCCAAGAATACTGAATGGAGGAAAGCCAGCATCTTTAGCAAATGGTATTGGCAAAACTGGATCACCACTTGTTGAAGAATGAAATTAAACCCCGACTTTTCACCCTGTGTAAGACAGCAGCTGCTCAGGAAATAAGATCAACAATCAATTTGAGTTTAGTGGGACCTCACTAAACTCAAATGCTTCTTTACAGTGAAAGAAACAATTCAATGAAGTGAAGAGAAAACCCACAGAGTGGAAAGAACCTTCACCAGTGACACATCTAACAGAAGTTTAAGATCCAGATTATATAAATTACTCAAAAAAACAGAGGGGCAGCTGGGTGTGGTGGCACATGCCTTTAATCCTAGCACTTGGGAGGCAGAGGCAGGTGGATCATTGTGAGTTTAAGGCCAGCCTTGTCTACAGAGTGAGTTCCAGGACAGCTGGGGCTACAGGGAGACCCTGTCTTAAAAATGCCAACTCGCCCCCCCCACAAAAAAACCCAGAGGGGCAAGAAAATAATGACCCATTCAAAAGATGGAGTAGTGAGCTGAACAGAGACTTCACAGATGAGGAAACAAAAAGGCCAAGAAACATCTTCGTAAGTGTTCAACATCACTAGTAATTAAGGAAATGCAAATTAAAACCACTTTAATATTTCATCTTACCCCTTAAGACTGGGTATCATAAAAAAAATGATACCAAATGCTGGAGCGGTTGTGGGGAAGGGGAATACTCATTCACTGCTGGTGGAATGCAAATTTGTGCAACCCTTATGGAAAACAGTGTGGTGAAGTTTTAAAAGACTCAAAATGAATTCACCACTTGACCCAGGCTTACCACTCCTAGGTATATACCCAAAAGATTCATCCTACTGCATATATATATATATATATATATATATATATAAGTATATATATACACACACACACACACACACACACACACACACACACACACACACAACCATGTTTATTGATACTCTTCAAAATAGCAAAGAGCTGGAAGCAACCCAAGTTTCCCTCAACTTATGAGTGGATAAAGAAAATGTGGTACATCCACACAATGCAGTTCCATACAGCAGTAAATAAAGATGACACCATGAAATTTGCAGGTAAATTGATGGAACTAGAAGACAGTATGTTAAGTGAAGTAACACAGTCCTAGAGGAGCAAATGATGTATGGGGTCCCTCATTTGTGGATCATAGCATCAAATTCTTATTTGTAAGGCAAACTGAGTAATTTTCTTTTAGTAAATATAATACCATATTGCCTGATGCTACCAAGGATATAGCTTGAAGTTTATGACTATTTTCCACAAGTTCTAAGATTTATGAGAAAAAATCAATCTCCTTTTTAAAATGCATTAAAGCATACTTTGACTTGCTATGCAACTTGGGGATATAAAATTATATCTCTTTTTGCCTGCATGCAACATTACTGTTAAAACATGAATCCCAAAATGTGTTTCAGAATTAAACTGTAGCTTATTTTTAGACTCTGTCATTTTGGTATCTGTGTGGAGTGCATGTATGTGTATTTTGGTGTATGTGTGGAGTGCATATATGTGTATTTTGGAGTACTATAAAATTAAAGGAAACCATAACAACAACAGACTTCTTCAAAGATCTGACCCAAACACTAAACTCCTACATTGAAAAAGTTAAAAAAGACTAAGAAAAAGATGCAAGACAGGACTTGACATGTAAGGCAGAACACCGTGCTCTGGTAGAGGGCATGGATGAGGAAACAGGTCTAAATTTGATTGGGAAAGGTTGTATGAAATGCACAAAAGCTCAATAAAAAATTTAAAGAAAAAGAAATAACTGTCAGTGGGTTAGAGACAGATGAGTCTCTTCCGTTTAAAGTATGATGACTTGATCTGAAATGGGAGGATTAAACGATGCATGAGTCATTCTCATGAGACATTTTCATGTTCTGTATCATAAAAACAAGTAAAAGGCCATTGCAAAATGTTGTATTTGGAAAAACCACAGTGATGATTTGCTGAAATTTAATTCCTTTGCATTAGGAAATATTAGGAATCAGCATCACTTTGGCTGTACTTCTGAAAAGTGAAGGTGTTTTCTCCCCTCTGGAGATCTGAGTAAGATAAGATCCCCATGTTTATGAGTTTGGAGGATGTAGCTCCTTGAAAATGAAATTAAAATAAAAATTGATTAAAAATTATCTGTTTTGCTTCTGTAAAATAAAGTTTCTTTACAGCTAATATAAGGCAAAATATGTGAAAGAACTGAATCTTTTTTTTTCTTTTACGGTATTAAGTGACTTGCCCTATGATTTTCAGCTTTTTTTTTTTAAAGAAATGTATTCTTTAGGTTTGCATTATTATTATTATTATTATTATTATTATTATTACTATTATTTTGGTCTTTTGATACAGGGTCTTCCTGAGGCTCAGCTGGCCTGGAACTCACTATGTAGACCAGGCTGGCCTTGAACTCACAGAGATCTGTTACCTCTGCCTCCTGAGTGCTGGGATCAAAGTTGTGTGATGCCATGCCCAGCCTCAGGTGCACTATATTATAAAACATAGTATTCTCAAGGAAGTTTTATTTTTTCATATAGGATAATATATTACAATATTCATTTACATACATTTATAAGTTTGATTGATCCATGATAGATTATGTGAACTATTGGATGAATTATAATTAAGACATTTTGGGGGCTGGAGAGATGGCTCAGTGGTTAAGTGCACCTACTGCTCTTGCAGAGGACCCGGGTTTGATTCTCAGCACCCACATGGCGGCTAAGAACAGTCTTTAACTCCAGTTCCAGGGGAATTCAACACCCTCTTCTGACCTTCGTGGCATTGCACAGCACAGGTGCACCAACCTACATGCAGACAGTACACTCATACACATAAAAAACAATAAAAATTATTAAAAAAAGATTTTAATTTGAATATTATATATATATATATATATATAATATTATATATATATATATATAATACATTTTTACCAGCAAAATTCTAATTGGTGATAATGACATTTTGGTGGTAGTAAAGTAAAATACATATTGTAAAACATATTTTAATGCTTTTTCAAGTTGAAGCATGCTACTTGAGGTACATTACTGTTCTGCTTCTTCTTATTAAGTAAATATAGCAATAGCACTTTCTTTTCCATCCACAGTACTTAACTTTAAAGCTACATTAGACTCACACAGGCACCTTTGGAAAACCCAAGGTCTTATCTTCAATGTGGGAACTTGAATATTGTGTGCTGGGAATCAAGCCCAGTTCCGCTGCAAGAGCAGCCAGTGCTCTAAACTACTGAGCTGTCTCTCCAGCCCCCGTAATGTCACCCTATTGTTTCCTTGCACAAAAATAATGACTTGTATTTACAGAACATCAACCATGGATCCAGACTATGCCTGCGCATTGTTTACATTGGAGGAAATTATAGTACAGAGAGGACGAGCAGCCTTCTGAGGTTCACATCCTGCTTCAGTTCCTCACTAGCATTCAGATTATTCATTTTCTTCCTCAGGTTTCTTCACTTTCCTTCTCCCTTACAAATGTGGAACTTATGTTTTCTAATATCATTTAATTATCCCTTGCTTTCTCTCGATCCTTTCTTTTCTCTTTGTCTGTGTTGAGCTCTCCTTATTATATGACCCTCTTCCATAGTAGTTACCAAATATCTGCTTTGCAGTTGCTGTAGCAATGCTTCCAATCCATGAAACTTAGTTATATCTACTCTTCCTACTTACAATGTTATTGAACATTGAAAATTTGTTTGGAAGGAAACACAGAGGAAAGACATTAGAATGCAGCACAACTTTCTTGACCTGTGGTTCTTTCAAATTGAAAATAAAAGAAGCCTTTGTCATATCTTCCCTGTAGGAAATCTAATTAGGAAAGAAACAGTTATTATATTTCAAGTGATCAAACATCCCATTTTTGAAATCTCTTCAAATAACTATTTCATCTAATCATAACAGTGATTATGAGAGGTAAACAGAAATAAAGTTTATCTATCAAAATAAAGTTAAGAGATTTTCTCAAAATTTATAGTGTCAGAAATTTAACTAAATTCAAAATCATTTTACTCCAGTTGAGCAAATTTTTACCTGCACATATTCAGGAACCAACATTCAAAATCATTTTTAAAGTACAGATCATCTTTACACTCTGGGCCTAATGAGTTGCATGGATAACAACCATTCATAAATCCATTTCTAGAGTATCAAACACCCTCTTCTGACCTCTGTGGGCATTGCATAACATGGATGTACTTACATGCAGGTAATGCACTCGTTGACATAAAATAAAAAAAAAAACAGTATAATGACATAAGACAAGAAGGTGTTTGTTATTGAAAACAAAGTAATTAAAATTTGAACTAAGAAGCATTAACAATCTTAGGCTCTCATTCAGTTTTGATGTGTGGTGACTATTGCAATTGCTTGAAGCTCCAGAAAAATCTTAAAATCATATATTTCTTAGCACTCATTTAGCCAGAGTCAAAGGATAAACGTGGCCAGGTGTAACATGCTACCCTTTATTTTCTGTTTGAGTGGACTTTTGTGCAGTCTTGAAGCAAGAGCTGGAATGGGTGGAAGCTCTGGTCTTGGTGAAAAATTTCATATTGTTAAAAGTCTTTCATGGCAGGTGAAGGCTGCTGCAAGCAGAAGATCATAATGCAGCTGCTCCTTAAATATTGCAGAAAAGGTCTTAGTTGGATCATGAAATCTCTAGTCATGGAGACCACTTTTCAGGCAAAGCAGCCAAAGTAGAAATTTTGGAGGAGTATAATCTGACTTTGACATTAGGCCTTGTGGGTTTTGCACGTGCTCAGCAAAGCAGGCTTTGTGTCTTTGGCATCCTCCTGCAACTTGGCTTCCCTTCTGGGTACAGAATAGCTTGGATCCCCGACAAGCCAGTCATCCTCTGTTCCCCCAGGAAGCTCACTGCCTCGGGATCAGTGTTGTGTGCCTAAATGAGAACCTTACCCAGTTGTTCTCCTTTCTGTTGTGGAGACCAAAATGGTTATTGCTCCCATTTTCTTTTTTTTTTTTTAATTTTATTTATTTATTTCTGTATGTGTATGAATGTACTGTCTGCACGTGTTTGTGCACCCGTGTCGTGCAATGCCGTGGAGGTCAGAAGAGGGTCTCAGATTCCCCCAGAACTGGAGTTCTCCTGGAATTGGAGTTACAGATGGTTCTCAGCCGCCATGTGGGTGCTGGGGATCGAACCCGGGTCCTCTGCAAGAGCAGTCAGTGCTCTTAACCGCTAGGCCATCTCTCCAGCCCGCTCCCATTTTCTTAATCTGATATTTGGCAAGAATGTTTTCACCTCAGTCACCCCTCCTCTTTGATGTGCACTTCTGCTCTATGAGCAGGTTAGAATGCCCTCTTGCTTTAAGATTTCCCAGGACCACCTGAAGCACAGGTAAATGGATGGAAGTAGAAGATAATCATGTTAAGTGAAATAACACAGTCCCAGAAAAACAAACGACGAATGATATCCTTCATCTGTTGGATGCTAGCACCAGTTACCTAGTTGTAAGGCAAACTGACCAATGATAATGTTATAGTCCTAACATTAACATTGCTCAACTGTGCTCTTATATTATGAATCCCTTAACAGGTTCTAGAACTAAGCTACCATTTATTTTCAGAGTTAGGAAGTTTTGGTATATGAATGGAAGTTATGTATGCATATTTTCAAGTAATATAAGATCAAAGGAATGCAGAAAAACTAGTTTGTTATGACAGTATGTCTAACCACAGTATTTATTTTTATGGGAGTGCTTCTTAATATTTCTTATACAAAGCCACTTGAGCTTTTGTCCAAGCCTTTTCTAAAATATTATAGAGTATCAGCCTGGTGTAACTTAGCCTTTCTGGATGCTTAACAACCATACTTAATGCCCATACCATTTTGGCCGAGGGTCTTAAGGGTATAACTTTGTTCCTTTCCCTCAGAGGTCAACTAAGTCCCAGGGGACTATGCATGGGGGCATCTCTTGAAATGTCCTGCAAATGTGAGTCACCAGTTTTCCTGTACAGGGAGGTCTTGGAAATCAACTAATGGGACTTCAGCCAGTGTCCAGTCTATAAACAGGAAAGTCTGCTCATGCTTCAAAAAGGGAAGTCTGGTCTAACAAGAACTGACTTTGTCCTCGAGTGGATGGAACTGGTGATTGAAAAGCCAAAAGGAGCCAGGGGCTTCCCCCCCCCAAAAAAAAAACCCCTGAGTGACCCTTGAGGACCAGATCCTCAACTGACCTTGAGAAAACAAAAACCTTGGTTAATCTAGACTGTGTGGCCTTAAACATCCAAAAGGAAAGTATAACCAGAAATAAATAAATAGTAAGTCCTGAGAAATTGTACTTCAGGTATAAAACTTGAAATCTTAGTAATAAATAAATAAATAAATAAATAAATAAATAAATAACTAACTAAATAAATGAGAGCACAGTTGTTTTGCCTATTTTACTGGCAAGTGAAGCTACCCTGTGGGTGCCACTGGTTTTGCCATCCTTCAAAGGCATGAGACACAGCTTTTCTTTTTTTCTGTTTTTTTTCTTTTATATATATATATATATATAAAACAAGATTATGCTACAAATCAAATATAGACCTTTGTCCCCCTCCCTACCCCCCTACCCCACCAGAGCTCATGCATTCTGTCAAACATATTTTTCATCTTTTTCTCAAGATTCTCGATGTAGAAGTTGACTGTTTTCAGCAGAAAAAAGTTCACCATTTCAGTCAGTTTTTTGGCGCAGTCTTTTCTGTTGTTTTTCTTGTTCTTTCCAATATGCATCACTCCCAACTACTTGGACAAAAGCTCAAGAAGCCCTGCACAAGAAATACTTACAACTGGGTAATTGGCGCTAGCATCCGCAGATGAGAGATACCATTGCTCATTTGTTTTTCTGGGATTGTGTTACTTCACTTAACATAGTGTCTCCTAGTTCCATCCATTTACCTGCAAAGTTCATGATGTCATCTTTCTTTACTGCTGCATAGAACTCCATTGTGTAGATATACCACATTTTCTCTCTTTTTTTTTTCTTATATTGAAGATTTTGTTGATTATTTCATTTATTATGAAAGAAATGGGGAAAATATTTTGTGGTAAGTCTATATAATATAAAATATAATCAATGACAGGATTTTGAACTAACTATATGAAATTCGTGGTAATCTCTAAGTTTAATTTTTATCTGCATGATTTTTATTTATTTATTTATTTTTATTTTTTTAAATTTTACTTATTTTTTTAATTGTCATTTTTTATTGATGCTTTGTGTATTTCATACATCATTTTCCAATTTAGTTCAGGCACATTTCCCTTTCCCTTCCCCCCACTCACCCCACCCCATCCCAGTCATTACATTCTGCCCTAAACTGTCCTGCCATCTTCTCTGTTTTTTTTTTCATTTTTAAAACAATAATGATTTAATCTATTTTGAGTACAGCTATCCTTCATGTAAACCAATTGGAAGCAGTTGTGCCCAAACCCACAGCTCATGGGTCCCACATCCAGCAGGGGGGGGTTGGGGTGGTTGTATGTTCAATCAGTTGATGTTGAATCAAATGAGTGTCCAGGACTATATTGTGGTAGTTTTACCATTCACCCCAATTGCAGCCCTATCCATTCTACTACACCCCCCTCCAAGATTATTCCCTAGCGCTTAGACATAGGGGACATGGTAGGATGAGAGGAAAAACAGCCTACTTTCTCTGGGCAGCTGTTGATCTTGGCTCTGGTTCAATTCTGGCTGTTTCCTTTCATGGGCTGACCGTGTCCAGGAATACCTTTCGATCTACTAATGAACGCACTAAGCATTAGAATATAGATATTTAAACAAATTACTAATTGTATGTGGTAGGTACTTTGTGTATAGACCCAGATGTTTGGATGGTATGTTAATACATGAATTACATTTTTTTCTGTTACAAGAAAAGGTCTTACTGTGGCTTATAACACTCCTAACATTAGAAGATTGTAAGCCTTGTGGCATCAAGCCATGGGTATTCCTCCAAGGAGAGAGTCAATAGCCAATTAGATTTGCGGATATACAGGCAATTGGCTGCATTGCAGCCACAGTACTTTCCAGGCAGTGGGTGAGGTGTAGCTGATGTGACTGGGGAGTCTTGTCTTGACTCAGGGAAGGACCTATATCTGCTTTATTGGTTTTGTGGCCTTTGGTACACTCTCTGGTATTCCAGAGATCTGTACCCTTGACAGTGTGGTCTCATCTCATATGTTCCATGTTTATTATAGGTCTTCGACAGCAGGGCCTTATGCACCTCTCTTCATGCAGGTATCCCAGTTTGGAGGCATAAGGCGGATTTTACCTTTTTGGGGGCTTAGAATCCCCTGGCCAACACTCTTGGTAGAATAATTCCATTGCTGATGTCAGAGCTCTCTGTACTTAATCATATTTTGCTTAAGTGATGGAATAATCCTTTTTCACGTTTTTCCTATGTCTATTAGTCAATTAAAGAAGGCAGTAGTTTTATCGGTTTTATCAAGAGATTACCTTTTATAACAGCTGGAGAATTGTGGGGAAAGTGGAACACTATCCATTGCTTGTGGGAATGTAAATTTGTACAGCCACTATGAGAAAGCAGTGTGAAGAAACCCTTAGAAGGACTCCAATGAGCGCTGCTTGTGGACCCGAGTCTATACCCTTGGTATATACCCACAACTCATCTTACTGAGGAGTACTGCACAGGTATATTTATGCAGCTCTGTTTCACAATAGCAAAAAGCGGAACCAAACATCCAAAGTGCCCCTACAACTGCCGACGTGGATAGAGAAAATGTGGAAAAAAATGTAAACAAATGGAATAGAGTTTAAAGAAAGAAGACAACATCATGAACTTGAAGGTAACTGGATCGGAGTAGAAGGACCATTATGTTAAGTGACTAGCAAACACAGTCCCCAGAAAAACTAAACGCACAATGCGTATCCCTCATTTGTGGTGCTAGTGCCAATAACCCAGTTATAAATATTTATTGTGGAGAGTGACGCATATAAAAGAACAACTAACCGAAGGGACTGCATTCAGAACATACTGTGCTGAAAATGGGATGAATCACGAAGGTTGGGTAGGGGTTTGTGGAGAGGGACACGGTGCATATTTGATTAATGCATATTCAATGACGTGCGAGTTCAACCAGTATCCAGCTTTTCCCAGACTCTGTTACAGGTTCACATGGTGTTTTAGGACTTAGAAAAAGTAAATATGTGTATATTAAACAACATTGGTAAAAGGTTCTTGATTAAAACGGTAATGCATCTGAGTAAATGGAGCTATAATATCGCTGTTGTCCACATTTGTTTACTTAAACTTGTATAACAATAACTTTGGATGGCACATACAACATGTTCTCTATCTTTTTTCTGCTGTACAGTATCACCATATAGCATTCTCTTTCACTATAGTGATGATTTAACGTTAAAAAAAAAAAAAAAAAATTAAAGTGTCAAAAAAAAGATCAATAATCACCAAAAACAGCATGGGTGAATTTGATGAAAAAAATCTGTGCCTTGATTACACCCTATAGGTACGTATAACACAACTGCTTTTTTGAGATCATGGGTCAAAAAAACAAAACAACCAACATAAAAAAGAGGGGATACAGATGAATATGAAATCTTTTTGTCAAACAACCTTGCAATTCACATCTTTTATTTTTTTCTTATTTTTTATTTTTTGGTTCTTTTGAGACAGGGTCTCCTGTACCCTCACGTACCTGGCCAAATTCACTCTGTGACCCAGGTGGCCTTTGAACTACAAAAGATCCACCATGCCTGGCGCCCTCCAAGTGGCTAGGATAAAGGCGTTGCGCCCACCTACGCCCGGGCTGCAAGTCAAATTTATGAAACTAATCTAGGGAAGAAAAGATTGGGATATGTGTTGCAAACAGGTCAAATTCATCCATCTTAACCAGCTGAGAAGACAAAATCAGCTTGCAGTGAGTAGGATGTACCCAGAAAGTGCCAGCAGACAAAGTGTTGGCCCGTCTGAACATTGAAAGTGAAGCAACAAGCCTCAGCTTTTTTTTTTGCTACACAACATCAAAAACCCCTCTGTGGGTCCTACTTGTTAAACAAACTATTTATATGAAGTCCTATATGAAACTTACCTTCTAGGGTGCGCAAAGGTTTATACGAGGAGACTTTCTTACCCCCCCCCATAAAGCACAAGGAGAATATGATGATGTGAGAGCCAACTGTAAGGGAAATCTCTTATAAAACTGGTAAAAGTACTACATTTTCTCTCTCTACTTGTTAGCTGAGGGGCACTTGGGCTAGTTCCAGCTTTTTGCTGTTGTGCCTCACAGAGCTACAATAAACATGGCTATGCATATATCTTTCTGTGGTACGATTGAGCTTGTGGGTATATACCCAGGGGAGGGTATGCCTGGGTCAGGTGGTCAAGCTCATTGAGTCTTCCACAGGGTTCTCCACACTGCTCTCAATAGTGGCTGTACAGTTTAATTCCCACCAGTAGTGGAGTGTGAGTGTTCTCCTTTCCCCACAACTCTCAGCACATTCGGTATCTTGTTTCTTTATCCTAGGCAGTCTTATCAGATGAGATCATCATCTAAAAGTAGCTTCAATTGGCATTTCTTTTATTTATTAGCAAAACACTGAGCATTTTTTAAGAGTTTTCTCAACCATACTCTTAATTCCTCCACTTGTTAAGTTCTCTGTTCCGGCTCTTTGCTCCACTTTTGAAGTGCATTTTTTGTTGTTTTGAGTAGTTACATATACTTGGAAATCAATGCTTTGCAGAATGTATCTGTGGTGAATGTTTCCTCCCACTCTGTGGGTTTCTTTCTACTTCCCTTGGTTGTTTCTTTTGAGTACGAAGCTTTGAGTTTAATAAGGGTCCCATTTGTCAATTGTTGATCGTGTTTTTCTTTTGCAGCTGCTGTCTGATTAAGAAGTCTTTTCCTATGCCTATGTTTTGTAGGCTGCTGCCCACTTTTTCTTCTATGCCTTCCAGAGTTTGGGTTTCATGTTGAATGTGTCTTGTCCATCTGGAGTTGACTTTTGTACAGGGTGAGAGATATGGGTTTAATTCTATTTCTTCTACAAGTGAGTGATCCAGTTTTGCCAACACCTCTTGCTGAAAATGCTGTCTTCCATTGTGTCTCTGGCCCCTTTGTTGAATATTGAGGTGGCTGAAATTGTATGTTCTCAAGTTTGGATCTTCAGTTTTGTTCATTGGTCAACAGGTCTGGTTTTGTGCCAGTACCAAGCTGTTTTTATGAATATGGCCCGTAGTATAGTTTGAAGTCTGGTCTTTTTTTTTTTTTTTTTTTTTTTTTTTTTTTTTTTTTTTTTTTTGTTGTTTGGTTGGTTGTCTTTTGTTTTTCTGTATGAAATTAGGGCCCCACATTTTTCCCAAGCTTGTGAAGAAACTCATGAGGATTTTAATTGGGATTGTGGTTGAATCTGTATATTAGATTGGGTAGAAATGGACATTTAAAAAATATTTATTTAATTTTTATTTGTACTGAGTGTACTGTCTGCTGTAGGTTTGTGGTCCACACGTGTCATGCAATGCTGCAGTGGAAAGAAGAAGGCATCAGACCCCTGGGGACTGAGTTTAAAGGATGGTTGCTAACTGCCATCTGGGTGCTGGGAATGAACCAAGGTCCTCTGCCAGGAGCAGTCCGCACTCTTAAACTGTTATCATCTCTCCAGCCTCAAATGAACATTTTTTTAATATGTTAATTTTCCCACTCATGATCATGGGAGATATTTCCTTCTTTTGATGGTCTTCTTCAGTTTCCTTCTTCCGGGGTTTTCTAAGTTTTTTTTTTTTTTTTTTTTTTTTTTTTTTTTTTTTTTCTTTTTCTTGTAGAGATCTTTTGGTGTCTCTGGTTTATAGGTTTATTCCTAGTTATATTATTGTTTTTGAGGCAATTATGAATGGAAAGGCCTCCTTGTATTCCTTCCTCAGTTTCTTGTTGTTGGTGTAAAGCAGGGCTACTGATTTTTCTAGGTTAATTTTTGTATCCTGCCACTTACTGGAAAACTCTTAATCATTTCTAGGAGCTTTTCTGGTGGAGTTTTTAGCTTCCCTTAGGAAAACAATCATATCATCAGCAAAAAAGGGAAAGCTTGACTTCCTCTTTTCCAATGAGTAATCCTTTAATTTCCTTTCTTGCCTTATTGCCCTAGCAAGTGGATTTCAAGCACTATATTGAAGAGGAGTGGTGACAGGGGGCAGCCTTGCCGAGTTCCTACCTTTAAAGGGAATGCTTCTGTCATTTCCCCATTTAGGATGATATTGGCTGTGGGTTTCCTGTATATGGCTTTGATTACATTGAGGAAGATCCCTCCAATCCAATTCCTTCTAGGACTTTAAGCATGAAGGGATGCTGGATTTTGTCAAAGGCTTTTTCTGCTTCAATTGAGATGATAGTGTGGTTTTTGTCTTTCAGTTCATTTATGTGTTTTATAATATTTATTGATTTTCATATATTGAACCATCCCTGCATCTCTGGAATTAATCCAACTTGGTCATGATGAATGATCTTTTTGATGTGGGTCTGTATGCAGTTCGCAAATATTTTGTTGAGAATTTTTGCATGTGTGTTCATTAATGAGATGGGTCTATAGTTCTCCTTTTTGGTTTTATCTTTGCCTGGTTTTGGTATTAGAGTGATGCTGGCTTCATAAAAGGAATTTGGGAGAATTCCCTCTGCTTGAATCCTTCTGAACAATTTGAGTAATAATGGTTAGTCTTTTTGAAATGTTTTATAGAATTCTGCCGTGAAACCATCTGGGCCTGGGCTTTTTTTAGTTGGGAGGTTTCTTATTACATCTTCAATTTCTTCATATATTATGGGTTTGTTTAGGCTGATGATCTCTTCTTGGTTGAGCTTTGGTGATTCCCAGGATTTCAGATATTCGTCCATTTCTTATAGGTTTTCAAACTTAGTAGAGTATAGCTTTTTGAAGTATTCCCATATGATTTTCTGGATCTTTTCATTGTCTATTGTGATGTTTCCCCTTTCATCACAAATTCTATTGGTTTGGAGTTGCTCTTTTATGAAGATTAAGAAAGGACATGGTTCTTCCTGGACCTCATTTGGTGACCATGGGAAGGGAAAACCCCAGTGTGGAACACAAGGGCCGAACTGATGGGGGTTTGGGCTTGTCAAAGAGGAGACTTCAAACATGACATCTTTCAGCTTAATAAAAAATCATAAGCTGAAGATGACAAAACCTATGATATATGTGGCATGCATATGTGAATATTTTGGAGTGATGTATATTGGATGGAAGAAGAAGAACAACAGGAAGACTGAGTCAGAACTGACTGAAACGATGTACTTCTGCTCGAAATAAACTGCATCGAGAATTTTGAGAGAGACTGAGCAAAAATGAAAACATGTTTGGCAGAATGCATGAGCTCTGGTGGGGTGGAGGGGCAGGGAGGGGAAATGACTCTAGATTTGATTTGCAATTTTGTATGAAATGCACAGAGCTTTAATAATAATTGGCTTTGAAAAAATAAATAAAAATGTCTTTAATATAAACTTAAGCATAGACATTAGGAGAGAGTGGGGAAGTGAATGAGAAGAGATTTCTTTGGAAGAGGACAGTAAAAACCCAAAATATGGGGTGTGATTCTCAAGAGAAAGAGAGATAATAGGCCTTTTCCTACGGACACACTATTGTGGTTATTTTGCATCAAATAAGAATTTGAAAAATTTCTTTGCCAAAATAGGGGCTTCCTTTTTTTTTTTTTTTGAGACAGGGTCTATAGCCCCTGGAATTCACTCTGTAGACCAGGCTGGCCTTGAAGTCACAGAGATCCGTCTGCCTCTGCCTTCAGAGTGCAAGGATTAAAGACATGCACCACCATACCAGGCTTAAAGATGATTCTTAGCTGCCATGTGGGTACTGGGAATTGAACCTGGGTCCTCTGCAAGAGCAGTTGGTGCTCTTAACCACTGAGTCATCTTTCCAGCCCAGGGGGATTCCTATTTTAACAAACATTTTAAACATTGAAAAAGATATCCCAACTAATTACTCATGGAAAGTAAGAACTAAAGAGGAGATGCTTTGGAAAGTGAGACTTGATCAGATGTATAGTTGTGATCACTGTGAGAGATCGGCAAGGTTTAATCATCTGCTGCTTCCTTTCAAAACAGGACTCTGCACGTTGTTTGGAGAAAGCTGTGGTTTGCTTCTAGCCACTAAGCTGATAAATGCATTTCAACTTTCTCCTCAATTAGAAGGTAAGCTGTGAGATGTCTGTGACATACAAAGCAACAAGCGTGTCTCTAAATTTCAGTGTGAGTAATGCTGTTCTACTCTGAAATCCTTAATTCCTTGCAGAGATGTGCTTGCTAAGGAGATCTTGGCATATAAATCAAATTCATCAGCTTGAAACTCTGTTCTAAGAGGAGAAGACAGATTCTATGTCTTCAGTTCCAAGTTGTGCTATGTTGTGTCCTTGATGAGTACATTCCACATTCACTGCCTCATCTGGAGTTAGGTAGCTGATCAGTTTATGCAGAAATCATTGAGATGGTTATGAAACATACAAAGCAGTGAGCTTGCTTCTTTTTTAATTACTGAACTTTTACATTAAATCTGACTCTTATGGGTGGCATATTTTTCACAGTATCCTCAATTTGTCTCCAAAATGGATTAGGCCAGAGGGCTCTGCTTTCCCAGACTGTCTCACTGCATTAGAGATAGGCTCGTTAGGAAAATTAATGGAATGAATATTTTGGTTTGTTTGCCTTTCCTTGAGATATTTGTCTAGGATAGTGAGTGGAGTTTTCCTACACTGATTTCTTATAATGTATATAACTGGATCTTTTAAAATATTTTATTTATTTTTGTTTTATTTATTATTTTATTTATTATTGCCTGCATGTTTCTTTTTATTACATGCCATACATAAGTGTGTCTGTATCATGTAATGCCCACAGAGTTAAGAAGAAGGTGTCAGATTTCCCTGGAACTGGAGTTACAGATGGTTGTTAGCCATCACATTGGTGCTGGGAACTGAACCCAGGTCTTCTGCAAAAGCTGCCAGTGCTCTTAACTGCTGAGCCAAGTCTCCAGTTATTTCTCTAATCATTTCCTTGACCCTTGGTTGCACTCTACTCTTATCCCCTCACTGACAAAGGTGGTAAATACGCCTCAGGGAAGGTGTCATGGAACTTGCCATGGAACTAGATTCTCTGGCTCCTCATGGGCCTGTTTCATTTAGAACTTGAAAATAATTGGATTACTTCAAACTCAAGGGAAATTTTATAAAAATATCCCTTAGGTAGAATTGTTCAAGAATACTCACCATTAATGTGAAATTAGGCAAAAATTATAATGTGGACAAGGAGTCCACTCTTAGATGGGCAAGGACTTGGAATAAATGGACCACTGTTTCCAATTAGGACTATCTAGACCATTACCATGCATTTACAATAGCAGCAATACTTGAAAGTTTCCATGTGACCCAAATAGACAGTTTGCAAAGCATTGCCTTTAGATAATGGTAGCACTGATTTTGATGAATCTAAGTCTATGTTTACAAATCACAGTTCTAACACCTAATGGGAACTTGACATGTCTTTGCACTGAAGCCCGGCAGTGGAAAGGCAAAGGCCTCTGTTCTATTCTCGGTGGTGCCCTAGTTGTTGTTCCTCCTAATGCTGTTTGCCCACAACTTCCCTCAGGTTCTACCTTGTGGGTGTTTTTCTTAACTGGAAAGGTGACCTATACCCTTTCCATGTGCAGCCCTGCCAGAAGTTTTGGAGTCAAGACAAGAATCACTTTTTTTTTTAAAAAAGAACACATCCTCCAGGTACTTCACATGTGCTGCAGGCTGAGTACATGATTTTGAGCAGTATCTGAGTGGTGCTACTTTCTCAGCTTTTCCTCCTGATATGACATAACTGTAAAATTTCATCACCTACTCAGCCATCACAATCTCTTCCCCGACACTTTGCAGGAAACAATGAGACCAGCTAAAGAGTGGCACCATTTTCGTTCTCTTCCTGTCTGATTTAGGGAGATAGGTCCACACATGACAGCATAAGATCCAGAAGGGTGGAAGAGTAGGCAGTAACATTCAGAACCAAGCTATTTTTAAGTGACGTTCTTATGCTTATGACAACTTTTCATCTTTTTTTCAATTATTATATTTGCTTTCTCTACATGGATTTTCATATTCAATATTCACATGTTGTAGCAGTTTTGGAGTTTATTGCTCATCATTTAATTAAGATTGGCATATTTAAGTCTATTGTAGGTCATAGACTATTGCGGATTATGCAACTCTTATTGCCCAGGAGGCAGAATATAAAATTATTAATCTATTTTAGATTTAGTTAGTATGTGACTGACGTTCTGTAAAAGGAAGTGTTACTTTGCTTATGTAGGAGATATGAAATGTGCCTGACATATTGTAAGCATTTAAAAAATAGCTATTATTCTATTATTAGTAATAATCTTTTCTTTGCAGTTGGAAGAGTATTGAGATAATTAATCAAGTTTAATTGTCATTAAGCAAATCGATGTGTGATTGAGAAAGAAAAATAATTTCCTAGAGGGTTTTTTACTTTCCTTTTTCTTTTCCATTTTTTTTAAAATCAGTACCAGGGATACCAGGGATTTGACCTGTGGCCTTGTGCATGCCAGGCAAGTGCTCTGCCACTGAGCTGTGTCCCTGCCCCTCTAGAAAATATGTTTAATTGTTAAGGTATTTTCCTCTATAACTATAAATGTTGTTTTCAAAGTTTACTGAATGAAATAAGGCCTCTTTTGACAAAAGATTTAAAATATTGTCTTAAAAACCAAATGTATTTTATATGGCATATAAGGAGCAGGAAACAGGAGAGGACGGAGTTCAGCAGAGAGGGTGGTTTACTCTGTGGAGCTTCTGATGGACTTCAGAATTTTTCTCAGTGATCATAAGAGCACCCTTGGTTCTGACATCACATTCACAATGGCTCCAACTCTACGTGTTTAGCGTTATCTCCTAGTAGGTTTCATACTGAGCCCTAGATGCCTTGCACAGCATCCTCACCATCATAGGCATTTGGAACCGTGTCTTTGTTCTTAATGCTGCTGTCTTCAGTGTTTTAATAAATGTTTGTAAGTATTGCAATTACCTGGGAATAGTGAAATTAACTGATTATGTTTCTGCTTGCACAATTTGCCAATTTTTCAAATATAAGCATTTTAGATATATCACCAATTTTGTAAATCAGTTTTAATTTTTCCCCTTAAATATTAACAAAGCCTCCAATAGTGGAAGTGTTTAGGCTTATTCTGATCTCTGAGAGTACCCTACAGGGATCCCGAGTGCTAACTAGCAGGTATGAGTCGAGAAGTACTGAAGATGGAGAAGGACCCCTGAACCCAGGAGAAGTATAGGGCACCCAGAAGCTCATTGAGATGACATTAAAGTTAGAAACTTTCCTATAGAAGGTAATAGTAATTACTACAAATTTTATCCTAAAAACTTTGAAGATTCTTTCCTGGAAATTTATTTTAATTTCATTCTGTGTTAATGCTTTCATAATTTCACATACATATACAATGCATTTTGATCATGTCAACTCTCCCTCTGACTTCTCCAAGATGTTCTCCCACCACACCCCTCTTCCAACTTCATGACTTCTATTTAAAGCCAAATGAGTCTAATCGTTTCCACTGTGCAGGGTAAAGGGCCATCCACTGGAGCATGGACACCTTTGAGGCCACTTCCCTGAGGTGGCTGATTTCCTCTACTTAGCAGCTTTCAATCGCCAAGTTTCTTCAAGCAGGTTTTGAGCTTCTTGAGCCCCTCCCACTACTACACTGGGTTTTTGGCTGGCTTGATCTTGGGTAGGTAGGTCTTACGCAGGCAGTTACAGTTCTTCATGGCTTCTTGGGGGCAATGGCTCTGTCATGTCCAGAAGACTCCTCCTAACCTTTGGTTCCTACAGTGTTCCCACCTACCACTCCCAGGCTGTGTAGGGACAGGATGTTCTAAGGATGTCTCATTTAGGACTGAGCATCTCAGTTCTTCATTCTCTGCAATCTGACTGTCTGTGGGTCTCTATCCATTCTGGCCTATTGCAAGAAGAAGCTTTTCTGAAGGTTGAGCACTGTACTAATCTCTGGGTATAAACTACTTAGAAGGTAGTTTGACATTAAATGGACATAATAACAAACTTTCCCCAGGCTTTAAATTAATTTAGTAAAAGTTTAACCTTTGGTCGCATGTGCTTTGTCAAGGTATACTGCTAATTGACAGATACATCAGAGAAAAATGTAGAAGGAGCAAAGTGATGGATGTGCAGTTGAAACATATGAAAAACTTGAGTCATTTCCATTTGGAACACAAATGTCACAACTTGCCTTCAGTATGGCCAGATAGGATGAATAAACAGCAGTAAAATTTATGCTGATTTCAAAATATGTACATTTTCTTTATTAATACCTTTCACCGAATGTGAAATGTGTACTTGACCACGATCGACCTTTAATATAAAAAAAGCAACAGGAAACCCGTCTTTTATATGATGGGCATAAAAATACAAATTAAAAATCAGAGAAACCAAATGATGCATGCTGTTGAAAATGAATACATTTATTCAAATATATCTGCCCTTTAGCACTGATAAATTTTATATGCATCAAAGGACAGCAAATATTTCTATTATTTTGATTTGGATTAATGTAGTCATATTTAAAGCTTGAACAAATAAATCTATTCCCAGAAATTACATTCAGATTCAAATCTGTTCTAGTAATACGAGGAAAGGAGATGGCACTTAAAGCATGAACTTCCTTCCACTCGTGTCCCAACCTCATGTTCACTCACATTAGCAGTGGAAAGGAAGGCTGACTGTAAAGCCAGTTTTAAAGGGAATTGATTATACACACCCCTCTGAAGGATTATGTACATCTATGTATGAATTTTTACATAGATACCCACATGTGCGTTTTTTTAAAACTGTAAAACATCATTAATTTCCTTTTTTAACATCATTAATTTCTAACCAAGCTGTGAAATAGTTCTCTTAGATTTATTATCTCTAATATTTTGTGTTCTTTAGCCTGGATCTACCAACACTTCCTTCACTAGTCCCCGTTAGCCACAATTCTACTCTCAGCTTTCTGAGACTGAACATACAGGAGATCACATGGTATTTTCTTTCTGTATCGGTCTTACTTTAGTTAGCCTAATATCTCTAGATTCATCCATGTGCTACAAATGACATAATTGTACTTTATTGTGCATTTACACTGCACATTATTTCCATTTTTTATTTGTTGGAGACTTACGCTTGATTGAATAAATTGGCTACTGTAAATTAATGCTGCAGTGGACGGGAGTGTAGGTCTGTCATGGCAGACTGATGTCATTATCTTTGGATATGTACACGACAGTGAGATAGCTAGATCACATGGGAGTTCTAATTCTAACTTTCTGAGGAACCTACACAGTGTTTTGCATAATGAGTGTGCTGATTTTCATTCCTAGCAAGACTCTGCAGTTTCCCTTTGCCCATATGTTGTCAACATTTATTATCTGTTGTCCTTTAGATAATTGCCACTCATAACAACCAACATTTCCGAAGCTCATTAAAGTGCCCCTTTCTAAGCATGTCCTCACTTCATTTATTAAAATTAAAATTCATTTAATTTTCATAAGAATGCTAAGAAGTTCATCTTTTATGAATTTAAGAATAGATTCAAACAGTACCATCCTTAGGACAACTTTATTCAAGTTTAAAGAAAACTCCTTAGACCATAAAATCTGTAACTCTCAGCAGCTTCCTTGAGGAAAGGATGGAGGGGAGAAGGAATAAAACCAAAAATCTGTGATCAACTAGAGCCCACGTGGGTACCAGACCCCTGGTGGGCTAGCAGCGATGTGGCGGTCATAGAATTTTGTGAAGAATTCAGAAAAGCAGGCAAACTTTGGGGTAGTCCCATGTCCTTGGCATGGTCTGGAAGCAACTGCACTAGGGGGCAAGGACTCCAGGCAGGGAAAGTTCACCACCTCATTAAAGTGAGAGGTCCTGTGACCAGGTGATGGGCCTGGCAAAATGGGAAAGTCAAGGATCCACCCAGGTGAGAGACTGATTCTCTTGGACAGTCTTCACAATGGGCCTGTCTTGCTACTGTCCTTATATGCATTGTTATTCCCTGAAACCATCCTCTTTCACTATAAATGCTCAATCCGTATGAATAAATGAAGGGAAGGGCTAGAAAAATTAGAGGTGAAACAACTGCCATTATTTGGCATAGATGCTGTTAAGGCATAAAGTATCAAAACACTATTTGGAAAAGAAAATACAATAGAGAAAAGAAGAAAAGATTTTCCAGGTTACAAGAAACCTGTTTATTTGGTTTTACTATCAGTATTAAAAAAAAAGAAATGGAAACCAGTTTATTATGCTAAATTTCAACTTTCTAGACAACCCATAAAATTTTACTTACTGGAAATAAGTACAATGGAGATTTTATTTGCTTATAAAATAGTTTCACCTCCCTAAAGGTAATCAATAAACAGAGCCATGACCTGGATTTGAATGCTGACTCTATTACTTAGAACTTTATGAATTTTATTCTGTAGTATCTTCATTTTCACCAAAATAGAAAAGAAAACAGTGCCTACTATAAATGAATTCAATTTCAATTAATTGAAAGTGCATATTTTCTTATATGTACCAAAATAGAATTGTTAATTTTATGAATTCAGAATAAGGAATTTGGGGGCTATGCTAGTAGTAAAGTCTCATGTAACCTGTCAGTAAAATTCTTGTCCAATTCTGATTATGACAGTAAGTCGAGACAGTCAAGAACTGGAGCTTGGAAACAATAGCTACAGGACAGTATGTCTTATTTGTAGATGGGGCAGAGATGACAGGGAAAAGAGGGGAAAGGAAGGAAAATCAAGAAGAGGAAGAAGAGGAGAGGAAGGGAGAAGGGAAGGGACAAGGAAGAAGAGGGTGAGCAGAAAGATGGAGAGAGGAGGAGGGGGGGAGGAGGAAGGGGAGGAGGAGGAGGAGGGGGAGGAGTACGAGGAGGGGGAGGACGAGCAGGAGGACGAGGAGGAAGAAGAGGAAGAGGAAGCAGCTGCTCATTGACCAGTCTTGCAAGGCGGATTCAGCTGCACATTTGTCACACTGTAATCACTAGAAGTGAAGCATTTTTTTAGTAATGTGGAGAATTCATTTCTATCTGTTAAAACAGTATATAATTCTTGTGGTTTGAAAACTGCATATTTTACCTTTAGAGTTGGTTTGATTCAGCAATCTATGCTGTCATCTCAGATCGGTTTCTCCTTCGAGGCTCTGAGTCTTGCAGACTACGGAGTGGCTCCTTTGCAAAGATTAGAAGGTACCACACTTCATTTGTCATTTACCTCAGCTTATTTGCATGGTCTTTTATAAATCAGCTCTGTGGATTTTGTTTACTGTCTCTGGGCTGAGTTATCTGCAGGAGTAAACATGGGAGAGGAAATGGTATTATGTTGACGAGATTAGAAATTTTAGGATCCGATCCGAAACCGAGATGGGGCAGTGCTTTCTCCCACCCACGCTTCTCTCACAAACCACGTGGCTACTCTGTGATGAGGAAAGAATTTAGTAGATGCCAGTGAAGCAGGAAATTAAAGATCTCTGTCCATGTTATGAAATCATCAGATTATAAGCTAGCAAGAATAGAGAAAATCCTTATCAAACATATTAATATAAAGCATCGGACTTATTCTTCTGCCTTTACCCCGCCCCCAGTGCTGGTGCTGTACCCATGAGCCACGGTGCCTATTTTGTATGGTGATGGTTATTGAACCTAGAGCTTCATGCAACCCTATAAATTGAGCAACATCCTCAGCCCCCCCAAAATTTTTAATGACGTTATTATTCTTAGCTAAACATTACTCTACTAAAGTCACTGGCTGTTTACGTGGTCTATGTAGACAGTATAAAGAAACAAACGTAAAGATCATGCATACAAAGATTAATTATCTCTTCTCCACACAATGTTGTTAAATTGATTAGGTGAAAGGCTGAACTCTGCTATCAATAATAAAGGTGAAAACTAGCTTAAAATAATTTAGAAAAATCAATAAAAATTAATCAGGGACTCTGAAAGATTTTCATAAAAATAAAGTACAAAGGAGACGAAAGCTCCAAAGACAAGTAGGAAATAATCGACTTAGACAGCAGGAGAGTGAAGATTTCTAAAGTGTCCAGTGCTTGGACCTATTGAGATCCGACCTTTTGTGATACCCCATTACCGTTCCAGATGCAGACTTAAATGGAAAGGCTTGTGTTTATGACACATCTACCTTGTAGGAGATGGAGCAAGTGTTCCACAAGCCTTACTGTATGCATTCTTCTGACTCATATGAAAACCTACTCTTTAAAATAGCAAATGTGTCAAAAGTGTGAATCCCTAAACATGTTTTGGAATCAGCCTACAGTTTATTTTCAGACATCATCATCTTGGTATATGTGTGGCATGTATATATGCAAATTTTGGAGGGATACAGATGTGAAGGAACAGCAACAACAACAAAGACTGGGTCAAAGAACTGACTGAAACAGTAAGTTTCTGCTCAAAACAGTAAACTTCTGCATCAAAAAATTTTAAAAAGACTGAGAAAAAGATGAAAGACAGGTAAGGTAGAATGTATGAGCTCTGGTGGAGTGGAGGGCTGCAAAGGGGGAATGGGCCTGAATTTGATTAGGAAATGTTGTATGAAATGCACAAAACTTCAATAAAATTGATTTTGAAAAAAATGTTGATAAAGAACCTAAAAAAAAGCTGGTAAGTGTTGGATCTGGGGTCTAAGAATTAATTAGTATTTCTTATAAGAGCACACGCATGCTGCTCACTTGTGCTGTGAGGTAAATTTGACTTTTTTTGTGTTTTAATTTTCCTCTCCTAAGAAAAACATTTATTTAAAGTTCCTATCAGTCCTGGACTTCATAACAAGTATTGAACATATTTCTAGTGCTCAATAGATGATTCATAAAACACAGAGTAACCTGTATTTTTAATTCCACTTAGCCTGAGCCAATCCTTTTTGTAATGAGTGTTCATGATCAGAGATGAATAAATGAAGTCTGGGAAGATTACCTCTAATACACAGTATTTTCTATGTCATTTGGATTTCACGGTGAACTTCTATATAGAAGAATAAAAGCAATTTCCTATGTCTTGGGAATTCTTGTGATACTTTGATATAGCTTGAACTTATTTCAAGTATAAATGAATAAGGAGATGTGATTATCCAAGAAAAATTGAAGCTAGAGTGATCTTTCATTTGG
This sequence comes from Rhizomys pruinosus, assembly GCA_009823505.1. NCBI lineage: Eukaryota > Metazoa > Chordata > Mammalia > Rodentia > Spalacidae > Rhizomys > Rhizomys pruinosus. The sequence goes on from VZQC01012434.1 coordinate 1,144,661, forward strand.
GGCTCAATGATCAAGAATTTAAGTAAGAGGGATTCAGAAGCCCTTACAAGTAATATCTGATTGAAAAATGTGTTTATTGCAGTAGATTAGCAAAAGAGATCTTTTTAACAGGCATAATTCTTGTAATCTTGGAATGATCACTCCAACGTGACAAACTCTTGGTAATATGCAAGAAAAGAAAGAAAAAGAAAGGGAAGGAAAGGGAAGGAAGAAAGAAGGAAAGAAGAGAAGGAAGAAAGGAAGGAAGGAGCAAAGGCAGATTACAGCTTTTGTTGATGATTTGTAAAACAAAGAATAGCTCCAAAATAATTTAGACATCCTTTAGAAATATCCTGCATTGAAACTTAATCTATACCTTTCAGACATATGTATCACAGTACCATAAAAACATTTTATTTATATGTACCCTACTTAAACTTATGTAGATTGCAAGAGTCCAGAAAACTCTATACAATACTACTATACAAATAAGTATTGGGAAATCAAGATTCTTCTGTTTCCTTGCAACAGAAATGAAATTTGTGAAGCAACTATTCAATTTGATTTTGGTATAGCTCAAACTTCAGGAATCTTTGTTATGATTTATAGACTCTGTGGTCATGGTGACATTTTTAGATATTTCTGTAATTATTCTCAGAAAAAAGTTCTAAGAAACTGAAGGCAATGTGATAGAGTGGGAAGGTGGTGTCCTTAGAAGATAAATCCAGTTTTAGTTCTACTGAGTAGCTGAGGTTTCTTAGCTATTTATTTAATACTCTGAGCATTGGGTTTCCAGTTATAAAATGGGACTGATAAATTCCACCCTGTTGAGCTGTTGGGAGGTTCAGATGAAGTGCTGCAGTAAACCCTTACTGAAGTACCTGGTAATATATAAATATTATTTGCCTTCCCTGCTTTTCATAATCATAAAATGTCACTAGGATATTTTGGTATTTGCATATAATGAGCATCACCATAACATCACACATTCTAATAGTTTAAAAGAAAATATTTTACACAGATTTTTCTTGGGCCTAGTGTTCAGGGAATCTCGACACTGGTGATAGCAGATGCTTTTCCTCAGAATGACTCCGGTGCCATAGGATAAGCACCAGATTTTTGCAAATTATCTTCTAAGCCTCTGTCAGATAAGTTTTATTTCTTGTCATTTGGAAAATGCTGAAGGGCTACAACTCGTTCATAAATATGTTCAAGGAAAGTGTTCCTTATTGTGCATAGTAGAGCTCCTACAGATTTTTCCTTCACATGTATCTTACAGGCATTTCAGTTCTGTCATTTATTTCTTCCTCTTCTAATTTAGTTTCTACCTGGCAGAAATCTCATTTCTATTTTCTTTTTGGTAAATTTCCATTTAACTTAACTGATACTAGAGCTACCTCATTAGAGTTACCATGAATATTTTCTGAACCAAAATGAAATTTTACATATTCCAAAGCTTCTAAGGAATGCATTGGAAAGTCTTGCTTAAAAATGAAAATGAACAACACCTCTGCAAATTATACCAGAAGAAGTTGACATTTGATTTAAAAATGATAAGATTAAGGTATATCTGTACCTATATGGCTAATAATTCTTTCATAGTCCAAACTACTATTTTCCTCAATAATTACCGAGAATTAAGAAAATAATTTTGAGAGCTATGCTCATCTCATCTCGAAGTACATTTTAAAAATTCATTTTCCTATTAGATTTGCTTTTCCCGATGAGATAAGTAGTTGGATGTCTTTTAAAGAGCATACCTTGGTATCCACTTGGTTCCCTACTGGGTAAATGGATTTTAGTAATGATGGCATTTTAAATTTTAGGAAGAAGATACTTCTGGAGCTTTATATTTTTTTCTGACAAGTTTCTTCCAAAATAGAAATTATAAAAAAAGAACTGAAAATGAGAGAGGTGAAGAGAGGGATGAGAACAGCCAGGGACAGGAAATGCCCTACAGACCAACAAGACAAAGGCAAGGCTGCTTTATTCTGAGCGAGTTTAATTGAACAATATGTATTCCAGGTCAAGTCATAGATAAATAATCTGAGATATATGTAGTGTTTTTTGCTTTAAAAGGGCATTAGGAATAATAAATTTATGTCTTGCATGGTCAGAAATAAGCAACTTAATGTTAAAATAGTTCTATCCTTAAGGATAGAACTTGCCCTAATTTTACTTTATATGTCCTGTTTATAAACTTATTAGAGAAAGGTTTTCTCTGTTTGGGAGGAGTTGTGTCTTTCCATGTCCATGTAGCCAAACAATCTCAAAAAGATCTTTTTAACCAGCCTGTTCAAGCAACAAGAGAGTATCTGAGTGATAATTTGTACTGAAAAGTTGCAACAGAATTTTTTTGTTCCTTATGGTAAGTTAGAAGACATCAAGTCACTTTCCTTTTAGCTAGAAGGATATGAATTTGGTGTTGAAATGATACTTATATTAATTATGATCATTAAAAGGCTCATTTGACAGAAAGCTATTAAGAAAAGGTGAAATACCTTTGATAGTAAAATTAATCACTTATTTAATATGTATAATTCTTGAATGTAATGTATTAGAACAGACATGGACCCGAGGTCTGATGAGAGTAGATGCTGCAGGATTTGGGGAGATGTGGGATGGACTAAGCTGGGCTTCAGAGGTATAAAAGATCTTGGTGTCGTGGCATTTTGGAACACTCTGAAGTGGTTTGTGAGTTGAATTACAAACCATTGAGGTTCATGAAGAGTAAAGCTCTTGCTATATGGTGATTTAGAGCTCAGTTGAGAAAGAATTTTAAGAAGGAATCATCCAAAAAGAAAATGGAAAATTAAGTGGTTAGTGATATGTGAGTAGCAGTTAGGTCTGAAGGCTTCCATGTTACCTGCTGGCGGACTGGCGAGCAGGACGCTCACCCATGGAGAACGTGGGCCCTTATCTTCCAACATTCACACACACATCCTAAAGCAGCAAAGCCTGTGAGCATTCTGGAAGTTAAGGAACGATGACTGAAGGAAGAATTTCTAGGGGGGTGTATATTAAGTAACTATAACCACATCAATGGTAACAGAGCTGACACGGGGTTAAAATAATACACAGAATCCAGGACAGTGGGATCAGGGGCTGGATTACTTAACTTCATGCCAGTGGGAACAGAATACCTCACAGAAGGAATTTAGGGGAGAAGAGTTTATTAGCAGACAGTTTTAGAGAGATCTTAGCTCCTCCCGGAGGGGGCCGTGCGGTGGTGGGAAAAGCTTTGTGGTGACAGGAGTGTAGGCAGTGGTCTCTACATGCTGACGGACTGAACATAGAACATTCAAACGGGGCCAGAGACGGTGTAGCTTTCAAAGACCTGACCCTGGGACCTACTTCTTATCCAAGAATTTTCATAGACTGGGAATGCAAAATTTGAATTAACAAATGGCACTCAGAGAAAATGTGGGGATCTGGGGAGTGATTGAGCCCCTTCTTTTCCTTCCTTCTAAACTTCCTGTGTTCTTTGTTTTTCCTTTTGACTTTGTGAGCATTAATGGAAAGATCGTTGGGCCTGCGGGCTTCATCGCTCCATTTGCCTTCCAGTTAGGTCTAAGTTTGTCTAGAGCAAACTCACAAATCTTGAATCCCTCACTGCCAGGGCAGCACCAATCCCACGTTTCTTGTCTGGGTGTTTCAATCATGTGGTGATATATAGCATTTAAAGTAGAAACGCAGGAGTCAGGATACTCTTATATTTATGCTACTTTTCAAGTTACAGTCAGTGTTTTCAGAACAATGAAAATTACAGTGAAATTAGTTTAGATGAAGCATAAACAGTAAATTTCACTCCACTAGGAGCATGGCTCCCTCTGGATGTTCTCTCTGGCTTCTCTGACCTTGTAATTTCAGATCAGATGTCTTCACTTTTTATTTCAAACAGCATACAACAAATTCATTTTTCCCTTCTAGAACTTTCCATCCATTACTTTTACTAATAGAAGACAGATGGCTCTGAACATTACTCAGGAAGATTTCTGGGATCACCTTGTTTCCTAATTGATAAAGAAGAGGGTATCCTAAATTCATACAGCCAGTAGAGCAAGCAGAACCACTTCAGCCAGTGCTTATGTACCTGTCCTGTCATGCCCCCTCTAATTGTGAAGGGGGCTAAAGTCATATCTTGGTCTCCTGACAGAGGAAATACCTTCTTAACCACTTTTATGAAGTTATGTTTTATCTTTAAAATTCCTACACATTTTTTCATTTTTCTCTATAATAGATTCAGATGTTTTAATATGAAAGAGACATTTCAAATTTCATGCTATGGAATAAAATTGTTGTTGCACAGAATAGTGCTAAAATTATCCTGTGATTTCTGTTCTCACAGGATACCATTTGTATTCCTATAAATTGAAAAATGAGGCAATGGGATGTCATTCTCATACGTGGTTATTTCTACACTGTCCTCCACACATATTCAAAGGGAGACTAGACAGGCTGACTGTACAGTTCCTTAACTGCAGACGTTGTAGTAAGATGAGCCTTCTAAGCTTGCAGACTCTGAGTTTCACATATGTTGTACTGTGGGGGCTGTGATCTTACAGTTCTTGACTCTGGTGCTTTAGACCTGGTGTTCAACTGAAATAGTTATTTCCTGGTCCCTAATGTATTTTATCCATTTTAGTAGAATCCACATTCATATATATTATAACAATAACACAGCAGAAGTTTAAAAGTGGAAACTAAATTCATATTTTTGAGTCATGGGATGAATATGCAGGCTATTGGAAGGAAGGTAGGTATTTTTTCTTCAATGAGGCAGAAAAGGAATAACTTTACAAGCTCAGCGAATTGCAGAGTACTGCCAGTTAGCTGTTATGGGCTTCTATGCATGGATTCTTCATTATGTAGAGAGCTAATACAGTTAGCAGAACATTTTTTTAATGCACATCAACCCCAAGGATGAAATGCAATCAGGAAATAAACTTCTGAAGTCTGGAAACCATAAATTCCCAATGCTATGACTTAGTCTTCTGGAAATACTCCAAACAGCAGCCCTGAGTTCCCTTGAGTGAAATGCTCTTATTTTCTCCCTGTGTGCGTTTAGCTCTATTCTTTATTGAATAAAAAAGGATTAGTTTATTGCTTCTAATAAAAGAAATGTAATCTGAATACACAAGGATGTAATCAGATCATAGCATTTCAGTTGTATTACTAATATGTCCATAAAACAAGTAAGTTGCACACTGAAAAAGCTCACCACGCAAGTGCATCTTGTCATAGAGTCTCATCCATCTTTTTGTGCTATTTCCAGTCCGTCAGCATTTTTCCCTCTTCTCTTTGGCTTGCACCTAGAGATTTTTCACATACCCTTCACTGCTGTCTTGTAACCTTCTGAGTTTAATGTATAGAGAGGGAGGAACGTGGGACCTGCTTATGCAGCTTTAGTTTTTGTCTCAATTTGTCACTTGACCCCTCTCCTTTCTAGCCTTGCTCATTAAATCAGGTACTAATGCATGAAAGTGGGTTTCTCATGTTGCTGTTTCCAAACAATTGGTCTTTAACCTCTCTGGACCTGTGAAGTTTGTCTCTGATGAAAGCCTCCAATAGAAAAATGAAGCAATTGCTATTTTTCTTTTATCTTCTTTCTTAAGTAAAAGTTTGGAATTTTATAAAAAACAAAACAGTGAAAAGATATTTTAATTTTGAGGATAGACAGGACGGGTCATAGTTTTCTCTAAGTGTTAGAAAGTTTGTATTTATGTAAAGCAGTTTATTTCTGATTAATCAATAATATGATATTCTTATGTGACAATCATCAACATTTGGGGCAATGCAAAGCCAGTTACACAATTTATGACAACACGATTAACTTGCATCTATAGACCCTTACTAAGACAGTGTATGAACAATGTATACACGTTTTATTAAAACAAAATTTAAGCTTCAATATGGCCACAACATCATCTGTGGACAGACATTGAATTGCTTCCATGAGAAATCTCATTTGATAATCTAATTTTTTATTATTCAATAAAGAAAGCAATATTTTTAGAAAATACATATTTTATTGTTCTACTGAGTCCTGGAATGAGTTTCTCTTCTACTTTGTCATGCCTTGTGGGCTCCAGAGGGAAGGCCTTTGACAGCAGAGCTGAATTACAGCACAAGTTATTGACCCCTGGCAGCAAATGAGATGCACCTTGGAATTTACTGAATCATCATGAACGTTTTCTGTGCCAGAAGGAGTTAGGAGAAACATCTTCCTTTACTTTAATCTAAAAAACCACCCAGTTCTTATTTATCACAACACCCTGATCTTAGTCTTTGAAGCAATTATTATTATTTTTTTGTCCCCAAATCTTCACGTTTCTTTTGGAATCGCATGTGCCCATTTGCTAAGGCAACCTGTGTGTACTAAGGGTCGTGTGTATAAATCTTTTGAGTAAAGTATTAAGTCCAATTTAATGTTGAATTGATTTTCTTTTTTTCTTATTAGAATTCATGGGTGGACTTTAAGATTTGAAGGAGCACCTATTTCCCTCTCAAGGGGATGATGGAGACAAGCCCATGTCGCCGCTGGCCAAGATCTCCGGTCCAGAGGCTCAGGTCTGCCGTCCGTCTCAGCCCCAATGCCACGCTGGCTTGCTCAGTCTACTTCACCGCATTGCTTTGATTTCTAAGCCACAGGCATGTTCTAGAGGGTTGAAGAGAAGTGCTGTTTCACAAATACCCTGGCGGCTTCTCTAGTCCTTCTGCAGCCCAGCTTCCCCTTGCTGCTTCCATTATCCCCATTGCTCAGACTGCACGATGCATTAGTGACTACTTGAATCAGATGAAATATGAAAAAAAAAAAAGCAAGCATGTTTAATGGAGGTATAAATGACCTTCTTTGCAACTAATAAAAACAAACAAAACCACCGTGGAACAAAACTGATTGCCACGGTAAGAGGAAGAAAGAAAAGTTCCCATCTGATTGTACTGAAAAATCAGTTTGAGGCCTCAGTAGCTGGTATTTGAAATAGCCTTCCAGGGGCTGGAGAGTTGGCCTACCGGTTAAGAGCACCGATTGCTCTTGCAGAGGACCCGGGTTCGATCCCCAGCACCCGCATGGCAGCTAAGAACCGTCTGAAACTCCAATTCTAGGAGAACTCCAGTTTCAGGGGAATCTGACACCCTCTTCTGACCTCCGCAGCATTGCACGACACGGGTGCACAAACCTACATGCAGACAGTACATTCATACACATACAGAAATGAATAAAAAAAAAAAAAAAAGAAATAGCCTTCCAGATGACATGAACAAAATTGTTGTAGGGGAGAACCAATAAGAAAACACACTTCACAGTGAAACCTGGTGCTGAAGTTTGAACTTCCTCTGCATGTTACTGGATGGGAAGCTTAGTTGCCTGGGAACACCCTCTAATCATAATGAAATCTGCTGTTATATTCTGGGTCACTTTCTATACTCTGAAGCAAAGGGGCACACAAATTTAGTGCTGCTGATGGTACTCGTGTGTAACAAACTCCAAATGTAGATTTTTCTTTTGATGGTACCGAACTCTTGGAGATTTTAGGAATGTTGTCTGGAAAAATGCATGTGACTAAATTTTATTCATTTGAGTGAAAAAAATCTAAAATTTATTTATTTATCTATTTGTTTATCGAATGTCTTTGTATGCAGCCCTGGCTAGCCTGAGACATGCTTTGCAGATGAGACTGGCTTCCAACTCACAGCGCTCCTGAGTGTTGGAAGTAAAGATCTGTGCCGCTCGGCCCAATCTGAACTCTAATTTTACTGAAAGAGAACATTTTAAATGTTGAAGAACTTATCTTCAGGTCATTGCCTATATTTAATGATTATTCCAAGTGTGGTTACCTGCCCTACTTACTTTTAATGTGTTCTCTAGACTGTGCTTTTTCTTTTCATTTGTGGGACAGTAACTGTTTTACCTGCATGCTTCTGAAATCATCTGGATGTGTGCAAGGACACCTGCGGTCTGGTGTAGAGAGCTGCACAGACATGGTATTGACCTGGAGATAGGAGCACAGATTCCTGGACAGTAGACTTGATAAGAAAAGGTCATTCTAATATGAGGTGGCTGAGATTGTATGAACTCAAGCTTGGATCTTCAGTTTTCTTCCATTGAGCAATAGGTCTGTTTTTGTGCGAGTACCAGACTGTCTTTATGACTATAGCCCTTAGTATAGTTTGAAGTCTGGTACAGAGATCCCCCCTGTATTGTATTTTTTGCTCAGGGTTGCTTTAGCTATTCAGAGTCTTTTGTTTTTTCATATGAATTTAAGGATTTTTTTTCCAAGTCTGTGAAGAAACTCATGGGGATTTTAATTGGGATTACAGTGAATCTGTATATTAATTTGGGTAGAATGGACATTTTTACTATATTAGTTTTTCCGATCCATGAGCATGGGAGTTCTTTCCATCTTTTGATGTCATCTTCAATCTCCTTCTTTAAGGGTTTAAAATTTTTTGTTGTAGAGATCTTTGGTGTCTTTGGTTGGGTTTGGTCCTAGGTATCTTTTTTTTTTTTTTTTTGAGGCTATTGTGGTGAGTGGGAAGGTCTCCTTGTATTCGTTCTCCAGTTGCTTGTTGTTGGTGTAAAGAAAGGCTTTTTCTAGGTTAATTTTGTATCCTGCCATTTTACTGAGACTCTTTATCATTTCTAAGAGTTTTCTGGTAGAGTTTTTGGCACCCCTTAGGTATACTATCATATCATCTGCAAACAGGGATAGTTTGACTTCCTCTTTTCCAATTAGTACTCTTTTAATTTCCCTTTCGGGGGCTGGAGAGATAGCCTAGCGGTTAAGAGCACCAACTGCTCTTGCAGAGGACCCGGGTTCGATCCCCAGTGCCCACATAGCGGCTGAGAACCGTCTGTAACTCCAATTCCAGGAGAACTCCAGTTCCAGGGGAATCCGAGACCCTCTTCTGACCTCCGCGGCATTGCACGACACGGGTGCACAGACCTGCATGCAGACAGTACATTCATACACATACAAAAAATAAATAACATTAAAAAAAAATTCCCTTTCTTGTCCTATTGCCCTAGCAAGCATTTCAAGCACTATACTGAAGAAGAGAGGGAATAGGGGGCAGCCTTGCCAGGTCCCCACCTTTAAGGGGAATGCTTCTAATTGTTCACCATTTAGGATGATGTTGGCAGTGGGTTTGTTGTATATGGCTTTGATTATGTTGAGGAATGCTCCCTCCAGTCCAATTCCCTATAGGACTTTAAACATGAAGGGATGCTGGATCTTGTCAAAGGCTTTTTCTGCATCAATTGAGATGATCCTGTGAGTTTTGTCTTTCAGTCCATTTATGTGTTTTATATTTGTTGGTTTACATATGTTGAACCATCCCTGCATCTCTGGTGTGAATCCAACTTGGTCATGATGGATGATATTTTTGATGTGGGTCTGTATGCAATTTGCAAGTATTTTGTTGAGAATTTTTGCATCTATTTTCATTACTGAGAGGGTCTATAGTTTTCATTTTTGGTTGTATCTTTGCCTGGTTTTGGTATTAGAGTGATGCTGGCTTCAGAGAAGGAATTTGGGAGATTTCCTTCTGTTTGTATCCTTCTGAACACTTTGAGTGATAATGGTCATAAGACTTCTTTAAATGATTTATAGAATTCTGCTGTGAAACTACCTGTGCCTGAGCTTTTTTTAGTTGGGAGTTTTTTTTTTTAATTACATTTTAAATTTCCTCAAATATTGTGGACCTGTTTAAGCTGTCATTCTCACTTCCTTTTGACAAAGGGGCCAAAAAGACTCAGTGGAGGAAAGACAGCATCTTCAGCAAATGGTGCTGGAAAAACTGGATCACCATTTGTAGAAGAACAAAATTAAACCCCTACCTCTCACCCTGTACAAAAATCAACTCCAAATGGATCAAAGACCAAAGCATGAAACCTGAAACTCTGAAGGTGATAGAAGAAAACTTTGGCAGAAACCTACAAGACATAGGCATAGGAAAAGATTTTCTAAATCAAACAGCAGCTGAGCAGGAAATAAGATCAACAATTGACAAGTGGAACCTCATTAAACTCAAAAGCTTCTGTACAGCAAAAGAAACAATCAAGGAAGTGAAGGGAAAACCCACAGAGTGGGAGGAAACCTTCACCAATGATACATCTGACAGAGCAATAACATCCAGAATATATAAACTACTCAAAAAACAAAGAAGTAAGAAAACAAATGATCTACTCAAAAAATGGAGGAAAGATCTGAATAGAGACTTCACCAGTGAGTAAGTAAAGATAGCTGAGAAATATCTTTAAAAGTGTTCACCATCATTTATAATTAATGAAACACAAATTAAAACCACTTTAAGTTATCATCTCACTCTGATAAGACTGGCTAATATCGAGAAGACAAAAGACACCAAATGCTGGAGAGGATGTGGGGAAAGGGGAACACTCATCCACTGCTGGTAGGAATATAACCTCATACAACCACTAGGAAAGCAGTATGGAGAACGCTTAAAAGTCTCAAAATGAGCCTACTACCTGACCCAGTCATACTACTCCTTGGTATTTACCCACAAGACTCATCCTACCTGGAAGGTACATGCACATCTATGTTTATTCCAGCTCTCCTCACAATAGTGAAGAGCTGGAACCAACCCAAATGCCCCTCAAATGAGGAGTGGATAATGAAAATGTGGTACATCTACACAATGGAGTTCTATGCAGCACTAGAGAAAGATGACATCATGAACTTTGCAGGTAAATGGATGGAACTCAAAGCCATTATGCTAAGTGAAGTAACACAGTCCCAGAAAAACAAAAGATTACTGGTATCCCTCATTTGTGGATGTTAGCATCAAATCCCTAGTTGAAAGGCAAGCTGAGCAACATTAATGTTATATATATTTTATCTGAAAGAAACTGTGCTGTTATAATGTGAATCCCTTAACAGCTCTAAAATTAACTTACCACTTATTTTCTGACTTTGTAATTGAGGTATATGGGTGGAGGGTATGTATTCATATTTTAGAGTAATATAATATTAAAGGGAAATGTGAATTCCTAACATATTTTGGAAATAACATACAGTTTATTTTCAGAGGTCATAATTTTGGTATATATATGATGTTTATATAGACATATTTTGGAGCAATAAAAATTGGAGAGAACAACAACAACATAAGGACTGGAACAAAAAAACTGACTGAAACAGTTAACTTCTACCCTAAACAATAAACCTCTGCATAGAGAAACTTTAAAAAGATTGAGAAAAAGATGCAACACATGTATGGCAGAATGCATGAATTCAGGTGGAGGGGGGGGCACGGAAAGAGGAATGTGTCTAAATTGGACTGAGAAACGATGTATGAAATATACAAAACATCAATAAAAGTATTTTATGTAAAAAAAGAAAAGATCATTCTAACCATAGCTCATAGGTTCATTATGCTTAGCTAGTTTCCTTCTTAACAAGTAAGTTCCTTTTTTAAAACAACATATCAAGAGGTCCTGAGCAAGCTTTTATAAGACTGTCTGAATGGAGTGATGTCTTTTTTCATTCTATTTATGTAAGCTAAGGCAGTAAATACACAATGGAACAAGCACCCAGGGCCTCTACTTCCTTAGTGGATCCTCCTGGTGCCACATCTTGAGATTCTAATTAAGCCTGTGTCTTCCTTCAGGCTCTGTCCTTCCCCTCTGAGAATTGTCTGATCCCCCACTGTGCTAGATGTAGCATGTTTATAAAATTATTTGTAGGAGACAGTCAGCGGGTTTGGGACGGTGCCTCTGCACCTTTGTGCGGGCTGGCCGGAAGTCACTCAGGCAGGTACTGGGGCGCGGGCTAGGTCAGCGGGTTTGGGTCGGTGCCTCTGCACTGGACCAGACGGTCAGCAGGTTTGGGTTGGTGCCTCTGCACCCTTTTGCAGGCTGGCCGGAAGTCACTCAGGCAGGTACCAGGGCGCAGGCCAGGTCAGCATGTTTGGGTTGGTGCCTCTGCACCAGACCAGACAGTTGGCGGGTTTGGGTCGGTTCCTCTGCACCTTTGTGCAGTGTGTTGGTTTGAATGAGTGTCCCCCATAGGCTGTAAGTATTCAGACATTTGTCTCCAGTTGGTGGCACTGTTTTTGGAGGTCTTAGAAGGTGTGGCCATGCTAGAGGAAGTACGTTATTGGGGGCAGGCTTAGTGAGTTTAACAAGCCTCGTGGTCTACAGTTGCTCTCTTTCTGCTTCCTGTGCTCTTTGCGAGATGTGACCCTTGGCCTGCTGCTCCAGCTCCAGCCACCATGCCTCCCACCACAATGGACTCTAATTCCCTGGAACCGTCAATCGTAAGCTCAAATAAACTCTTTCTTTTATAAGTTCCTTGGTCATGGTGTTTTATCACAGCAACAGAAAAGTGACTAATACCTGCGAGCTAGCCGGAAGTCACTCAGGCAGGTACCGGAGCAAGGGCTAGGTCAGGCATATACCTCCCCCACCACCGTCGGAAATTGGTGAGAATCCAAGTGGACTTTTTTTTTGGAGAACCTTCAGAACAAGAAGAGAAGAATGCTTTGGCTTCCAATATCCAATATATAAACAAAATCGAAAGCCTAAAAACTAGACATGTCAATACTCCATAAACAAGGAGGAGGAGAGGAAAAAAAAAAGCATCTGAAGGAGGAAAGCAAAACCATCCGTTAACATAGTTAAAAGGTATTTGTGATCTGAATAACAAAAGGGAAGCCCACATGCCAGGGACACGATGAAGGGACAACATGGGAAAGGCACAGGATAATCCTGCACCAGGCTCTACCAAACCTGTAGGAGATAGCGACAATGGGAACCCCTTGGAGGAGAC
>VZQC01012434.1:1163858-1326682 GCA_009823505.1 Rhizomys pruinosus
ATTAGTACTGTTTAAATACCTATATATCTAATTGCTTGTGCTTCATTAGTAGGATCAAAAGGTTATTCCTGGACAAACTGTCATCCCATGAAAGGAAACAGCCAGAATTGACCAGAGTCCAAGACAACAGCTCTAGAGAAAGTAGACTGTTTTGCTTCTCATCCACCTGTGCCCCTTTTCTAAGCCTAGGGAACAATCTGTGGAAGAGGGGGCGTGGTAGAATGTAAGGGCTGCAATTAGGGTGAATGGTTAAACTACAGCAATATAGTCTGGACACTCATTTGATCAACTTGATTGAACATACAAGCCTCCCCCCCCCCCGCTGGATGGTGGGACCCATGAGCTGTGTGGGTTTGGACACAACTGCCTGCAAGTTGGTTTTACATGAAGGATGCTTGTACTCATAAATTATCACTTATTGCTAAAAAATGAATAAAAAAACTGAGAGAAAGATTCAGGACAGTTATGGCAGAATGCATGATCTGGGATGGGGTGGGGTGGGGGGAAGGGAATGGGAAATATGCCTGAACTGAATTGGAAAATGATGTATGAAATACACAAAGCATCAATAAAAGAAGGAAAAATAAATAAATAAAATGATTTGGGTCCAGAGGACGGGATTAAATAAAAAAAAATATTTGTAGTATTTTTACTTTTTTTCAAAGTAATCTTATAAAATTGGTTTTCCCTATATTTGGCTAGTGGCAAGCAGCCTTAAAAAGATAAAAGGATAAAAGTGCACATCTAAACCTGTACATTCAACAATAGCAGAGTCAGGTGTTGGAACTAAGTGTGTCAATCTTTAAAGTCAGTATTCTTCATATCTACGTTCAACAATAGCAGAGTCAGGAGTTGAGTGTGTCAAACTTTAAAGTCGGTATTCATCATATCTACATTCAACAATAGCAGAGTCAGGAGTTTAAAGTAAGTGTGTCAAACTTCTAAGTCAGTATTCTTCATATCTACATTCAACAATAGTGGAGTCAGGAACTAGAACTAAGTGTGTCAAACTTCAAAGTCAGTATTCTTCATAACTACATTCAACAATAGCAGAGTCAGGAGTTGGAACTAAGTGTGTCAAGCTTTAAAGTTGGTATTCTTCATATCTGCATTTTATTACTTACTTTACTCAGAGTTGAAATTATAAATGTTTTTCTTTATGTATTTATTTCATTTTATGTGTCTGAATGTTTTGCCTGCATGTATGTGAGTGCAGTTCCTGCAGAGGCCCGGCAAGATGTTGGATGCCTGGGAATTGGTGTTAAGGATGGTTGCTAGTTATCATGTTAGTGCTGAGAACCAAACCCTGGTCCTATGGGGAGCAGTCAGTACTCTTAACCACTGAACCAACTCTCTAAACTCCAATTTCTTTTTTTATTATTTTTTATGTCTATGAATGTACTGTCTGCATGTAGGTTGGTGTACCTGTGTAGTGCAATGCTATGGAGGTTAGAAGAGGGTGTCAGATTCCCCTGGAACTGCAGATAAAGATGATTCTTAGCCACCATGTGGGTGCTGGGAATCAAACCTGGGTCCTATGCAAGAGCAGTCGGTGCTCTTAACCATCTTAAGAAATGTCTCTTAAGCCATCTCTCCCCAATTTCTTAAAAAAATGGTATGTGTGACTTTTTGTGCTCAGGTGACCTCACAAAGTATAATTTTATTTCTATATTCATCTTCTTGCCTGCAAATTTCATGATTACATCTTTCTTTATGAATGAGTAATATTTATATTGTATTTGTTACTTTTCTGTTGCTGGGAGAAAGCACTGTGACTGAAGGAATTTAGAAAAAGAAGGGTTTATTTGAGCTTACAGTTCCAGAGCGATTAGAGCTGGTCACGGTGTGGAGGCATGGTGTCAGGAAGTGCCCAGAGAAGAACTGAGCACTCAAGTCTTCAAGCAGGCATGGGAAGCAGAGAGTGGCTGGAAATCCAGGAAGGCTGAAGAATTCTCAAAAGTGAAGTCAAGTGACATAGTTTCTCTAGCATGGCCACACCTCCTAAAAACTTCTTCCAAATAGTGCCACCAACTGGGGGCAAAAATGTCCAACCAACTGGGGGCAAAAATGTCCAACCAGCTGGGGGCAAAAATGTCCAAATACTTGGAGCCTATGGGGGATATTCCCATTCAAACCACCACATTCTCCTCCCTGGTCCCCATAGGCTCATGACCATATAAAATGCAAAATGCACTTAGTCCACCTCCAGAAGTCCCCATAGTCTTTACCAGTCTCAATATTATTCAAATGTCCAGAGTCCAAAGTCTCTTCTGAGACTCAAGCCAATCTCTTAATTGTAAACCCTTGTAAAATCAAAAGACAAATTACTATTTCCAACATACGAAGGAACCAAATACACATTTCTATTCCAAAAAGGAGAAATGGGAGCATACTGAAGAAACCCCAGACTGAAACAAGACCAAATCCAGTAACTCCATGTCTGACTTCTGGGACTTTATTTCCAACGAGCCTAGGTGGCTCAGCCACTCCAGCTTTGCTTGTCTTCAACAGGCATCTGTTTCTTGTGCTGGCACCACTCTTTGTATGAAGCTTTCATTGGCAGATGCCTCATGGATCTCAGATCTTCTTAAGATCTCCACTGACAACCAGGCTTCACCTTCACAGCTTCACACAATGGTCTGTCAGGGCCTCTTGGCAGTGACGCCCTGCTGCACACTGCCTGATCTCCACTGCTCTCTGGAACCATGGAGGAAGAACCAATGACCCCTTCACTCTTCCATTTTTCATGCCTCTAAAGCCAACACAATGTGAATGACACCACCAAGCTCTGCTGCCAGCTTGGCGGGACCTCAGTCTGTGAACGACACCACCGAGTTCTGCTGCCAGCCTGGCGGGACCTTGGTCTGTGAACAACACCACCGAGTTCTGCTGACAGCCTGGCACAGACCTTGTCTGCTTCATCCACATTAGCAGCTGGCTCAGACCTTGCCTGCTTCATCCGTGTTAGCAGCTTTTGTGTGCTGTGGTTTTCTAGGAGCAGAAAACCCCTCCTGCCTTTTCCTTTCACATGTTGGAGGCTTAGCTGGGTGTAGTGTTGCCCTGCAAGGACGTTTTCCGTTGTTTAAGCATAAATCTCTGGATTTCTCTAATCTCCTTATCAAAGAGAGCCCCTTCTTGAGCTCCTGCCTTCTCGCTGACATTAACCACTTCAGTGCTCTTTTTCTCTCCAAACTGTACACTCTGCATTTCTTTCTGCCGCACTAGCTCTTTTTCACTGTAGCTCCGTATAATAGTCGCCATTAACAGCCACACCATTTCCATGTTAGGCTGTCTGGAATTTCCTCCACTAAGGCTGCGCTTACAGAGGACTCGGGTTCGATCCCCAGCACCCACATGGCGGCTGAGAACCGACTGTAACTCCAATTCCAGGAGAACTCCAGTTCCAGGGGAATCCGACGCCCTCTTTTGACCTCCGCGGCATTGCACAACACGAGTGCACAAACCTACATGCAGACAATATATTCATACACATAAATAAATCAATAAAATATGAAAAAAAAGAAATTAGTCCATTGCTTTTCGGTTTAGCCTCAGGCAAACTCTCATGCTCTGGTCACACCCACACAGCTTCTGCCAAAATACATTGGTTGCTGCCATGTCCTTATCGCCCTCTGCAACTCCTGTGTTCTCAGCACTGCTTTCTTCCAGGGTCCTACTAGGACGGCCCATTAAGCTCTGCTTACAACATTCAACCATTTTTCTAGTCCAAATTTCCAAAGTCTTTTATATTCCTCAAAAAATCCACATGGTCAAGTTTTCACAGCCAACAGTTCTCTCAGATACCAACTTCTGAATTAGTCACTTTCTGTTTCCTGGGCCTGCTTGAAGATATGGGTGCTCAGATTTCTGCCCCAGCCACTCCTGGGTAACATGCCTCTTTGCCATGATGAACCCTGATCCTTTTGGATTGAATAAACTCTTCCACAAATTCCCTTGATCAAATGTTTTAGCATAGCAACAGAAAAATTACTAATACGTATATTCCATATTTTCTTTATCCATTCACTAGATTGCTTCCATTTCAGAAGCAATGAAAATACACTGTGAGAAACACTAAGGGCTAAAATCTATCCTAACTCCAAGGAACTCTGTATGTTTGCATAAAAGTGCATTTTGCATTAATTTATTTATCTTTCATAACTAAATTCAACAGTTACTAACAGCCAGTCTTCCATATATTAGGGACATTTCAACTGTTTTAAAGATTCTTCCTGGCACAAAACAAAGAAATAATACATATGCATTATGTATTTCTATGAAGAACAAGAAATGTATTTCTCAAATGTGTTTCTCCCCTAGACACTGATGCATGAACTGGAACTGTTCTATTCAGTTTTTGAGATATGCCATTTTTGATTACTTTGTTAAATTGAAGAGTCATATAAGATACTAAATGACTAGTTTATTCAAGCACCTCATTAATGAGATATTATTGATAATAAAATGTCATATTTGTTTGAACATATACTCAACCCAAACAATAACCCAATATAAGCAATGAACAAAACTGTCTCTTTTTTTGTGGTATTTTTGAGGCAGGATCTCCCTGTAGCCCTAGCTGGCCTGGAACTCACTTTGTAGAGCAGGCTGGCCTTGAACTCAGAGAGATCCACCTGCCTCTGCCTCCCAAGTGCTGGGATTAAAGGCGTGTGCCACCACGCCTAGCAGAACACTGTCTCTTTTATAGATGGAAGGTTAGGAAAGATTTCAAGTTAGACAGACAAAAAGTACATTCTTATTTGAAAATTATTTTAATTTCATCTTATAAAATCTTAAGAGGCATCAACTGGAAGTGTGTGAAAAATCAAATAAATAATATAATTTTAATTTTGGTTTTTTTTGTGGCAGGGTTTTCCTGTAATCCCAGATAGCCTGGAACTTGCTATGTAGATCAGGCTGAACTTTACTTCATGGAGATCTGCCTGACTGCCTCCTGAATGCTGGAATTAAAGGTGTGTGCCACCACTCACAGCATAATACAGTTTTTGAGTTAAAAAAAATCCAGTGCATAAATTTGAGAACCTATTATATGGCAGTCTTTATAATAATCAATTTCTGTACTCATTGATACTGTCAAGACCTTCAGATTTATATGAAATTTGAATACAGAATAGCATAAAATATTGAAAACTTTGGCCATATTTATGTTTACTACTCTATTTGTCTTTCAAAAGTGCTGTAATAAATATTTAGTTTAGCTATCCATTTTATGAATAAGATCAAGTAGATGAGAAGATTTGTTGAATATTAAGTTTTCAGGAAGTGGTTGGATGAAAAAAGGATTTAGAGGCTGGGCACCAAGAAGCACTTCTTTTTATAGAGAGTCCCTAAGAAAGGCAATTTAATGGAATAATTAATTTCATACTTGTCAGCTTCTGGATCAATATCAGATATGGAGAGACTCTTAATGAAAGAGCAGACATCTGAAGCTTGCATAAGCTGTGGCTATAGGATTTGTCTTGGAAAATTCTCAAACCAGAGTTCTTGTTACATTTTCTTAGAATTGACCTCAAGTCTTAGGGATGATCTGACCACTGTGTCTGACTTCTTTAAACCCTGAATGTTTTCAGTTTGAGAATTGTGATGAGTATAACTAAATTTCCTCACCAAATTCATGTAAACTTTGGATGCCCCAATTCTTGGACATTTTCACTGGGAAGCAAGGAGAACTGTCTTGAAGTCAGTGAGATTGCACAAAACGTATATGAAGTAGAACACAGCACATCAAGGTACTTTCTCAGTGTTTCTCCTCAAAGTGCACCAATGCTGAGAGAGGGCAGGCACTCTTGAAATATTTTTGTGACAAAATGTACCAGTGTGTTGGCATACATCTTCAGTGCCAGTGTGTTGGCATACATCTTCAGTGTCAGTGTGCTGCCATACATCTTCAGTACCAGTGTGTTGGCATACATCTTCAGTGCCAGTGTGTTGGCATACATCTTCAGTGCCAGTGTGTTGGCATACATCTTCAGTACCAGTGTGTTGACATACACCTTCAGTACCAGTGTGTTGGCATACATCTTCTAGTGCCAGTGTGTTGGCATACATCTTCAGTGCCAATGGGTTGGTGTACATCTTCAGTGCCAGTGTGTTGGTATACATCTTCAGTGCCAGTGTGTTGGTGTACATCTTCAGTGCCAGTGTGTTGGCATACATCTTCATTGCCAGTGTGTTGGCGTACATCTTCAGTGCCAGTGTGTTGGCGTACATCTTCAGTACCAGCGTGTTGGCGTACATCTTCGGTACCAGTGTGTTGGCGTACAACTTCAGTGCCAGTGTGTTGGCGTACATCTTCATTGCCAGTGTGTTGGCATACATCTTCAGTGCCAGCGTGTTGGCGTACATCTTCAGTACCAGCGTGTTGGCATACATCTTCATTACCAGTGTGTTGGCATACATCTTCAGTGCCAGTGTGTTGGCATACATCTTCAGTGCCAGGGTGTTGGCATACATCTTCATTGCCAGTGTGTTGGCACACACCTTCAGTGCCAGTGTGTTGGCATACATCTTCATTGCCAGTGTGTTCGCACACACCTTCATTGCCAGTGTGTTGGCATACATCTTCAGTGCCAGTGTGTTGGCATACATCTTCAGTGCCAGTGTGTTGTCATATGTCTTCAGTACCAGTGTGTTGTCATACACCTTCAGTGCCAGTGTGTTGGCATACACCTTCAGTGCCAGTGTGTTGGCATACACCTTCAGTGCCAGTGTGCTGGCATACATCTTCAGTGCCAGTGTGTTGGCATACATCTTCAGTACCAGTGTGTTGGCATACATCTTCAGTGCCAGGGTGTTGGCATACATCTTCAGTGCCAGGGTGTTGGCATACGTCTTCAGTGCCAGTGTGCTGGCATATGCCTTCAGTGCCAGGGTGTTGGCATACGTCTTCAGTGCCAGTGTGTTGGCATACGTCTTCAGTGCCAGTGTGCTGGCATACATCCTAAGTACCAGTGTGTTGGCATACATCTTCGGTACCAGTGTGTTGGCATAAGTCTTCAGTACCAGTGTGTTGGCCTACATCCTCAGTGCCATTGTGTTGGCATACATCTTCAGTACCAGTGTGATGGCATACATCTTCAGTACCAGTGTATTGGCCTAAATCATCAGTGCAAGTGTGTTGGCATACATCCTCAGTACCAGTGTGCTGGCATACATCCTCAGTGCCAGTGTGCTGGCATACATCTTCTGTACCAGTGTGTTGGCATACATCTTCAGTGCCAGTGTGTTGGCATACATCTTCAGTGCCAGTGTGTTGGCATACATCTTCAGTGCCAGTGTGTTGGCATACATCTTCAGTGCCAGTGTGTTGGCATACATCTTCAGTGCCAGTGTGTTGGCATACATCTTCAGTGCCAGTGTGTTGGCATACATCTTCAGTGCCAGTGTGTTGGCATACATCTTCAGTGCCAGTGTGTTGGCATACATCTTCAGTGCCAGTGTGTTGGCATACATCTTCAGTGCCAGTGTGTTGGCATACATCTTCAGTGCCAGTGTGTTGGCATACATCTTCAGTGCCAGTGTGTTGGCATACATCTTCAGTGCCAGTGTGTTGGCATACATCTTCAGTGCCAGTGTGTTGGCATACATCTTCAGTGCCAGTGTGTTGGCATACATCTTCAGTGCCAGTGTGTTGGCATACATCTTCAGTACCAGTGTGTTGGCATACATCTTCAGTGCCAGTGTGTTGGCATACATCTTCAGTGCCAGTGTGTTGGCATACATCTTCAGTGCCAGTGTGTTGGCATACATCTTCAGTGCCAGTGTGTTGGCATACATCTTCAGTGCCAGTGTGTTGGCATACATCTTCAGTGCCAGTGTGTTGGCATACATCTTCAGTGCCAGTGTGTTGGCATACATCTTCAGTGCCAGTGTGTTGGCATACATCTTCAGTGCCAGTGTGTTGGCATACATCTTCAGTGCCAGTGTGTTGGCATACATCTTCAGTGCCAGTGTGTTGGCATACATCTTCAGTGCCAGTGTGTTGGCATACATCTTCAGTGCCAGTGTGTTGGCATACATCTTCAGTGCCAGTGTGTTGGCATACATCTTCAGTGCCAGTGTGTTGGCATACATCTTCAGTGCCAGTGTGTTGGCATACATCTTCAGTGCCAGTGTGTTGGCATACATCTTCAGTGCCAGTGTGTTGGCATACATCTTCAGTGCCAGTGTGTTGGCATACATCTTCAGTGCCAGTGTGTTGGCATACATCTTCAGTGCCAGTGTGTTGGCATACATCTTCAGTGCCAGTGTGTTGGCATACATCTTCAGTGCCAGTGTGTTGGCATACATCTTCAGTGCCAGTGTGTTGGCATACATCCTCAGTACCAGTGTGTTGGCATATATCTTCAGTGCCAGTGTGTTGGCATATATCTTCAGTGCCAGTGTGTTGGCCTATATCTTCAGTGCCAGTGTGTTGGCATATATCTTCAGTACCAGTGTGTTGGCATACATCTTTAGTAACACTGTTGCCAACAGGCCCTGCTCCACATCACAGGCCTCACAGGAGAAGACTTCCACTTGGCATTTTCCTTAGAACTATGTCTATTATTTTCCTAGACTACAAGCCACCAAATATGAAACTAACATGTTTTATTATAAATACTCTAATAAATAATTGTAAAGAATTGGTCAGCTATTTTGTATTGCTTTTGAAATGAGCAAATTTTCTAATATATAGTATCCATGGTCTTTCCTCAAATCTTCTCAGTCATAGTTTCCATGAATTACAGGTCATAAGCCTTTAGGAGCATCCTATGGCTCAGAGAGCTTTCCTCAGTCTCCAGGACTGGCTCCAGGTGGCTCCATGTAAATTAGAATTTGGCCTCTGGCTATCATCTGAGGATGTGTCAACTTCCCTGCTCATTTTCAGTCCCAGGCAATTACACAGCAGGTGGTTTGGTATTTTTTCTTCAGCAGGTTATGCCCTCTGAAGGAAAGGTGTCATTTTTAGGAGAGCTAAACATAGGAGCTTTAGGGCATAAGACCTTAAATATACAAATGTTTCCCTCACATTCCTTTAAAAAAATTCTCCTTTGAATGGAGAATTGCCTGAAGAGAAATGGCAGTGACAATGACTGGGAAGGGAAAAGTTTTAGTTTCCTTTAAACCTAATTAAGTTTGTAAAAGAGAAAGACTGTGTTTGCAGGTAGAGTGGAGGAAAAATGATGAAGGAAAAAATGAGGATGGAAGTAGGATGGCAGCTAGAAGGGCAGAGGAGGTGGAGCAGAGGAGGTGAGGGCAGAGGAAGTGAGGGCAGAGGAGGTGGGGGCAGAGGAGGTGGAGACAGAGGAGGTGGGGGCAGAGGAGGTGGGGGCAGAGGAGGTGGAGGCAGAGGAGGTGAGGGCAGAGGAGGTGAGGGCAGTGGGGCAGAGGTTGAGGCACGAGAGGCTGAGGCAGAGGAGAGTGGGAGGCAGAGAGGTGGGGGAGGGAAGGTGGAGACAGAGGAGGTGGGGCGGGACGGTTCTGAGACGAGGAGGGTGAGGCGCAGGAGTTGGAGGAAGAGGAGGTGGAAGCAGAGGAGCGGGATCGGCGAGGAGGTGGAGGAGAGGAGTTGGGGCAGAGGGAGTGGAGGCCCGGGGAGGTTGTTGGAACAGGGGGTGACGAGTCAGAGGAGAGGTGGTGGCGAGGAGGTGGAATCAAGTGAGGTGAGGGCAGAGAGGTGGGGGCCGAGGGACGGTGTGGGGCAGAGGTCGGAGCTGAGGGCGAGGGAGGGGGCGAGGAGGTCTGAGGGCAGAGGATGGTGCGGGGGAAGGAGGTGGAGGGCAGGAGGTGGTAGTGGGAGGTGTGGGTAGAGGAGGTGGAGTCAGAGAAGGTGGGGCAGAGGAAGGTGGGGGCAAGGAAGGTGGGGCACGAGGAGGTGAGGGCACGAGGAGGTGGAAGCAGAGAGAGGTGAGGGCCAAACGAGGGTGGAGTCAGAGAATTTGAGGGCAGAGGATGGTGGGGCAGAGGAGTGGGGGCAGAGGAGTTGAGGGCAGAGGAGTTGAGGGCAGAGGCGGTGGGGGAGCGAGTGGGGGCGGAGGAGGGCGGGGGAGGAGGTTAAGGTAGGGGTAGAAGGCCACTCCATCTTTCATAATGTATTTGCTACCTTGGAGCTTCTAAAATAAATGTTAAATTTTAAAACAAATGAGGAAAGTTAAAACTAAAGGTGGTTTTCCAGGTGTTGTGACACATACCTTTAATCCCAGCACTCGGGAGGCAGAGGCAGACGAAACTCTGTCAGTTCAAGGCCAGTCTGGTCTACAGAGTGAGCGCTAGGCCAGATGGGACTAAAGGGAGACACTGTCTCAAAAAGACCAAAAAAAAAAAAAAAAAGTAAATAAATAGAACCCACTACCAACGACGAGAAGAAAACTAAATGTGGTTTTAGAGATCATTGAGTCTATTCACCACATGTTTTATAAAGAACAGACAATGAAGGAAAAGTAAACAAAAGCAGAAGAGAGACAAGGTGGTAGCCAATGAAAAGACGTGCTGGGGCAGGCTCTGTGGTGAAGCTTGTTCCCTTCAATCAAGAGGGCGGGACTGAGTTCAAGCCCCCAGCACTGAGTTAGGCCCCCAGCACTGAGCAGTGTGGCAGCCCACCATAATCCCTGGGCTCAGAAAGTAGAGACAGGGATCTGGGGGCAAGGTGTCTAGATAGACTATCAGAAGCCAGCTTCAGCCAGTTGTTTCAGTAAAGAAAAGTGAAATTGTCAAGGAACAATTTAAATAATAAATATACATGTATGTACATTGTTTAAAACAGGGAGAGTGATCAAGAAAGACACATAACAGTACCTCTAACCTCCACACACATTGACACACATGCACACATGTGGAAATACAACATGTGGTACTCATATGCACACACACCAACACAGATAAACATGCTTACTTGAGAAAAAGAAGAGACAGAGGAAGCAAAACATAAGAAACAAAAATATTATCCTCCAGTAGATTCTGAAACTTTTTTATTCAGTTCTAAATTCAGTATTTGAAATGATAAGGGATGACGGAGAAAAGAGTTTAGATTAATTTTGTACAATTGTTAGTCTGTTTTTTTTTTTCTCTTCCAGTACATAACATTTTGGTTTCCAGCTGTTTATTATCCAAATCATTTCCTGCACTAGATAAAGTGCTACCAGCAGGACTCTAAGATGTTTTATGCTAATGAGGGAAAAAAATCTTGGACATGTTGCAAAGCATAATTTTTTTTGAGTGACATGGCAAAATATTCAGAATATAAATGAAGATGTAAGTTGGGTAACATCCATTATATTTGATATGGCAAAATAACTGATTGACATTTTAATTAGATGAGAATGTAATTATATTTTTAACTCTGGGAGGACCCCTTACAGGAAAGACTAACATTATATGAATAAAGGAACTTGCAAGAACACAAAAGAATAACAAAGAGTATTAAGATGAACTCAGCTTCCGGTGTTCATCTGTGGGTGATGAAGCAAAACTGTTTGAAAGTTAACTTGCACTTACCCTTTGACAACAGTTTGCATTATAGTGATTGAATTTTATTAAGAGTATTATTTGCTATAGCTATTTATCTTCATTTTGGCAGCTCTGGCATAACTGTTTAATTTAATATATGTTCCAAATTTTCGAAAAAGCCTCTATAAATACTGTGTGGTTGAGCTGTTCATATCTATCTTCCCACTATAGAAAGCAAGGCTTATGTGTGGCTACATACAACATAAAGTAGGCCACCTTGGAAACCAGCTCTATGTGACCTGAAGACGTTAACCATGTCTATGATTTGTGGAGATGTGGTCAAACCCAGCTATAAGGGGGCCAGCAGTTGAGCTGGGCCAGAACTTTGCAGACTAGTGTGATTTTCAGATTTGTCCTGTTGTGAGAGTGTTTCTGATCAATACTGAACATTTTTAAAAGCATAGATGCTGTCCTGAAAGGAGTTCAGTAGAAAACCGAGGGCATGTAAACAGACTTCATCATGCCAGGAGGCCCTGACAGTGAGTTACAGAAGTGTAACTTCATCTGATTGTAAGTTGTACTATAGCTTTTCTTCAAGTTCTGATATGTCAATCTCTTTATGTGCATATAAACCTGACAGTCAAAGAGGTGTTCCAGTAGGTCGTATTTTCCCATGATGGCCACAAAAATACTTCCCAACTCACATACCCTTAGGTAATGAGATCTTGCTGCCCTGCATGACTGGGTAAAGATGAATTTTCTCCTTTGAACTGCCATTGGCCCTGGGACTCACTTGTTAGGAGAAGAGTGTGATGAGAGATGAGAGGACTGCTATGTGACTTATGGAGACAAGAAACCACACAGCGTCTCTGTTCTCTGGGGATGGCTACTTAGGGCCATTGTCTTTGGAGATACTCTTTCAAAGAATCCAACTAAGAAGCCTAGGCCAGGTGGAGAGGCACTCTCAACTGAGACAGTAATCCATTATTGACATCATCTAGAAGTTGCAAGGCCCCTGATCAGAGCTTCCAGTGACAGCCTATAGCCCAGATCTGCTGGCTTCCCTGCTGGGAAACACCTATGAGCCAAAACCATTTTTCAAATATTTTAATCATTAGTAAAAAGGATAAATGTGTAACATATATCTGTGGCCTACAAAGTATAAAATATTGGCAATCTCTCTCAAAAATTATATTTGTATTTTATGTGTATGGTGTTTTGTCTATGTGTTTATATGTGAAATATGTGTGTACAATGCCTGCATAGGCCAAATGAGAGTATATGATCCCCTGAAGCTGGAATGATGGATGGTTGTTAGCTGGCATATACCGCATGGGTGCTGGGAACCAAACCTGGGTCTTCTGCAAAATCAGCCAGTACTCTTAATCACTGAGCCATCTTTCCAGCCCTAAAAATTCTGTCTCTTTACAGAAAGAAATTGGGATCCCAGTTACAGACAGTCTCCCCTTTAAATACTGTGGAGCAGAGACAGGTCACCCTGGGGGTTTCCATCCGCGTGTCCAAAACACAGTATCTGTAGTGATAATAAAACATTTTGATTAAATTTAGGAAATTTAGCATAGGCTCATTTGTTTATTGGACAACCACTGTGGCAGGCTAGAGTGGTTTTATATGCATTGGTTAGTAACTACAAGTGCTAAGACACTTTTTACTAAGTAGAGAACTATAAGCATGCTTTCTATAATCACTAAGTGTCCATGTCAAAGAATGCCCAAATTACTGGTATGCTATGATCTTGCTGTCTTGAGTCTGGATTATCTTTAAGTAGTTGAACTTGAAGTTTCAGAAGTTCTGCTCAGCATTAACTGTTTAATAAAAGCTCAGCATTTTACTCTGTGTTGAGTGTCTTGAATGGCTACAAGTAAGGAAGTTCTGCTAACTACTTATATTAAAAATAATTGAGGCTTACATGATGTGGTGAAGTTTACCTTGTAGGATATGCTCACTGCAGCACCACATAACAGCTAATGCGGTGCTTGTGACATATGGCCATTCTCTTCTGTGTTTTCTTTCAGTATAGCATTTTTTTTTTTTGGTATTTTTGAGACAGGGTCTCCCTTTAGTCCCAGTGGCTAGAGCTCACTCTGTAGACCAGGCATTTTTTTTAATCTTTTTTATTTTTATTGATGTTTGTGTATTCTACATCATTTCCAATTCAGTTCAGGCATATATCCCCTTCCCTTCCCCCCCCACCCACCCCTACCCATCGCAAGATCGTGCATTCTGCCATAAGTTTTCTGCATCTTCTCGCTTTTTGTTTTGTTTTGTTTTCATTTTTTTAACAATAGGTGATATTTGTGAGTACAAGCATCCTTCATGTAAAAACACTTTGCAAGCAGTTGTGCCCAAACCCACACCCGCTCTCGGGGCCACCATCCAGCAGGGGGGCTTGTTGTTCAATCAAGTTGATCAAATGAGTGTCCAGTCTATATTTTGTAGTTTCACCCTAACCCCAATCGAAGCCTTACATTCTATCATGCCCCTCTCTTCCGCAATGTGTCCCTAGGCTTAGAAAGGGGCACAGGTGGATGAGAAGCAAAAACACTCTACTTTCTCTGGAATGATGTCTTGGTCTCTAGTCCGTTTTGGCTTTGTTTTCTTTCATGGGGCTGCCGACTTGTCCAGGCTTAACCTTTCGATCTCTAATGAAGCACTATGGCAATTAGATATTTAGGTATTTAACAGTTATACTATATAGCCTTTCATCCTACTAATGAAACACAACACTTGTATATGGGTATTTAAACAGTCTAATTGTTATGGTAGGTTACTTTGGTATAGACACAGATGTTGCGGATGGTATGTCCATCTGATCTACATTTTCTTCTGTCAAGTATGGCAGGGTCTTCCTTTCTGTATGTTTTATAACATCTCCTAACCATTAGAGGATGTAAGCTTGTGGATCTGCTGTGGGTTATTTCCTCCAAAGAGAGCCAATAGCCAATTAGATTTGGGATATACAGACATATGGCTGCCACTTCTGCACAGTATTTCCAGGCCGATGAGGTGTAGCTGGTGAAAACTTTTTGTCAAAAACCTTGCAACCCAAATCTTAAAACTAACTAATGGGAAAGGATTGTATGTTCCAACAGGCCCGAGTATCACCAATTAATGCTGAAAAGAAAATGCAGCTTTGCAGTGGGTAGATGTACCAGAAAAGAGCCAGCAGAAGGATTGACTCCCCTGTGCATTGAAGGGAAGAATGCCTCAGATTGCTGCAGGAATCAGGCCCCTCTGTGGATCTACTAGTAACAACTATTTTTAATGATTCCTAACAAGCTTACCTTCTAGGTGCCGCAAAAGTTTTAATACAAGAGACTTCTTAACTCCCCCCATGCAATAAGAGAAATAAGAGAGATTGAGGTCATTCTCCAGCTGTAGATTGGAACCAGCTGTTATAGAAGTTTTCTCTGTAAAATAAGTAAAACTGCCTTCTTTAATTGACTAATGGACTAGAACTGTGAAAAGGATTATTTTCTATTCAGAACCAAATATAATGCTAAAGTCTCCTTAAGCTATGCACTTAAACAAAATATCTCAATACGGAGCTCTGACATCAACAATGGATTATTCTACCAAGGAGATGTTTGGCCAGGGGATCCAAGCCCCCCTAATGGTAAAGGCTCCTTGCTCCTTAACTGGGATATCTGCAGGACGAGAGGCGATAAGGCCCTGCTGTTGAAGACCTGATACAAACATGGAAAAGATGTATGGAGACCGCACTTGCAAGTATACAGATGGTCTCTGGGATGCCAGAGAGTGTTACCAAAGACCACTAAACCAATAAAGCAAATATAGGTCTCCTTGAGTCAAGCAAGACTCCTCCGTCAGACCAGGCATTTTTAAGTCTGAGCTTTCTAGATATTAGAGTCAGTTGAAACCTGCCACTCAACAACAACATGCTGGTCTTAGCAAGAACTTCCCTTGCTGTTCTAGTCCTTTGGGAAGTTGGATAAACTGTTCTTGGGGGCAATATTTGATTTTATGTTTTTACATTTTTATAGGAAAACAGCAGCTTTTCTATTCATGGATATAAAGTCAAAACTGTATGGATAGTACTTAACACTAACTATATTGCAAATGCTTGTAAGGTTCTTCTTGACAATTTTCCATTGTCTAAGAATTATCATTTTAATCATTGCATTTTTACTCTTTTAGGAAGCTTCACAGATGATAAAAAATCCATGTTTGCAATGTTCCTTCCCTCCTTTGTAGTTGGAGTATACTATATAATCCATTCCTCAGTAAACAATATCTATAATGTATTCTATGAATTAAACATAGATCTAGTTCATTCTTTAAATGTTTATGT
Organism: Rhizomys pruinosus; assembly: GCA_009823505.1. Lineage (NCBI taxonomy): Eukaryota > Metazoa > Chordata > Mammalia > Rodentia > Spalacidae > Rhizomys > Rhizomys pruinosus. The sequence goes on from VZQC01012434.1 coordinate 1,179,640, forward strand.
AGTTTTAAAATATGTGCCTGTTTTAGGTGGCTTTGATGAAGACTTTTGAAGTACATTATCTTACACCCTATATAGCAATAGGAGGCTGGGGAGGTCCCGCTTCATCCCAGAGGTTGTGATTAGAATGGGCTGATGAATGGGTAGAGTGAAGCTCCTCTGGCTGATGGGTCAGGTAGCCAGGAAGGAGCCTTTCTTATTGGGAGAGGAGCCAATCTAGGGAGAGTAAGGGAACACATAGCCTTTTGAGGCCATATAAAGTTCAAACATGTTATGACAACATAGGTCTTAAAGGTTTTGCTCTCAGGGTAGAGAGATGACTCAGCAGTAAGTAGCACTGGCGGCAAAGGTAATGAACAATAGCTTCTGAGAATCTCCAGGGCTGTGGGCAGTTCTGAGCTTTCTCTGAATTAAAAATTGAAACCCTGGGAACCCCATACATGTTTTCTTGAGACACACACACAGTTATTAAAAGAACATCCATCTATTAACAAGCCAGAGAATAGGGAGTCATCCACAGATACCCCAACCCACATGCCCTGATAATAACAGGGAAGGAAGTTTTGCTTTTTCAACATCAAGAATCTCTAACTTACATGCTTACTGTCACTAATTTCTCTACTACAACAAATGTCACAGACTTTTTAGTCAAGGGCCCTCCCCTGATCTCCTTAGTTCTCTCATGTGCATCAAAGTGACTGATGATGCTTCATAGGGTTGTCATGCATAAAACAGATATGGAGAGAGATTTGAGACTGGCGCATTGTAGGTATTCCATAAAAGGAGACAGACTACAGGACTCAAGCAGAAAGTGACACTGATGCTTGGATTTTAAGTTTGCAGGGTCCTATCTAATCTAACAGAGAAGGCATGATTATAAAGCTTTTGCAGCTAACTTTACAAGAAGCATTGACTTATGTTAATAAGCTGCCAAAGTGTGTGTGTGTGTGTGTGTGTGTGTGTGTGTGTGTGTGTGTGTGTGTGTATGTGACTTAAATAATCGTTTTGTGCCCAGGGTGATACAACATAAACCTTAGAGCATTTCAACCATTAATTCCTTCATCCTGGAGCAATGACTCCACTTCATTATTGTTGATTTCCTGTTGGTTAAAGAGAACATTTAAAAATTTCCCCAGAGTATCTCAGCTTATTTGGAATTACTTGACACATAGTTTAGTAGGAATCAGATTGTTGACAGGTATACCACTCCTTTTCTGTAGATACAGGAAGGCTGGGTCTACCAGATTGTCACATGAGTCCTTTGCTTCAATTACATAAAATAAATCTGAGACATAGATTCCTTCTAATGTACCCAGAAAGATTTAAGTGAGTGTTCTATTTTATGGCTCACATTTAACCTACTCTCCTTTAAATTATTTATTCTGTATGGATAAAAATGTTGGATGACAGATGAAAAGAAATAATGATGTCAATAACAAAAATGCATGCCTTAGGAAAGAAATTCACATTATCATTATACAGTGAGTCACTATCTCTAGGTATCGATTGTTTTATACATGACTGCAAATGGGTCTGGAGGTCAAAGACTGAAAACATCAAAACAGTCATGTAGATGGTGGACATATTTGTTCTCCTTGTTGCACAGAGGAAAAGAACTATCCTGATAGAAGTACCAGATGGCCTATTAAGTTGTACTAATGCTTTATAGTCATTAACTTATTTTATACTCCAGTTACTGTTTAAAGTAAGTACTCATATTTGTTTCAGTCAGGGTAGACTAACTTCCATCACTCGTAGCCACAGTATATTGGTGGCTCAGCACTGAGGATGCTCTCCTGTCCAACACATGTCACTAGGCTGGGGAGTGGAGGCCAAAATAAGCAAGGCTGTTGTAAGTGGAGATGCCTCCAATATGGATCTCCATACTTAAATTTTATAGATTTTATAGATAATAAACATATAGATTAGTTTGTAGATTTGTGAGGTTCTCAGTCTTCATCTTTGTGCATTGAACAGTAATTAATATGGAGACTCACAGTGCTAATAGTGCAGAGAACAAGTGTCTGTGACCTGCTTAGCTGGAAATGGGATGCCTATATCACTCTCCCAAAGGGCTCAGGGAACTCTGCATGAGTTCAGTAACTTACCCAAAGTAACATAGTTGGTATATAATAGAGCTACTTCCTCTATTCAGACAGCTGACATAATTTCATTATATCAGAACTTTAAGAAAATGTAAGGAAAGTATATTTTCAAACTTAGTAGCTTCAATGAAACTGTATAAGGATGTGTTGACAGAAGCAAAAAAAATCAGAACATTTTATCTCTTGGTGAACAATTCTAGATAAGTCTAGTATATAGTTCAAGAAAGAAATATGTATGACACATATACATCTTAAGTTGTGTATGTCTTTATCTGACAGTCACTATTTCCCCCACATCCTGTGTGTGCTTTTGGAGACATTGTGAATTAGGTTATTAAGGTGCTCAGCCAACTTGCTTAGCGTTTCCATTCTTGAAGCACCTGGATGGATATGTTATTACACTTTTTCTTCTGACTGCCTCATGATAACTCAGAATAGGTTATGGTTTTTATGCTGGCATGAAATTCAACTATTATAAATCTGGCTATTCAGTCAGTAACCTTAATGTGTAGGCAAAGATGCTGACTGATCACTGTGGAATGATCTGCATTCATTCTCCACGAGCCATTTGTTTCACTCCTAAAATCAAAATCTTAAAAAATAGAATTATTTATCGTTAGTTGATAGAAAATTACAACTATGTATTTTTCTGTGGCCTTGGACTGTATAAAATATGGAATAAGTTGTTACTGAAAGTAATTCTTAACCTGAATAGCCATTTTTTTCCGTTAGATTCCAACAACAATGTGAACAGTATATTCAACTTCTGCAATCTGTTTACAGAGTGGGGAGTAACATGGAGTCAGATTGAGAAGTCTTGAATTTGAATTTTGGTTCTGAAATCATTGGCTTTAGATTTTAGTTTGTTAATTCATACATGTGAAACACTTTATGTATTAGCGACATGTGGTCTGATTTCCAACAGTGTATCATACTCTGAGATGTACCACCAGTATAAAGAAACTGTGCTCTTCATGAATGCTGAGTGTTCTCTAAGTGCATAGTTGGTCAGAGTAGGGCTATGCATATGTTTCTAAAGAGACTAGAGAGACCTCCACTTCATTGACAAATGGTTAGAATGATGTGAAAAAATACAGTTATTCTGGTAACAGATTTTTGAATCTTTCCTTACTGGAAGAAGAATGTGGGCACATGAAACTATTGTACTGAAGGTGAAATTCATAAAAGCATATCCTTAAAGTGGAGAAATTAGAAGAGGGGAGGTTTGCATGAATGGATCACGTAGATCCACTCAGGTTATCTGAGGTGGAAGTGTGTAGACATGTATCCTGACAGCCCCAAATTAGACTCTGGGGGAGGCTGGAGGGACAGTAGGGTGTACAGGATGATCCACATCAACTACCAGAGGAAGTCACTTGATTGTTAGGGTGGGGTAGCTTGGAATGATAATGAATTGGATATTATCTTTACACACAATCCTTTACTTACAAAAGATACCTGAAACAAATACAGAAAATTTTGTCATGAGTGTGCATATATATTTGGTTTTGTTTGTTCATTGTTTTAGACAGAGTCTTACGAAGTAGCTCAGTATGGCCTTGAACTTGGGATTCTCTTGTATCAGATTTCTTGGTGCTGGAATTACAGGCAGGTACCCAACTATGATTGAAAAGGATCAAAAAGATTGGCTTCTTTTTCTGTCTGTGTTAACTACTGGAGTGGCTCAAAAGCATATCACAGCCATGTGATATTTCCTGGGGCAATAGACAAATGAGGACATAATATATTTTGCAATGTAAATGATGGTGTATTTTGAAAACACTGTACAGACATTAACATTCCATGGTGAGTCTGGCACTCAATGTTCTAGGAAGCCGAGTGCATGTCCTTAGCAGGTCACACTCTTTTCCCTTGCTCTGTTCTCTTCCTTTTCCTCCCATCCTTCAAACTATTTTTTCTTCTCATTTTCCTTGCCTTGCTGGGACTATCTTTACCTCTACTTAATCAAACTCGTGTTTTCCTTTGAACATTGCGACCTCATCTTTGCTCTGCGAAGTCCTGAAATTCTGTTGACTGTACTTTCTTTGATATTAGACCTAATTTGCTACTAATATTCTATGATAATGATCAGATATGGAGGACTGTGCTTTCAGGGCAGGAGAGAGCAAGATTTTTGCTGGCAGAAAACAGAACATTATAATGTAGTGTCAGCTCATTAATTCAAGCCAGGCACTTGTCTCACCAAGTCACTTTTCTTAAATTCCAAATCAAAGACAAATGTTTGATTATTTCCTTTCCCTGACTTCAGCTGTCCTAGGAGAATGAAAGGTATGTGGTAGAGAAGTAGGTTGTAAATAACTTTTTAAATATTATTATTTGAAAATTATAAACACGAATAAAAGTTTGTTGAATGAATCTACCTCCCCCTTCTAATGCTTCCCATTGCAATCACCATTACATTTCTTTTTCTAGCACCCCAAGAAGAAAAATGGAAATGAAATTCCAGCCAGAAACAGAGGAGGGAAACCTGTGCCACAAATGATCACCCCAGGTTTGGTATAACCTATTTTTTTGGTAAAATTTTTATTGAATTTTTGTGAATTTCACTCAGGACATCTCAATCAATCTTAATCAGCTTTACACCCCCTTCCCTACTGGCCCCTCCCATACCCCCCTCCCCCGAATTCATACATTCTGTCATTTGCGTTAAGGCCTACATGTCAAGTTAGTGTCCCCAGATATTCCTCAGTGCAAGTTAGTCTACTGAGATCTAGTCTACCTAGAGTCCCTCGCTTTAAGATCAGCTCTTCCTCACCCAGCAGTAATCAGCTTCCAATATTTCTTAAGCTAATATTGGGGTCTGCTGCCCATGTCCCCAGTTCTGTGCTGTTTTTTTTTTTTTTTTCTGCTTGAGTCTGCATGGGTCTTGGGCATGCTGACACCATTGCTGTAGGTTCACATGATCAAGGTTCCTGGGGCCTGTAGGATTCTATTTCCATAGGCCCATTCATCCCCTCCATGGCCCTTAAAAATCTTTCTACCCCTTCTTCTGCAGTGGTCCCTTAGCCCTGGATGAGTGAAGTTTAATATAGGAGTACTATCCAAGAACCCACACTCTGCAGGCTCCAATCTCCAGGCTTTGGCCATTAGTGACCTTTCATGGTCCTTCGTTGCACAAGGGAGCTTCTTTAATGAGAGCTGAGACAATCATTAGTGTCCTCTTTACTCCTTGCTCTATTTTGCATGAGCCTTAGGTGTAGAGGTTGCATTGTAGATGTGGTACTTAGGCTTGGGCAATTCACAGCCACTGTCTGTGTGTGACAAGTTGTGATAGTCTCTGTCTGGTGCAAAAGAAGCTTCTTTGATGCCTGATGACTGGGATACTTGTCTATAGATATAAGGTAATAATCTATGAAAATTGAAAAGTTAGGTTCATTTTGATCATCTACAGATACATTGCAAATGGCTACTGAAGGATTTTTAAAACTAATATTTTTACTTGTAATGAAATAAATAGAATTTTTCTGGTTTGGCAGAATGTCTTTTGGATTTTCCTTTTCCTTGTTGTCTTGGGAAAAGGCTGTGTATTATAGGACAAGAGCTGGCCAGAAAATAAGAGTAGAGAATTGTAAGATGGCCTGTCACATAAAACCATTTGGTTTAGTGAGAGAATCGTTGTAATTAGACTCAGGAAAGTTGGGCTCAAGTTTCTCCCGCTGTATAAAGTGGCCAGGCTGCTTGTTTCTTATCTTACGTTCTGCATGTCTATACATATCAGTGCATAACATTCCCTATCACTGAGAACGGAAGGGGCAATTCCATGCAAACAGTTATCACGGCACCACCTCATGGGTACAGTTAAAGGTCTGTGTCATTCCCTGCTTTCCCCAGTTTTCAATGTAACACAGGGACTATTTTTTTTAAACCCAGCTTCTACATCCTGGTTTTCAATGTCTTTGGTGTGTTCGTTGTTGTGGATAGCGCTTGTTTTGGTCCTCATACCTTCATTTTGCTACATAGTATCTGGTCCAAACCATCTTCAACATTTCCTAATAGTCAAGGGGAAATTTTCATGGCTACCTTTGCCTCTTGGGTCTTTTTTTTCTGTTAACATAAACTTTACTCTTAATTTAACCAATGCTGATCTATGTTTTCTTTTATATAAATACAAACAAGCCACCAATATATAACCTTAACTCACAAGACAAATTTATATGTGAGAAAAACTTTATTAGATATTTGGAAAGTAAAGAACTCTTCAACAATTCAAATAACATTTAAAAATGTTGAGTGTCAATCTGCTGTGCTCCCATGTCTTTCAGTTATTCTGCAGCATGCAATGTCACGGGCTTTGTAGGAAATGTACTCAGCTACTTTTCATCCCAGTGATTCCGTCTGTCACTGTTGACTTCTCTATTCTCTCTCTGCTTCAATCCCAGATTTACAAACCAATAACCTCATGTCATATCAAGCAGATTTGTGCTTTCAGTTGACATCTGGAGACATCTACAGCCGAAACCTTGGAGAATGAGATGGATGGGGCTGGCATATATTATCTTCCACAACAAACCTTATGTATCCCCCTCTCAGCTCTGCAAAGGGAGGACACTCCTAGTGTCTATGTACACCACTCTTCATTCTGCCCTTTGGAAATAAAATGGTTTATCTGATTAATATCTGAAAAAATCAAATGGAATGTCACTGGCTCAACATCCTCCTGCATCTGGTCCAAGGGTACCTTCTGTGCATCTACTCCACCCCATCAAAATGGGACTAAGAGTGAGGCCCAGGATCTTGACACACACTCTTAGGATCCATCCAGTTATATCACATTCTATGACTGAAGAAATATGATTCTGGCAATCTGTAAGTTGAACTTCCCTTGCCTATCTTATTAAATCTGTCATTCCTTTCTTTTCCTATTCCTCTTTAATTTCTCCTAGATTTATTGACTGGTTTAGTAGCTTAAAGTTTTTAAGATGAAGGCCAGTGTGGACATCTAGACAAGTATCGTGAGTATATTAAAAATAAAAGTTAAAAAATATATATAAAGTAAACTATGTCAAAGAAAGTAAAGTACTATGTTGTATGGAAGTTTATCCTGTCCTGTGATAAATGGTAGAAAGTATCATAGGCACAAATGCTATATTCAAGCTATAAAGTCTTAAATTATTTAAAAATGGACCTTAACTTGTTTTTAGTTTGTGATATTCATGATATCAAATATCCACCAATTTCTTTTCTTAACTTAGGAAGAGTATTATTTGATTATTCCTACAAGCCATGAATTTTTCTGGTCATTTACACATATTATTTGAGTTTGTTTAAAAGCAACTGGCTTCCCACAAGACTCATCTTACCACAGAGATACATGCACAGCCATGTTTATTGCAGCTCTCTTCACAATAGCAAAGAGCTGGAACCAACCCAAGTGCCCCTCAGCTGACAAGTGGATAGAGAAAATGTGGCATATCTGCACAATGGAGTTTTATGCAGTGGTAAAAAAAGATGACATCATGAACTTTGCAGGTAAATGGTTGGAGCTAGAAGATATCATGCTAAGTGAAGTAACATAGTCCCAGAAAAACAAACGATGAATGGTATCCCTCATCTGTGGATGCTAGCACCAATTACCTAATTGTATGGCAAACTGAGCAACGTCAATGTGATCTGAAAACAACTGTGCTCTTATATTGTAGAATCCCTTAAAAAATAAACAAAGAGGAAAAAGTGAAAAAAAAATAAAAGCAACTGGCTCAGAGTTTTCCTCCCTAACATTTTTTCTTGTCATATGTCTTAATCATTTTAATATCCATAGAGAAGATGTTTCAATAAGCTGGTCTTTGAGTTTTGGGAACATCTCCCTTTTAATGATTTCTTCCTGTGCTGTACCTTATTAGTATTTATTTATGGCCTGTATGGTCCCAAAGAAGAGAGTTCTGGACTGAGAAACAGAAGTATTATTTGTGGTAACACTATTAACAGGATGTGTGATCTAGAGAATTCACAGCCACTTTATCTCAGTTTTCTCAGCTATAACTGGGCTTCAAATACACTTGCCTTGGGAATGGAGAGGTGGCTGGGCACTTAGGAGCAGATGTTGTTTTTCTTGAACGACCAAGTTCGGTTCTTTGTACCCACCTTAGGCAACTCAAAAATACCTGGAAGTCCAGCTCCAGAGATCTGACCCCCTCTTCTGGCCTCCATGGCCACCTGCCCACTGACACATAAATACAAATAAAATCCCCCAAATTAATTACACTTGTCTTTCTGCTTTACATAGTTTAGTTTCCTACACAAGAAGAAATTATTTAGAAACTAGAAGAAAACTATCCAGGTTAGATACAGACTAAACAGGTGACATTCACTGGGGATCTCACAGGAAAACAGCATCTACTGTCCCCCAACTCTGCTTCTTTGTGAGTGCACAATTTTGTAACATAACCTGACATGTAAGAAGCTTGTAGAGTATCTATTAATCCTGCTTTCTCCAAAGCAGAGTAATATGCAATCTTGCCTCTCTGAAAGTATATGTGTGAGGGGAGAGTGGTATGGGAAAATTGAAGGGGGAAAAGAACTATTTGAAGGATATTAATATCAAAGACTTAATTTGGTAGCTTTGCAGAGCTGAGTTAATGGATTAAACTTGGGGCTGTTTTATGTAGTTTTGTCAGAAAGTGATGTGTCAGAATTTTTACATCGGAGATACTTGCTCTTTTAAGCTGACTGGAAACATCAATCATAGGTAAAATTTTTCCTGCTGATAGTTCTCTTTTCTCCCGTTATCAAAAAAGAGGAATTTATATGTGATTTTTCAACAGAAATAGGAGTGGAAGAAAGACAGTTCATTTCAAAGGCACTTTAAAGTGCCTGAATTTCTATTTAACTTTGAAAACAAACTTAAACTGATAACTGATATTCTGAATTCTATTAGTGATCATGACCACACAAGCCCCCCCCCCATTATCACCCCTTACACTTTGACTTGGTGATCTAAGAGGAAACTGCCAAAGTGTGATACTGTGGTTATTCCCAAATAACCCAGCTCAACTCCGCAGACTCTTGTAGAGGAAAGGAAGTTGACATTCTGCATACTTACTAGGTGTTCAGTGCTATTTTAATTTGGCTCTTCACATTCAGAGTTTATCTCGTATATAGTCCTCATGGTAATCATTTGAGGGAGGTGTTACATTCCCTAGTTAACAAATGAAGTTACTGAGGCTCAAAGATATTAAGTGACTTGCTCAGGGTTATTCAGCTAATAAATAGCAGACCCGGGTATCATGTGCAAGTCCTTTTCTTCTATAGCTTTAACTTTTGGAATTATCTATTCAGTCAGGACAGCCTTTCTCAAAACCATAAAGTATGGGAGGTAGAGGCAGGCAGATCTTTGTGAGTTCAAGGCCAGCCTGGACTATAGCGTGAGCTCCAGGCCAGCTGGGACTAAAGGGAGACCTGGTCTCAAAAAAAAAAGTCAAACCAGTTTGAATTTATGCCAAAATTTGGAAGTAATGCTTTAAATTAAAACATACAAATACTTTTCCTTATACCCAGAGATTAGAGATTAGTACATATCTCACATCAGAGAAGCTTCTTACTATAGTGGGTAGCAGTTAACACAGAGACTCTTCATTAGTCAAAGTGCATGCTGTGGGCACCTGTGGGACATTCAGCCTCAAAGAGGAAATCTAAATCACCCATCGCCCCAAGGCTCATGGAGCACCATAGAAAGGGGCAGACAGCTGGGACTTAAAGGGAGACCCTGCCTCCAAAATACCAAAAAAAAAAAAAAACAAAAACAAAAAAACAAGGGAGAAAAAAAAAGCTGGGTGTGATGGCACACGCCTTTAATCCTAGCACTCTGGAGGCAGAGGCAGGTAGATCTCTATGAGTTCAAGGGCAGCCTGGTCTACAGAGTGAGCTCCAGGCCAGCTGGGACTTAAAGGGATACCCTGTCTCAAAAATACCAAAAAGAAGAAAGGGGGCAGAAAGCTTAGAAGAACAGCACGTCTGGGAGGACTGCGGAGGAATAACATCTTCTGGACATAGCGAGCTGTTATACTCATGACCCCTCAGCACCTTTGACTGCTAGGTAAAACCTACACAGTGCTATGAAGGGAAAAGGGGAACCTTAGACTAGGAAGGGTTAATTGAGGTGGGGAATGGGGGGCAGGGCAGAGGAGGCAGTATATAAGTATATAAGTAATACTAAAGGCCTTTAGAAAAAGCCATACGGAAGCCTACCGCTATAGTAGCTTCTTAAAGTACATACATAATAAAGATCAAAAAGTTATCCAGAAATAAGGGGGCATTGCCCTTTCTATACACCATAGGCTAATTACAAAAACACCAGGAATAGGCTCCCTTTGTAGAAGCTGCTGATCAAGGACCCCCCAGACCTTCAAACAATATCGGCCATTGCCCTTGTTCCTGGTTACCCATAAGACCCTGCTGCTGAAGAGACTACATACATGATCTGGAGAGCAAACAAGGAGAAACCAAGCTGGTGCTGACTTCAGAGCGGCATCTCCACTGGCTAGCATTCAGAGTGCTGGAAGGCACCATGCATGCTGCTGGAAGGAAAAAGGAGTCATCAACCTTTCCCAGGGTGAATCCTGTGAACTACCATGACAACTGGCCCAGCAGGATGTGTCCACTGTGCAATAGTGACATGAATATTGTGGCAGTAGTCAACAACTCTTTAATTGGATTTATGGTCTGCTTCCTGAGATGTAGCCCATATCTGACATGGAGGCTTATGAACCTGAGGCTAGGCTACACAGGTCACAGGACGTACATTAGAACTTAACACTAGTTTTCTACCAAATAGTTCTTGTGTTAAGTTGAATTTTAATGACTCATTGTTATACTCATAGATTCCTGTATCTCTCAATGCTCGTTGGAGACATTTCCTCATGTAACAGATGGTGATTAACACAGAAACCCACAACGGCCAGCGTGCAGAGAACAAGAGGCTGCAGAGAACTGATTTAGGGAAATAGGGCACCTGTATCAGACTTCTGTCCTGCAAGGCTCAGAGATCATTGCAGAAGGGATGGAAAGATTGTAAGAGCCAGAGGTGGTGGAGAATTACAAGGAAATGGAGTTTTCCAGACAGCAATGGTGACAGCACGAACAAGTCCTATGCAAGCTCAAACCAGAAAGAATCCCAGCACAGACATGAGGACATGGATAAGAAACCCCAACTCCACCTAAGGAAATTGTAGCAACAGATGGGTTACTGGGCTCCAGTGGGCAGATTCACAGTAAAGGACATTTGGGAACACAAATGAAACTCTATGGACACATAGAGTCCATCACTTAAAATAGGGGACAATAAGGGATGCTGCAGATGGGGAATATGAGGACCATCAAATTATATTGTATGAAAATCACAGAATTCAATTGAAAGCATACAAATACCACATTCTCTCTCTCCAAGAGAGATAGAGAGAGAGAACTTGTTAGTGTGATAATACAGAGTGGTTCATACTGAATTCAGAAGACGCTTTTCTTTCCTCCACTGCTTCACTAACAGCTCTGTGACCTAGTGTACCATTTGGGACCTCAGATTTCTCATGTGTAAAATGAAGATGTTGAACTCAATGTCATCTTTAAAATCTTTTCAGAATGAAAATATTCTGTGTTCGTGAGTGGGAAATGGTTGAAGTACATTTTTTTTTCTCTTTCTAAAGTCATCTTACAAATGAAATTAAAACAAAGAAAACCCAGGAATGGAAATGGAACCAAACACTCTACATTTATGTCTCATCGTGTCTTGTGGGTGGAGCTGAGTTCCAGTGACAAGCCTGTTACATTGTTATTAACCTCGTTTTATTGAAAGGAAATGACTCAGAAGTGAAGAACTCCAGCTTCACTAGTACCTAGGGAGTCCTGCTGAAGGGACAATATTTTAATTACGCTAAAAATAAATAAGGTGCTTTTAAAAGCTTCTACTTGCTTGTATTAGATTCATTTGTTCAGGAAATTAGCTAAATAAGGGTTATAATACATCTAACAGCCTCTTGTTGTGTGGTATCCATGCAAATAGTCTTTTTATAACAGAGTGAACTTTAAATTTCTTATTTTATTGATCTCTTCCTCAAGCACTTCACGCATGTGCACAGCACTTTCATGATGTCCGCCTTCTACTTCCTCCAGCTCTGTCAGATCAGATCCACCCCAAATCTCCCTCCACATTTTATATCCTCTTTGTTTTTCTTCATGACCCACTGAGTCCAGCTAGTGCTTCCTGTGCTTGTATGGATATAGGACCATCCACTGGAGCATGGTGTGCTTGTATGGATATAGGACCATGCACTGGAGCGTGGTGTTCTTGTATGGATATAGGACCATGCAGTGGAGTGTGGTGAGCTCGTATGGATATAGGACCATGCACTGGAGCGTGGTGTGCTCGTATGGATATAGGACCATGCACTGGAGCGTGGTGTGCTTGTATGGATATAGGACCATGCACTGGAGCGTGGTGTGCTTGTATGGATATAGGACCATGCACTGGAGCGTGGTGTTCTTGTATGGATATAGGACCATGATCTGGAGCGTGGTGTGCTTGTATGGATATAGGACCATGATCTGGAGCGTGGTGTGCTCGTATGGATATAGGACCATGCACTGGAGTGTGGTGTGCTTGTATGGATATAGGACCATGCACTGGAGCATGGTGTGCTCGTATGGATATAGGACCATGCACTGGAGCGTGGTGTGCTTGTATGGATATAGGACCATGCACTGGAGCGTGGTGTGCTTGTATGGATATAGGACCATGCACTGGAGCGTGGTGTTCTTGTATGGATATAGGACCATGATCTGGAGCGTGGTGTGCTTGTATGGATATAGGACCATGATCTGGAGCGTGGTGTGCTCGTATGGATATAGGACCATGCACTGGAGTGTGGTGTGCTTGTATGGATATAGGACCATGCACTGGAGCATGGTGTGCTCGTATGGATATAGGACCATGCACTGGAGCGTGGTGTGCTTGTATGGATATAGGACCATGCACTGGAGCGTGGTGTGCTTGTATGGATATAGGACCATGCACTGGAGCGTGGTGTGCTTGTATGGATATAGGACCATGCACTGGAGCGTGGTGTGCTTGTATGGATATAGGACCATGCATGGAGCGCGGTGTGCTTGTATGGATATAGGACCACGCGCTGGAGCGTGGTGTGCTTGTATGGATATAGGACCATGCACTGGAGCGTGGTGTGCTTGTATGGATATAGGACCATGATCTGGAGCGTGGTGTGCTTGTATGGATATAGGACCATGCACTGGAGTGTGGTGTGCTTGTATGGATATAGGACCATGCACTGGAGCATGGTGTGCTCGTATGGATATAGGACCATCCACTGGAGCATGGTGTGCTTGTATGGATAAAGGACCATGCATGGAGCGTGGTGTGCTTGTATGGATATAGGACCATGCACTGGAGCGTGGTGTGCTTGTATGGATATAGGACCGTGCACTGGAGTGTGGTGTGTTCGTATGGATATAGGACCATGCACTGGAGCGTGGTGTGCTCGTATGGATATAGGACCGTGCACTGGAGCGTGGTGTGCTCGTATGGATATAGGACCATCCACTGGAGTGTGGTGTGCTCGTATGGATATAGGACCATCCACTGGAGTGTGGCATGCTTGTATGGATATAGGACCATCCACTGGGGTGTGGCCAGCCTATGGGGGCCCACACCCCTGAAGAAAACCGACTCTCCCTCCCTCAGGAGGCATAAATTGCCAATAGACCTCAGCTAATGCTGGGGCCTCACAAGCCTCTCCCCTGCCTGTGATGGAATTGACTGGTTTGACTGTGTCTAGGTTTTGTGCAGCAGTCACAGATGCTGGGGGGTCATCAGCACCACAGCTCTGTGTTCAGAAGACACTAGTCCACAGCTGACCTGCTGTGCTTCAAATCTTTCTGCCCCCTTCTCATGATGTTTCATGAGCCTTGGAGTGTGATGGGTGATATAGATGTCTCATTTGACTCTGGGTATGCTGCAAGCACTTACAGTCTGCACTTTGACTAGTTAAGAGTCTATGTGTCAACTGTTATGCACTGCAAAAAAGAGCTTTTCTGATGAGAGGTGCAATATGCACTAACCTGTGGGTATATGAACAAGTATTTAAAAGGCAGTTTGATGCCGTATTCATTTAGCAAAATAACAGTCTGCTTAACTCCAGGGCATATAACTTCCCCAGCCATGGGTTCTTGGCTAAATGTGCAGTACCAAGTATGAGTTCTCTTTTGTAGAACAAGCCTTAATCTAATCAGACAACTGTTGACTCCCCAGATAACAATTATGGCTCTGTTTACCTCGGATATATCTTGCCAGCCCAGTCTTTATCGTAGCTCATATGGCTCAGAGGTGGGAAGGACTGTGGATGAACTTTGTCCCACAGCAGCCTGCATAGCATCTTCTGGCACTATGAAAGCTAGACAGTGGGGTAGGAGCTCCTAGGTCAATCGCAGCTTGATTTCTCTGTGTCCTATGACTGGAGTACGTGGTATCATCAACAATACAGTCTACCACCAATGCTGGTGGGCAGCCAGGAGCAATAGAGCAATAGCAGTAACCTTTGCTGTCCTCTGACCAACACCTGAAAGGGAAGTATCCACATCTGGCAGTGTTTGTTCCTTTTCCTTTTCCTTTTTTTTTAAAATTCTTTTTGAGACATTTTCTCCTTTTTTAGTCTCAGCTGGCCTGGAACTCTCTATTGTAGACCAGGCTGGCCTTGAACTCACAGAGATCCTCCTGCTTCTGCCTCCCGAATGCTGGGAGGATATGATATGATAGCTTTTTGGAGGAGCATGATCTTGATATAGCAGATTTTCCAATAGTTATGAGTTCCCTGATCTTAGTTTTCTAGCTGGTGAACCAAATTTATTATTTCAAAAATCTATCCAAAACATATGCTCTAGTTAGCCCATTTCAGGGTAATATGGAGATGATGATGATGACAATTATTATTATATCTTACAATTTAAACATACATTACTATTGAAATCAATGTCAAATTGATTTCAATAGTAATTAGCCATAGGGAGACTAATAACAAATAGTATTTGGGGAGATGGTAGCTAATATGACCAGACCTTACAGTACATGGGCCAAACCAAGGACTTTATCCTTTTTCTTAAAGTGAGTGGGAAGGGCATTAAGTGTTGCATGATCAAGATTTCAATTAAGGGGGCTGGAGAGATGGCCTAGCATTAAGAGCACTGACTGCTCTTGCAGAGGACCCAGGTTTGATCTTCAGCACCCACATGGCAGCTGAGAACCATCTTTAACTCCAGTTCCAGGGGAATCTGACACCCTCTTCTGACCTCTGCGGCATTGCATGACATGGGTGCACAGACCTACATGCAGACAGTACATTAATACACATACAAAAATAAATAAAAATTTAAAAAAAGGATTAAAAAAAGATTTCAATTAAGAACTCATTGGAGCTGCAGTAAGAATAGATTCTCATGGAGTTGGTGGGGGCAGAGTTAGTTATGGTGTTATCGTAGGAAAATAGGTGAGAGGAAAATTAGCATGTGCTAGGATATTGTGTGGGGGATGAAAATGACACTGACAGGGATTAGATCTAGATTGTAAGGAAAGAAGGATATGAGGAATATCTCTTTGGTTTCTTTTGTGTACAGCTGGGAGGTAGAGATGGAAATAGCCCATGTTGGGGATCATGACAGTAGTTGGAAACAGATACTGCAGTACATATATGACAGAGCATACTTTAGTTGAAATTTCTTCTAAACAGTGTCTCCTGATAGACCATCTTGTGGATTCTGCTACCCATCTTAGAACACAAAGTTTCCAGGGAGTCAGTATAAGAAGTATAATGATATATGTTCGAGAGAAAATTTCCTTTCATAACTTATTACTATTCTCTGTCTCATTCAAGCATTTGTACTTTCTCCTTAATCACTCTGTCACAAAATGTGAAATCATTTATTGTGGGTAACTAACGGCTGACATTTTCAGGCATAAGAAATACAGGTGCTTTTGCCCTGATTAGGAACATTTCTTTGATCAAAGTAGTTGCTCAAAAGTGAAAAACTTAGGCATTTTTACATGATAAGTGTTTTAAATGGAAGGTGAGTTTCTCAGACGTTTCCTTTTCAGTGCTTCTACTTCACTGATACCTTCTGTTGGAATAGGTGGATCCTAACATTTCTTGCAGTGCATCTTGGATAGTATGGACACTCTAGTGGTACTTTTTATGAGAAAAATCTAATAAACATCATCTTATATGTCATGAAATTATTGGATAGAAGGCATTCATTTATTTCTGAAATGATCTTGCATTATCTCTCAGCTATTTCCACTTGAAACATAAGGGGTTGGCCTCAACCTGTTATTGGAAAAACACAATTCCCTCCCTCATATTCCAAAAGCATCATCAGCACAGTGACTACTGGCTAGGAGTTGAATGTGAAATGCACCAAGGCTCGTATGATTGAATACTTGGTTCTCTTACAGTGTTACTGTTTTAGGAGATTATGGAAGCTTCATAAGTTGGGGCACGCTGGAGGAAGAAGGTTGTTGGGCTTTGAGAGTTGCAGCCAGGTGCTGCTACTTTCCTGAGTATGGGAATGACTTTTATAAATGGACATAGACTGGACTAGTGACTTTTAATTAACCCCAACAAAACCATGCACACTCGTGTCTTGGGACCTGGACACCTGATCTTGTATACTGACCACCTCAATTTGGTACTCCATCCCCCAAATCATGAATAAATGTGGGTTTGCTTGAAAATTAACATATCCAAACACTGAAAGCAAGCACATCCAGCTCCATTGCACACAGTGGGGATTGTAACGGACAGGTGAAGGAGATGTTCTAGAACTGGGGATGAAAAGACTGGATGGTCTGTTACGGTTAAGGTAGAACCAAGTTTGTACTTCCTCAAGTGAAGCTGGAGAAACCATTTTGAATAAAATTATTGGGGGGAGCATACTTGAGGATGTTTCCTTAACTATTTCAGAATAAGGAAGTATTCCTTCACGTATTGTTTTATGAGGTCAGACCAAACTGGAAGAAAGATGTTGATGGGCCTTGAGGGTTGTAGCCTGGCCCTGCTATCTGCCTGAATTCCCTGGTTCCTGGTGCAGGGAGGTAGTTGGCTACAAATTCCTGTTACCCCAATCCAAGCTCGTCCTAATTGCTGTGCTTTTTTTTTTTTTACCGTGCCCCCAACCTGCCAAGGATCATGGCTTTTGATGTATCCTGTCGTTACAGTTGTGCTGCAGCCTTTGTTCTGCTACTCAAGAGCAAACCCCATAAGAAGTGGGAGACATAGAGTGAACATAGAGAGCCTAGGCTTATTTTTTAAAAAGTGACACATCCAATTGAACTCATAGAGAAATCCACTTTGCATAAAAATGTTGCACATGCAGTTATCCTATGGAGGACACAAAAATGTGTTCAAAGCTTCCTCTGCTTGCAGTCCTTCGCCTGATTCCAGTGCTTACCCCAAAGCTATGAGGCTCTTTATCGCTTCTCACTCTCATCTCAGAGCTCCACAGGTGAAAACTCAGTTAGCACTTGAGCGCTTCCACTTCATTCCATGTACTGTGCAGCATGGCATGGGACAGAGATCCATGAATGGCATTTTCAAGCTGCAATTCAATGTAAGCCTTGAGCAACTAGAATAAAAGGAAGGGCGGGGAGGGTCACGGGGTGAGGGGAAGACTATCCAGGCTTGCGTATCGACTTTCCCAGTCAATAGGTTTTGGAATCACCAAATGAAAAGATTTGCATTTCCTGTGTATTTTCTTGTTACATTTTTGGAACTGGGTTTCATGTATTTCTCAAACTATCACAGATATCCACTTTGGAAAATATATGGGCGGCCCTCGAAAACTGCGTTTTAAATCAAGTCTCTGAACTAAGTCAGGTCCACATTCAAGCTTGAGAATTGGTTGTCTGCTATGCATTTTCCTCAAGGAAAATAGCTACACGTTGAAAATACACGGAATTTCACTTAAGAAGGGACGATGAGTGCATGTGGGTGAGTGGTCAGTGGGTGCAGACTCTATGATCTACTTCACAGTTTCATTTAGGATGAAACCATTCATAGGAGGCAAAAAGGCGGAGTCTTTCTGTTGTTCTGAGTGCTTGTCTGAGGAATAGGCTGCCTTCTGGATGTTAAAATATATATGTATGTCAGAAAACGGAGTGTGGGCATCGGTGAGGATGAAAGCACTTTAGCTAAGCAGCTCCAACTCTGGGAGGACAGTCACTCAGGCAGACACGTTATTTTCATCTCCTCCCTGGAATATGTGGATGTGACCGCTGTGCCTGCCGGCTTCACTCCCGGCACCACTGTGGGCTGTCTTAAAAGGAAAATGCTTATGTAAAGACAAGTGTGGGAAGCCGGCATCAGCTTCACAGACCAAGGAGCTCAGCAATTCCACCCACTGCTTCTTTCCTGAGAAAAGTCCCCAGAGAAGCACTTCTAGCGAGATGTCTGGCGCTTCACAATGCTTCCCCAGCCCCTTCTGATGCGATGATTTCCTCCTGATAGCTTAATTTTATTAGATCATAGGAGCACAGTCTGTAAATGTGAAAGCAGTTAGAGGGAAAAAGAAACTTTCAAAGCAGCTGTTTAATGTAGTGGTTTCTTTTCTTTTTTTCTTTTTAAGAACCCATGGGGGGAGGGGAGAAGAAAAGCAAATCTAAAACCTTACAAAATAAAAGATAATTAGGCTGACTAGTTTTCCCTTTCCCCATTTGTAAAATATTCATGAACTCTGCCACTATGGTACTATTGCTAGATGCAGTGAACACTTACTCTTCTACAGAACAGAGATCATCGAAAAGTATTCTGTTACCTCACAGTGCTGCTCAGAAAAGCCTTGAAATCTGCATGGCAAGACACTGTCACTCCTGTAACTCTACTGCTTTATCAATTCCGGGAGAGGAAGCAAAGGTCTTCACTTTCCTTAATACTATTCAGAACATGATGTCTGGAGCAGGGAGCTGGTTGCTGTGCAAGCCAGAGAGACTAGGAAGCCTCGAAAGACGGAAAGGCATCGAAGGGCCCAATGAGAAGCAGTGCTCTGGGATTTAAATCTGAGAGCCGTTTGGTGAATCAGAGAGCAGATAGATCTTATCTTGAGATAGAAGGACAACTTCAGACAGGCTACCTCAAGAAAACAGCTCACTGTGCCACAGGGGGTGGCCACATACCCTGTTACTACTCAGAACCTGTTCTCTTTTATGAATCCATGCTTTCTTTGATCTGCCTACTTGGTCAATGTTTTAGTGTCTACAATGTTCTGTGCACCAAGAACTGAAAACACAAGATTAAATGCTTTTATTTTGTTTGCCCATCCCATCAAAACCTCTAAGATTTAGAGAGACTGACATATTTCTAGTGAAAATGGACTGACCATACATTTACTCAAGTTAAGCTAATCAAAAGATAAACAGAATAAGAAACAATGAGATTGGAAACAAGTGTTGGTGATAAGAACTAACTCACTCAATGACAAAGAAGAGCTCTGAGAAACTACCTATTGTCTATAAAGGGACCTTGAGGGGTGGGTACAGGTGAAAGGTACAAGTATTGTTGAAAATGCTGTTTAAGAAGCAATAATAACACTGAACATACACTCCACCCCCATCCCCCACCCCCCATTTATCCCAGTCAGGGAGAGACTTTTCTAGACAGGACAAGTAGCAGCTGTACTTCATAGCAAAGGCTATCAGAGGATCTCTGCCCTTTCAAACAGAGGAGCAGTGAAGAGCAGGGTTATTGCACTGAATACATGAACTCATGCAAAACATGCCCCTAAGGTTGGGGAAGCCTGGAGATGCTTTCTGCTCTCTGTCAGCTCCAGGGATAGAGACTGCAGGGTAGACACTGTCCAGGGGGATCTTGGAAGACTGTCACTTATTGCATTTAACAACCTGAAAAAGATTACATGCAATTTTCTAATTTTATTTTTTTTTTGGAAAAGACTTCCTAAATCAGACAGCAGCTGCACAAGAATTAAGGTTGACAATTGACAAATGGGACCTCATCAAACTCAAAAGCTTCTGTACATCAAAAGAAACAATCAAGGAATTGAAGAGAAATCCCACAGAGTGGGAGGAAACCTTCACTGCAGATACATCTGACAAAGCATTGATTTCCAGAATATATAAACTACTCAAAAAACAAAGAAAAAAGAAAACAAATGACCCACTCAATAGATGGAGCAAAGAACTGAACAGAGACTTCACAAGCGAGGAATTAGAGATGTCTGAGAAACACTGAGAACTGCTCAACATCACTAATCATTAAGGAAATGCAAATGAAAACCACTTTAAGATATCATCTTACTCCAATAAGACTGGCTAGGATCAAGAAAACAAATGATACCAAGTGCTAGAGAGGTTGTGGGGAAAGGGGAACACTCATCCACTGCTGGTGGGAATGTAAACTTGTACAGCCACTATGGAAAGCAGTTGTGGAGAACCCTTGGAAGACTTGGAATGAACTTGCCACCTGACCCAGCAATTTTCTAATTTTAAAAAGAAAAAAGTCAGGTGTGGTGATGTATGCTTTTAATCCCAGCACTTGGGAGGCAGAGGCAGGAGGATTTCTGTGAGATCCAGGCTAGTCTGGTCTACATAGTGAGCGCCGGGCCAGCTGGGGCTATAGGGAGACCCTCTCTCAAAAAACCAAACAATATTTATAAAAAAGGAAAGAGGCAGGAGAGAGAGATGGCTCAGCTCTTTCAGAGGGTTTTGACTTTTGTTCCCAGCACCCATATCAGGTGGCTTCCAACTACCTGTATCTCCAGATCCAGAGGATCTGACACCCTCTTCTGGCCACTGTAGGCAACTAGCAAACAATAACTCAACCCTCCAATAAAGGTCATTAACCATAAGCCCTAAGAAGGGCACAAACTTCCACTCAGCTGTTACTTTTTCTACTCCTCTTTGTATATATGTATGAGTGGATAAGTGGGGACAGGGATCTGAGAAAATGGACAAAAAATTCCACTATTAGTAAAGTCAAAACAAAATTAGATAAAACATCTTGGAGAAAACTGAGCATAAGTAAGTAAAACTTCTAAAATGAACCAAACTATTCCTTAGCCAAACTGGAAGTTGGGAGGGAAGTGGAGGATGTCTCAGCAGGTGTGGGAACAGTCAGGAATGAGATCTTCACTCTTTAGCCCCATGGCTGATAGCCGTGTTCCTCTATGTTCATTTGAATCTATTAAAATTAAACTGAAGATTTATCAGTTCTTCGGTCCACTAGTCACCATCATAGCTGCCTTTGGCAAGTGGCTGCCATATTGGGCAGCACAGATGGACGGCTTCATCACTGCAGGAAGTCCTAGGGAGCAGCAAGATTCTCAAGTAAACACTGCTACAAACAGAAGGAGTAGGGGTTTCTTTCTCAGTGGTGGATAATGGCGATTGTGACAGTTAAGATGATGGCGGAAGACTGGCGAGAATGCTCATAACTTTGCCCAAGGTGTTGAAGAAAAGACTGCTGATCCAAGTGGTGTTTTCACACATTGTAGATGGGACAGGCAGAAGTCTTGGGCAGGAGACTTGGTAGCATTTACATGTAGTCAGACATTGGTCCTACCTGTGCTAGATGCTGAGACCTCAGAGTGAGAAGAGGCTGTAGAAGTGGGGATGGGTGTTTTAAGGGGTACCCATTTATTCAATCTGAGAAGAAAGCACAGGAAAGTAGTATTTATAGATGTGTGGAAGAACATAAAGACCAAGGGGAATGTGGGTAATGTGGCTTACTTTGGAAAGGTGGAT
This sequence comes from Rhizomys pruinosus, assembly GCA_009823505.1. Classification (NCBI taxonomy): domain Eukaryota; kingdom Metazoa; phylum Chordata; class Mammalia; order Rodentia; family Spalacidae; genus Rhizomys; species Rhizomys pruinosus. Next base: position 1,201,507 of record VZQC01012434.1, read on the forward strand.
CAAAATCTCCTTGGATTAGTCACTCCTCACAGAATGGCATTCTATGAAAGCAAATTTTATATCATGTACTAAAGACTACAGTAATATATACATTTACCATTTTATTTACTTTTTTATTTTATTTATATTTGGCGGCAGTTTGCTCCTCCTACTGTGTGGGTTCTGGTGGTCAAGTTCGGGCATCTTTACCTCTGATTGGCGCCAACGCACTATTTTTAAATACAGAGAAGATAATAAAGGATAATGTATACCTCCCGTTAGATTCGAAGATATCCATAAATTCTCATATGTGTGTTATTGAGACACACTTTTATGGCAGTGCCTTCCTTGAAGCTCTGGGTTCAGGCATCAGGACCACAGGAACAGGAGTGCAGGTGTGTGCCTGTGATCCTAATGTTCAAGAAGGAAGGATGGGAAGATGAGAAGTTCAAGGTTATTTTTTGGCAACACAATGTGTTTAAGGCCAATCGAACTACATGAGACCATGTCTCAACTAAACAAAAAAGAAAAGAAACAAGGGAGAGAGGAAGGAAGGGAAGGCAGGAGAAAGGATGGAAGGAGAAAGAGAGGTCAGATGTCCTATGGAATTAAAATAACTTTAAGGGAGAAAAGAGATGAGAAGATGTGGGCACATGATTCAGTATCAAGGTGTAGAAACAATTGCCGTCTGTCTGAATCTTATTTATCATTGCTCAGTGCCACCTCTTACTCAGAACTGTAGTAGGTAAGAACAAGTTGAAGAAGACAAAGCAGAAAGGCATTTGCAATTTTATCTCTAAAACAACAGAAATGTTACTGATAAGAACAGCTTAATTTAAAGTGGTTATTTATGATATTAATAAATGTGGCACATTTGCAATTCATATTAACATCATTCAGGTTACAAGCATTGCTTCTTCTTAACTGTAAAATGTATCATTGGTTCCATTATAGAATGCTTACTGCAGGATTCATCTTTTAATTTATGAAGCACTCATTTTTTTGAACACTTATCCAGAGCTACCTCTCTAGGTTGTAAATAAACAGATTCCTAAACTATGATATTTGTTCATCGTTAAATATAAATAAAACCCTTTACCATTAAGGAAGTGTGCACAGAGGGAGGCAAAGTGAAAACGTAATCTGATGGCAAAGTTAGATAGAATGTGCCAAACTACTTATTAGTTGCAAGCAATGTAATATATTGTTTAATCACTTTAACTACCTTGAGAAGTAACTATGAGCTCTTCTTTGGGTATCAAATGCAATTGAAGCTGTTCCTATTCAACTGGGGAGATATTCTACAAAGCCAAAAATTAGTGTCCTGAAACTGTCTTGAACTATTAGTATTTAATTCAATTACTTAGACAATGTTTATATAACAAAAATTCATGAGCATTTACCAAGTTCTCAACTCCTTTGAAAGCTGCAAAGCAAATCTCACTAAAGAGCCATTCTTGTATTGCAATAGACTAGCGAACAGTCAAATGCACAGATACTGTATCAGCTGGTGATTAAATATGCTGATGAAGGAAAGCAGGCCAAGGGTCCTTCTAAGAGTCAGGAAAACAACAAAACCAGCAACAATAACAAGGTGAAACAAGGCCGAACAAGCCTGTCCACAGACTCCTACACTTTCCAGCTGATTGAAAACATTACTGGCTTTCCTTCATTTGTCTCCTGGCAATATGACTAATCTCTGTCTACCTCTAGAGGCCAGGCCAAGGTGGTGTGGTAGATTCTGCTTTGGAAATGAATATTCTCAGAGGTCTTAGTCGTCTGTATTGACAGGACAGCTAGGTAGCTGCTAGCAGTGCCATGCTGTCAGTTAGCCGTGCTGTCAGTTAGCCTTACATGAGATGTTTCCTAACACTGTATAGGGGCTTTCATGAAAACTGTATGACTTCAATTCATCACATGAAGTCTGGTTTAGCTGTCCCAGTTCTCTAAGGCATCCCTGGGTCAGCTGATTTAATGGGACTGTGAAACTACCCATTTCTCCAAAGATGCAAGGACTCCTATGAGCCAAAGAAATAGACCTAGATAACTCACATTGACTCAAGGTCAAAATGTGAGTTTATGATTCTGATGTATGTGTTATTAAGTGCTCATGGGTCTCAGAGTCCATAAGGTCTGGGGCAGGGAGTCCTACTTTTTGTTTGCATTAACTAGATTCTTTCTGTGACTAACTTATTTCTTTATTATTTTATTTATTATTTTTATTTTTTATTTGTATGAGTGTATTGTCTGCAGGTATGTAATGCACCTGTTTTGTGCAATGCTTGTGGAGATCAGAAGAGGGCACCAGATTCCCTAGAACTGGCTGTTAGCCACCATATGGGTGCTAGGAACTAGACCCAGATCTTCTGCAAGAATAGCCAATACTCTTAACCACTGAGCCATCCCTCCAGTGCTCTGCTACTAACTTATGATCTGAGTGCAATAGGGGTTCAAGCCATATCACCATCCAAGGGAGTCTACCTTCAAGCCATATCACCTTCCAAAGAAGTCTACCTATTCATTCAGCAAAACTTACCACAGAGTATGTACCACCATTGTCTAGTGGTTTTAAAGCTACCAAGAAGTAAATACATTGGTTGTTTCCTTTGATGTAGTCATAATCCATTTATGGAGATAAATCAATACAGACATGTGCGGCTAGAGAACATCTGAAGGCAGGAGGATAACTGTGGTAAGAATTTATAATTCAGTACACAGGGAAATTAAGGCAGAAATTAACTCACAAATTTTGAACTAAGACTTAATGAAAACAAAGCATTTGAATGAAGGAGGCTATTCCCAGTGTGGTGAGCATCACAAAAAGGCGTAACTTCTGGAAAGAGCTGAGCACATGTGGGGCACAGAATAAAGATCAGCCTGGCCAGGATGCCTCAGCGTGAGGAGAAACAAGGTCAGATGGACCCCTGGGGCAGTCACCTGGCAGCTTTGGTGCCACCAATGATGTAGCTTTGTTCTCTTTATTAACAGGAGCAGCTATCTATTTTTGAGCTAGAAATTCATTCAGAAAAATGAGAACATGAAAACATTTCAAAAAATATCATTAACCGTAAGTGCTTGATCATTTATAGAACAGTTCCCACACTCTTTAATCCATGTAACTTCTATGCCCCACTGTTACCTGAGTCTTAGGGCACCAGCTCTGGAGGTCTGAGGAAGGAGTCTCAGCCATCCATCCCAATATGCCAATTAGATATGAGAGTAATGAAGGCTAAGAAAGTCTGTGTCCCACGCAGTCGTGCTGTGAAGAAGAGACAAAGGTTTTCAGTGACCCCAGGTCTATCTTCAGGGCACCGACGTAAACTTTGGTTTTACTGGAGGAAGATTTGGGCCAGGGCAGAGGAGTGCCAGCTCAGTAGCCTTGCCAATTGGCTAATCATTATCTTGGCTCTGACATGATGGTTTGAAGAAGTCTTTATTCCATGAGGGGACAAGCTGTTCTCAGGGCATGATTACTCCTGATGAAGTGATTCCATCGTGGGTGACCTGCCCTGATACTAGCCATTCCTGAAAATCAAGGCACTGAAAGTTTAGGACAATAGCTGGAGACTCTGGGGCGTCCTTTAGGGGACCTGGAACAGGGCATTGTAGAAGCTGGTGGTGAGGTACTTCAGTCAGCTCAGGGCTGAACTTGGGTGAGATGGGTTGGGCTCAGCTGGGAGCTTTAGACATGCATAGTTTGAGTGACTGTCACTTCTATCTGACTCAAAGTTTTAAAACCAGGGAGACAGGGACAAATTAAGGCAGGGATGCTCTTTCATCCTTCTTTTGATGGTCTTGTAGGCCAAGGGAGAAGTAAATCCTTTTTAGTAGCAAAAGCAATTTCTAAGTACTTATACTCCTGAAATTCCTAGTAAGGTAGACATAACTGCATATTTCACACCTGGAATAAATCAGTTTAGCCCCTCCCCCATCTTCCCACCCTCACTGATTTTGGCTCAACTAGGGCTTTCTTTACTGGAACAGATCTTTAGGCCACAGGTATATGAAGCATTTGACATTTAGCATTAACCATCCTTGTCTTAAAGCTTCCTGTTCAATACATCCTCTTTATTCTTTTCTCCCTTGATTGCACTTTCTTCTCTCTCCTCAGAAACAAAAACGGAAAAGAAATTAAGAAGAGCTCTCATCCTTACTAGATCCCAATCCAGCTACAAGTGCTGCTCTGAGGTTGAACGCTTTCCTGCTTTAAGAGAAAATGACATATCGCATAGAGAAATAGACAAATTTTACAGTTTTGACCCAAACTAGGCAGAGAGATTCTGCATCTTCCTTTGCCTTGCCAATAACAGTGTCACAATTGTAGGAAGGAAAAAGCCAACCACAGACTCCAGATACAGAGAAGAAGATCTCTTCCAGCATCATAGCTCCTACTGGTCTCAGAATAGAGGAATTCTGATTCCTGTACATTCTCACAGCACTCCATTTTACAGAGATGCTGAATGTTTTCTGTGGAGTATCTAGTCCTCTTGGGCATCTGGTTGCCTTCCTAGAGTTAGTGGTGGAGAGACAAAATTGAATGGGTTGCCTGGCCTGTGATTTGTGGAGGGGACTGGGGTGCTGGGCTTTCCCATCAAGTACCCAGGGAAACACAGGAAGGTGTGTTTGCCTTCACACTGCTCGTCCTGGGGAAAGCTCTGTCTGAAACCAGGTTTGTGACCGTACTCAGCTTCCAAAGCCACCGGGACAAACAGATTCTGTTCTGGTGTTTTCTTTGGTAGGGCTTTCTCTTTATCTCTTTCTTCCTATACAAACTTATGTTAATTTATAAAGACAGTACTTGCCTATGCTTTTATTTTGGATCTCACATTAATACATTGAACACCCCTTTTGGTATCTTAATGAAGCGGATGATTCAAAAAATTATCTCTATTTCAGAGTCACAAATTCTGCCTCATTGTTCAGGAAATTTCTAAGCCATTATCTCCGGACATCTACAGTGCCTCATTTCAATAACAGAGTGTCTTTGAAGAAATGCTTTTTTGTGCTTCCTGAGCAATTCTTTTTGGCTCTCCGATTTCATTTATACAATTCTCCTCTCTCTCTCTCTCTCTCTCTCTCTCTCTCTCTCTCTCTCTCTCTCTTTCTCTCTCTCTCTTTAGAACTCAGCATTAAAAAAAAAGACTGATCCATGTTGGCAGAGGGTTTGAGGCTAGCCTCTAATATCTGGACTGTGCTTGTGCGGCCTGCGTCCACGGAAGGAGGGAAGGAACAATGGTGGAATTCCTTTTTCCTCTGACAGAGGGGTGCGTCCTAATGTTCACTGCTGCTGATGCAGAACTCGGCTTAAATGATATAGGACGTGAGGGGGCGGCAGCCAGTACAAAACAGTGAAATAAATTACCATATATATCATGTTCTGGTGGGTAAGATAGAAGTGATGTGTGTAATGAATCAAAGCTGGAAGCAGTTGTGGCGCGTGGTGATAGCGAGGGAGACAGAGCTCTTGGGCTCAGCTTCAGCCTCAGAGGGCTCTGTGTGAGGAATATGTGAGCAAGCAGAAACCAGTCACTGTAATGTGACAAGGGAGGACATTTGTGAGGGCGCAGGAGACCTTTCGTTATTGTAGTGGGGATCTGTTATTTCGCCAGCCCAACACTCTGATTTTCCTGTGGGGAGCTCCGCTGCAGAACCTCCCTGCGGGCGCTGAGGCTGGGACTGGGCACATGACCCAGGTTGGACCACACTCTCCCTCTTTTTCTAATCTGAACTTGAAGAGATCCAGTCGTGGAAACAGTGTGTAGCAGACACATCCTGGCAGAGCCGAGACAAGGGTCAGGCTGTTGGCACGTCTGCTCCCTGCAGTTCATCTGGTCCCTCTGGATTCTTTTCTACCAGGGCGTTCTGCGTCTTGATTATGTAAATTATCATATATTCTTTTTAAAGTATTTTATTTATTATTTTTATGTGTATTAGTGTTTTGCTTACATGTAGGTAGGTGCACTCGTGTCATGCAATGCCCATGGAGGTCAGAAGAGGGTGTCCGACCCCTGGAACTAGAGTTATAAACAGGTGTTAGCCATAATGTGGATGCTGGGAATCGAACTCATGCCTTCTGCAAGACCAGCCAGTGCTCTTAACCGCTGAGCCATCTCTCCAGCCCCAAATTACCATATGTTCTTGAAAGAAATTTTCTTTTTCTTTCAATTGGCCAGGGTCAGTTTCTCTTGTTTGTGATGAATATTCCAGTTTGTGCAATTTTCAGTCCTTGGGCTGGGCAGGATGTGGTGGCAGGTGGGCCCTGTGCTTCCAACTTGTCAGCATGATCCCGGTTCAGTCAGGCTGGAAGACGGAAGAGAGCAGGGATGAGAGACTTAGAGTTCCGTTAAAATTAGGGGATTTTTCTGGAGGCATCCATATCATAAGGAGGAGCGCAAGGTCACTGGGAGTGTCCTGGGACTTTTCTGAGGGTACTTGGAACCATGTTTGTGAATCCTTCCGACTCTACCTCCCCACGCTTCAGTCCCAGCAGTTAAGTCCAGTCAGATGACACTGGCACAGGGCATGGCACCGAGCTGCCTAGTTAACGGTTGATGCTATCTTCCCTCTTGAGCCCTCCCTAGGTGTCCCTTCTGCGGTTCTAATGAGGCCGGCAGATTAAACACTGAAATGATACATATTTGTTTCAGGCTTTTTCCATAGATCTACTTTCCACAGAGATGATAACGGAGGGGACCAGTCCTAGGTACGCGTGTCTTTTTGGGAAAATTTTCATTTTCATGAAATATTTTGTTTGTGTCAGGCAAAAAGAAACTCACTGGCCTAAAGATGATGAAAGCACAGTGAGCTGCCAAAGTGTGTGGCCAGGCCTGACTGGAGAGTGGGTACAAATTACATCTCATTAACGTTGCTTCATTTCATTACCTCTAAAACTCTACTTGCTAATGAACAATTAATCCCCGACTCTTCCGGGGGCCCAGTGAGCTCCCTGCGGGGGGTATGGGGAGGCAGCATCCCTTTCCTGTGTTGCTGCGCTGGGCTGAATACTCACTAGGGGCCTCCACGGCTCTTAGGTTTGAAGTGAGGAGGGTGTCTGTCTGTCCCTCCTGTAGGTGCCCACCCCACAGCGAACTCGGGTTTCACCGGGTCCTTGGGCTCCAGAGCAATCCTGATTGCCTTTCGTTTTTGGACCTTCTTGAACTGAGGGTGAGGAGACGGATGGGCAGAGATCAGGTCTGTGGTTCCTTTACACTGCTCCCTCATTCTTCTCCAGAAAACGTATTTATTCTCTCACTGTTATTTATATACCGTCTAGAAATGTCTGTGCATGAAGTAAGGTGATACTCAGGAGATGATGTCCTTCCACATTCCCCGTTAGTCTGAAAACCTGCGAGCTGTGATACCATGCTGTCTCTTTCAGGGAAATGGAAATCAATGAATATTACCTCAATTACTTTCAACCTGATTTGATTGAAATTCTATACTACAATCAAGGAGCTTATTACAACTATAATCTTTTAAAGAGTAAAGCAAGCATTGATAGCATGTTTTTCCCATCTTTTGTAGACAAATTGGATAATATCAATATATCATAATCTTTAGAGCTTGAGATGAGAACTTAAAAATGAGGTTGACTATTATATTACCCCCAAAGTCACATTCTTTAAAGTAGAGAAATACAATTAAAATGTAGTCTATATGATTAACTTGATCCAATATATTATATATAATTGGATCTTTAAATACATTAAAAAGTTAACTATAGGCTAGGGAGGTGGCTTAGCTGGTAAAAGCACTAACCTTGTAAACTGGATGATTTGACTTCCATCCCTTGAATCTGATTAAAAACTGGATGTTGCTGGGCCTGGTGGCACACACCTTTAGTCCCAGCACTGGGAAGGCAGAGGCAGGTGAGTTCAAGGCCAGCCTGGTCTACAGAGTGAGCTCCAAGACAGCTGGGACTAAAGGGAGACCCTCTTTCAAAAATTCCCCCCCAAAAAACCCCCACAAAAACAAAACAAAAGTGGGTGTGGTGTCTGGCCCCTTTTTGTAGTAATCCCACTATTCCTACCCCAAGGTGGGAGTAAGGAGAACCCTGCAGAACTGGGAGGCCGGCTAAGTGGGAGTAAGGAGAACCCTGCAGAACTGGAAGGCCGGCTAGGTGGGAGTCAGGAGAACCCTGCAGACCTGGAAGGCGGGCTAGGTGGGAGTAAGGAAAACCCTGCGGAACTGGAAGGCCGGCTAGCCTGGAGTAAACCTGACCTCAACAAGGTGGAAGGCAAGAACTAACACTCAAAGGTATCCTCTGACCTTCACACTCATGTCATGGCATATATATCTGTACATGTGTGCACGCGCACACCACACACACACACACACACACACACACACACACACACACACACATGAAAAATATACAAACCGCTGTTATTTTAAATCATTAATGACAGATTTGGGGCACTTCTATTTTTTCTTTTACTAATTTGAGTCAAGCATCAGATCATTGCTAAATGTCAGGGAAGCATACTGAAATAATGTGTGCAATGTTGGAAATTCATTAAGACTTTCCAAGGAAGTCAATGATCCTGGCTAGGAGGATGCTTGTTTTTGATTCTCAGATTAGAAGAAGTGCTGGCAAATCACACTGATCGTCTGCATTCCAGTGGCCTTTCATCTTCTTCCTTTCTCTTGGTTCTGAAAATGCTAAATTATTTTTAAACCTGTTATAATCTACTCGTTCATTTACAAATTTTTGTTATTCTTCCAGTGTCTTCCTTTTCTTAGACTAGTCATAAAATCAGATTAATAGGATATAGATACTTTTAAAATCAAGAAGCCTACAGTTACTGCCTGTCCTTTGAATCCTGTTGGAGGAAGACAACGGAGGGGATGTTGAAACCTGACGAGTTCAAATCCTGAATTTGTGCTTGCTAGTTGCTTAACCTCCCTTTAGGCAGCTCAAGTTTCCTTCGGTGCACAATGGCCAAATGTCTAGCTACCTCCAAAGGTTACCGAAGCAAATCTTCCCTGTAAGGCAGGAGAAAGAAGTTTTTACTCCATTTGCATCTTGCAGCTCCACCCCCTTTTCCAAGCCACCCAGTCCTATTTGGAAATTTTTGTTTCCCATTGGCAGAATAGCTATTTGCCATTAATATCCATGGCACAGAACTTGGCTCCTTCCCCTGAGAGCAGCTTTGAGAGTCAGGAGATGGACACAGTTGTCTGGGTTTCTACAAGGTGAAGCATTGGAATCAGATCTGTATGGCTTTTCCTCAAGCACTTGATCTGTGGCTGAATGCACATAACTATCTAGTAGGTATACATAATGGCTACCATTCATTTAAATGTTCAGAAATTTACTAACTGTATATATTTATGATTCTAGTTCAAGAGTGTATCTTTGAAGCAGATATTGATGTTTCACTTTGTTCCAAAGAGAACACTGTCAAAATGCATTTGGTAAAAATAAACTGCTTAGAAGCTTTATTCCTGAGAGTGTGTATTGTGCAATTATTTAAAGTAGGATAATTTAAAATATTAATATCTAAGAGTGGATGATAGGCCAATCATGCATTTCATGACAGAAAATTCTTAGAATGTAAAAATTAGGACTAGAGCCCCTGTATGTAGTTCACATTACTTCAGTCTTGTCTGGGGGCTTTGGAAGACTTTGAGACCCTGACTTCAAGCCCAACCTTGGTTTCATAGTGATAATCTGATTTAGTATTACTAAACAGTAAAATAATTTTCATTCTGTTTTATCTTTCTATAGGGATTTTCCTGGTGAGAACATTTTGTTTTTAATTATATTTTTAGTGTATTAGTTAGTTTTCTTTCTTTGCTGTGATAAAAATTCCCTGGTAAAAGCTATTTAAGGAAGCAGAGATCCATTTGACTCACAGTTTCAGAAGAGTCCATCGTGGAGGGGCTGTCATAGTGGGAGGGGCTTGTAGGAGCCGGTGACATTGCATCCACAGTCAGGAAGAAGCGAGAGGTGAAAGCTCGTGCTCAGCTCACTGTTTCCTTTTATGTGGATTGTCCACTTTTAAGGCAGGGCTTCCCACCTCAGTTAACCTAATCTAGATAATCCCTCAGAGACATGCCTCGAGGCTTATCCTGTAAAGTTGACAGTATTAGCTAGCCATCATACCAATGATGTGAAAATCTTAGTAATGTGAAAAGTATGTTTGAAAACTCAGGTAAAAATTTCTGTGAAATTTACACATACATATATTTTACATGTGGCACACACTTTTTTTTTTTTGGATCTTTTTCGAGACAGGGTATCCCTGTAGCCCCAGCTGTCCTGGAACTCACTCTATAGACCAGGCTGGCCTTGAACTCACAAAGATCCACCTGCTTCTGCCTCCCAAGTGCTAGGATTAAAGGCGTGTGCCACCACGCCCGGCGTGGCACACACATTTTAAGATATATTAAAAGATTTTTAAAATCCATTACCAAAATCAATGAGGTTATTTATTGGTGACTTTTATTTTTAATTGTTTTTTTAAATTGCTTTTCCTATTTTTTCTATAACTGCATATAGTACTTGTAAGACTAGAAAATATTTTAAAAGATAAAAATTTAAGTCTTTTCAATGATATTCTCTAAAGTGGGCATGATTGTCAAATTAGTGATAAGTTACAGTGCTAGTTATGCTTGGAATGAGCAGAGAAGGAATTGTTCTTGGAACTGAGGAAAAGGAGTGAAGAGTGGGGTAGAAAGCGTCAGAAAGCTGTCCTGCTCATGTCTTGTCTCTTCCCTGGTGACTTCCACCCAGCTTGGTAAGAGACAACGCTAAAGGCAGCAGAAGTGATTGGAAAGTGACTCTGAGTATCAAGTGGATGCCTCTCTAATCCTGTGTAGCTCCTCTATGATAGTGACCACATGTAAATGTGAGTGATGATTAAGAGCAGGGGATGAATATGACTGCTTCAAAGACGACAATGAGTTAAAAGCAGGAAAAGAAGATGGATTCCAGCACAAGGGGAGATCCTGTGCAATTCTCCACAGGTGACAAATAATTTGTTTGAGTGCATAATTAATAGATTTGTCAGAAAGTACTTAGATTGTGAAATATTGCATATAGCTCTCTTTCCAGATGGATTAAGATGAATGGCTCCTCCAGCAGCACAGGAAACCTCATTGCTCAGCGCGGAGAATTGCTGCATCTAGAGCTGTGTGAGTCTCTCCTCTGCACTGCCCTTTCTCTTTCCCTGATGCAGGGGAGAAATGAATAGAATGCTTCTAATTCCAATATTGAATGGTGTCCTTTACCTAAAGGGCATCCAAGCAGACAAAATTAAATCAGATACTCAATGGGGAAACTTTGCACTAAGCAAGAATTTAAAGCAGGGAAATGTATTAACATGTAGAAAAAATGGTTAATTTAAGCTGATCTGTGGATCAGAGGTGTGACTGCTCAGCAACAAGCCACAGGTATATTTCATATACAATTGCCTACACATTGAGAACTGACACCTGACTTCTTTACCCTTGAAAATGGCCATGCAATGCATATATTCCTGGGAGACTGATATAAATTGGCTGGTTTAAAACAGCCAGATGAGAACTCAGACTTGAGGGTTTTTTTTAGACTACAGTTGATTTAGGGGAAAAAAAAACTATCAGTGATTTCTACCTGAAAATTTTTGTTAAAGATGAGAATTGTGGGCCTTCATGAATGATGAAAGGGAACTGTGATTCCCAGGCAGTATGGATTACTTTCCAGGGCAAAAAAACCCCCCTGTGAGTGACACTAGTAAACAACCAGCTGGTTTTTGGAACAGCTGGAAGCACTGGAGGATGTGGAACAAAGCTGAAGAAGAGAATCCTAAATAGGGCTGATGTAGTTTCATTTATTCAGTGCTCATTGAGGATTCACTCAGTTGCTTTTAGAAATGTGATCACAAGATGATCAAAATCCAAAATACTTGTGATACTTGTTTTATAATGTAGCTGTTTATGTCATATCACCAGATCACTGAAATGAAATCTGTGGGTGGGAAATCCTGGGATTTAGCACTTATCAAGTTAAAGAGTGCTCCCAAATCCTAAAAGCTTGGAATCTTTGGTACAAACTAGATGGGAAGTTTTATTTCTTCAGTCTCACAGTGCACTGCGCTAAATCCTGATCCATCAAGTTCCTGATACAAGGAAACCAGGGGCAGATTGCAAAATGCTTTGGGGACTTGGAGGGACCTGTGACGTCACTGAGAGCTTGCTGCTTTAACTTTCACCTTTTCACTCACTCATTTACTTCTTTTTCTGTTTCAACAAGGAATTATGGACAATCTGTTCTGCATCAGGCATTCAGAAGTTCTGGTGGTATCAAGGGGAGAAAGCACAGTATTCTCTGTACCTTCTGCTCTGGAATCCATATTCCGGAGTCCTGTGAGGCTAGGCCGACATAATTGGCTCTCAAATGGGTCAAATTCCTGTCTCAACATTCTAATTTTATGTTTCCTTTGTTGTAGAAATTACTCAAGACTTTCCTACTTGTTTTGAATCTACAGCTTCCCTACAGGTTTTTATTTTAGGTTTTAGTTTTTCCTGTGTTTTTCCAAATCCTTATTAACTCATAGGCTGGGAGTGGGGAATTGACACAGAGGCAGAGGAGGAATTGTGTTAGCAGAAAACTCAGTAAGTGCAATTAAATCTTCATGTAAGAAAATTCATTTTTAGACTGCACACACGTTAGTGACATGGAATAAGCTCAGAGAGTAGTTTAGTATTACGAAAGACACACCATTAGTATGTTGTAATCTTTTCAATGTAAGGAAAACACAGAGTCTTACTTTATGTTAAGGAGGGTTGAGTGCCAACATTTCAGTTTTCTCTACTTAGGGGACAGAATCAAATGGAACTTTGATTTTATTCAAATAAGTACAACTATGATGATAAAATCCTGAGTCTACTCAAATACATTATCTTGACACAAGAATTTGATAGATTAGATGAAAATAATCTAGAAAAAAGAAGAATTGTGGGCATTAGATGACCTTTTTAAGGCATTTGGGGAGAAAAATTAAATGGCAGATGAATTGCAATTCTTATTTCTCTCAATACATCACAGCAAAGTATATGGAAATATATTCTCATGGTGAGGTGGAAGGAATCACTTAATGATTTAAAACATCAGGATTGCAATGATCAGAAACCATGGAACAGTCGTTTTGAATCTCAAAATGCTTAGCTAATCTTCTCTCTTTCCAAAACATGTCAATGGAATATCTAATTCAGGGCTTACACACATGTGCTCACCTTACAAAAAGCGATACCTCCACAGAACAAATCCTAAGGATTTTTAGAAAACTAAGTTTTGTAAAGACTAGTGGGTACTATGAACAACTGGTCTTAGTTTTCTAAGAACTGCTATGATGCCCCTTAAAGATGCTGGGGAAATTCACTGTTTATTTCCCTTCCATTCTAAGAACACAAACTCACTGTTATATTGTCCTCTTTTTTTGAATTTTTGAGACAGGGTCTCCCTTTAGTCCCAGCTGGCCTTGAACTCACTGAGATCCACTTGCCTCCCAAGTGCTGGGATTAAAGGCATGCGCCACCATGCCCAGCACTTTTTTTTTATATTGCCCATTTTTAACTGACCCAAAGCAACCTTGAGAATGTACAGTCAGCCTAAAGGGTTTCTTTTTGCCCAAACCCATTGTACATGATAAGATCTTATTTTTTCAGTCAAAGGAAAGAGATTCTGAAAGTGACAGTTCCTCTAAAGTGTCAAGAGAGACTTTGTGGAAAAAAATCAATAACTATTCAGTGGTGTATTAAATGCCCATGGAGCAAATGCAATATTTTTGGTATAATTATTGCAAAAATTTCTAGACTATAACTAATTTAGGTATAGATGTGTCAAATCAGCATGACTGGCTGCTGGAGAAGATAGGGAGAACAGCTAATGCTTTCCACAACTCCAAAATCCATTCGCTCCTTTAACATGTTGAGCTTGATATTTTACTCAATATAAAGTTTTACCATCTCAAAAAAAATTAGACTCTATCCAGATTGCTTATAAAAATCCTCACCATATCCTAGGTGAAAGATCAGTTAACCAGACAGAACACAGTGACCTGATTTGAGCCCATAAGCTGCCCAAGTGATATATTCAAAGTGATCTTTAGAGACGAAAAGAAAACTTTCACTTAATTTGAATGTTTGTATCTTTTTCAAGTTTGCCCCTTAATAGTAAATTTAGTACTAGGAACTCATTCTGCCTCATTGATGCTCATGACGATCAGCGTGAGCATCCATGTGAGTAGTTAGCATGGTAAAAACATTTCTCACAGTAACGTTGAAGGGAGTCCACTCTGCTGTACTGTTCAGATAGGAAACTCTCTCAGTTATATTGCCTTTAGTAAAGCAACAGCTTAAATTTCAGAAAATATGCTCAAAAGCAAGCCCTAGAGAAGTTTCTTCTTAAATAAAATGTTTTTGTTTTTTTCTAAGAGTATAAAATTCTACAATAAATTTTAAAAATTAAATTTTCTTTAAAGAGAAAGTATAAAATATAAGTCTGTAATTCTTTCCTGTAGAAATAACCACTTCTAAGTTTGACAATTGACAAGCGGGACCTTATTAAACTCAAAAGTTTCTGTACAGCAAAAGAAACAATCAGGGAAGTGAAGAGAAAACCCACAGAGTGGGAGGAAACCTTCACTACAGATACATCTGACAGAGCATTAACTTCCAGAATATATAAACTACTCAAAAAACAAAGAAGAAAACAAATGATTCACTTAAAAGATGGAGTAAAGATCTGAACAGAGACTTCACAAGTGAGGAAGTAGAGATGGCTGAGAAACATCTTAAAAAGTGTTCAACATTGCTAATAATTAAGAAAATGCAAATTAAAACCACTTTAAGATATCATCTCACCCTGATAAGGCTGGCAAGGATCAAGAAAACACTGAATAAATGCTGGAGAGGGTGTGGAGAAAGGGAAACACTCATCTACTGCTGGTGGGAATGGAAACTTGTACAACCACTATGGAAAGCAGTATGGAGAACCTTTAAAAGACTCAAAATGAGCCTACCACCTGACCTAGCCATACCACTTCTGGGAATATATCCATCAGAGTCTTCCTACTGCAGAGATACATGTACAGCCATGTTTACTGCAGCTCTCTTCACAATAGCGAAGAGCTGGAACCAACCTAGGTGCCCCTCAACCAATGAGTAGATAGAGAAAATATGGTACATCTACACAATGGAGTTCTATGCAGTGGTAAAGAAAGAAATTTGCAGGTAAATGTATGGAACTAGAAGATTTTATGCTAAGTGAAGTAACACAATCCCTCATCTGTGGATGCTAGTTGTAAGACAAACTGAGCAATGTTAATGTTATATTCCTCATGATCTAAAGACAACTGTGCTCTTGCATTGTGAATCCCTAAACGGGTTCTAGAGCTGACTTAACATTTATTTTCAGACCTTTTGTTTTTGGTATATGATGGAGGGTATGTGTGTATCTTTTAGAGTAATATGGGATTAAAATGGAAAGATGTGAATCAAGAAATATGATATGGAAATAACATACAGTTTGTTTCCAAAGGATACAATTTTAATATATGTGCAATGTAATAGGCTGGTGCAACTTAGCCTTTCTGGGTGCTTAACGACCATACTTAATGCCCATACCAATTTGGCTGAGGGACCTAAGGGATGACTTTGTTCCTTGCCCTCAGAGGTCAACTGAGTCTTAGGGCATGGGGGCATCTCTTGGAATGTCCTGCACATGTGGGTCACCAGTCTTCCTGTTCAGGGAGGTCTTGGAGAGCCACTAATGGGATTTTGTCTGCTCATGCTTCAGAAAAGGAAGCCTGGTCTAGCAGGACCTGATTTTGTCCTCGAGTGGATGAAACTGGTAAATGAAAAGCTGAAAGGTGCAAGGTGCTCCCACCCTCCCCCTCCAAAAAAAAAAACCAAACAAACCACAAAACCCAGAGACCCCTGAGGACCAGATCCTCAACTGACCTTGAGAAAACAAAAACCTTGGTTAATCTGGATAACTGTGTGGCCTTAAGCATCCAAAAGAAAAGTACAGCCAGATAAAAATGATCAGTAAGACTAGAGAAACTGTACTGCAGACATCAAACTTGAGAGCTTAGTAAAGAGACAAAAAGAAAAAAAGAGAAAGTACTGGGGTTTGGCCTGTCTTCAATTCTTATTGGCAAGTGCATCTATTCTGTGGTTGCCACTGCTTTTGGCCCTCCTCAAACACATGAGACACAGCTTTGTAACCTTCCAATATGGACTGAGGACTGATGTCTCTCCCAGAATCCTCCAAACCTTCAATGCCAGATGGGCACTACTGAGATACCCAGCTTGTGGACTAAACAGCTAAGGGGATGTCAGCCTTGTCAGAATATAGACTGCCATTGTTGGACTACCTGGGCTGTATCATGGAGGCCAGTGCAGGGGGATTGAGACAGGATGTGTGCTTACTGGATTTCATTTGGGGGACCATGGGAGGGAAAGACCCCCATGTGGAGCAGAGGTGCAGGATTGATGGTTGTTTGGGATTGCCAAGGTGAAACTTTTGAGCACTTCCTTAAAGAAAACATGACATCTTTTAGGAAAAAAATTCCTCCAATTCGTGATATGTGTATGTATGCATGTACATATATATTTATGTATATATAAAACATATATATATATATATATACTGTAGCAACACAAGTTGGAGAGAACAACAAAAGATCTGGAAAAAAAACTCTGGAAAGACTCAGAAAAAGATACAGGACATGCATGGCAGAGTGCAGGAACTCAGGTGGGGTGGGGGACATGGAAAGGGAAGCGATTCTAGATTCGACTGAGAAATGATGTATGACCTATGGAAAAAGTTTAATAATTAAAAAAATTGAAAAAAAAGAATCCTCCTAACCTTCAGTGCCAGATGAGGACTGCTGAGACATCCAGCTTGTGGACTGAGCTACTACTGGGGTTTCAGCCTCTTCAGAGTATAGACTGCCATTGTTGGACTACCCAGGGTGTGTCATGGAGACCAGTACAGGAAGATCAAGACAGGACACAGTGCTTACTGGACCTCATTTGGTGACCATGGGAAGGGAAAACCCCAGTGTGGAGCACAAGGGCAGAACTGATGGTGGTTTAGGCTTGCCAAGAAGGAGTCTTCAAACATGACATCTTTCAGCCCAATAAAGAAAAATACAAAACAAAACAAAATAAAAATCATAAGCTGAAGAAGCTAAGACCTATGATATATGCATATTTTGGAAGGAACAACAACAACAAAAGACTGGGTCAAAGAACTGACTGAAACAGTGAACTTCTGCTCGAAACAGTAAACCTGCATCAAAAATTTTAAAATAGACTGAGAAAAAGATGAAAAACATGTTTGGCAGAATGCATGAGCTCTGGTGGGGTGGGGGGCAAGGAAGGGGAAATGGGTCTAGATTCGATTAGAGATTTTGTATGATATACACAAAGCTTCAATAAATTTGGCTTTGAAAATAAAAATAAATGTAAAAAAATGACCATTTCTTCATTTCAGTTTACCTCCTTTTGCAAAATGGGCTCATTTTGTTTATTTTTGGTAAAATTCTTGTTTTTCCTTTATTTCTGAGAGATTTTGTTTTTTCTCAGGGCTTTGAATGTTTAATCTCTAACATCTGAGAATCAGGGATTGAAGAGGTAGTTCAGCAGTTAAGAGCACTGGCTGCTTTTGCGTCAGACCCCAGTTTAGTTCCCAGCATCCACATAGCAGCTGTTAACAACCATCTGTAACTGCAGTTCCAAGAGATTCAACACCCTCCTCTGATCTCGACAGGCACTACATGCACATGATACATTTATGTATCTGCAGGCAAAACAATCATACAATAAAACAAAAATAAATAAAACCAATTCCATAACCAATTCTGTAAGCAGTTATTCTTTTGCATTGTTAAGACTCTCTGTATTCCATAATTCATGATCAAGTTTAGGAATGATTCTTGGCTGCTTAAAAAAAACAGAAGGCTGGAGTGATGGTTCAGTGGTTAAGAGCTCCGACTGCTCTTACAGCGGACCGGGGTTGGATTTCCAGCACCCACATGCAACTAAGAACTGTCTTTAAGCCGGGTGTGGTGTATGCCTTTAACGCTAGCACTCGGGAGGCAGAAGCAGGCGGAACTCTGTGAGTTCAAGGCCAGCCTGGTCTACAGAGTGAGTTCCAGGCCAGCTGGGACTACAGGGAGACCCTGTCTCAAAAACAAAACAAAACAAAACAAAAAGACAAAAACAAAAACAAACAACAACAACAACAACAAAAAAACAAAAAAGAAATGTTTCCACACATGTATATTATATACACTTATATTTTATAAAAATTTGACTCTAACACCCAAATCTATTGATAGCTATTTTATTTAAAAATATTTGTTATTTTTATTTTTTATGTATTCGAGTGTATTGCCTGCATGTGTGTAAGTGTACCCATGTAGTACAATGCCCATAGATGTCAGAAGAAGGAATCAGATCCCCTGGAACTGGAGTTATAGGCGGTTGTTAGCTGCCATGTGTGTGCCAGGAATCGAACCTGGGTCCTCTGCAAGAGGCGTCAATGCTCTTAACTGCTGAGCCACCTCTCCAGCCCCCTTGATAGCTATTTTATAATGACTATTAGAAATAGTGGGTAAAATTATGAAGCTATAGACTTTTACATTTCAATAAAATGAGATTAGAAATGTGGGGATGTGGGGATAGATTTATTCTTATCAATGCCCAAAACACAGTCACAAAATGCATATGTATACAAAGCTAAAATTAAATTTTAATCTTTTTTTTTTTTTTTTTTTTTTTTTTTTTGGAGACAGGGTCTCCCCATAGCCCCAGCTGGCCTAGAACTCACTCTGTAGACCAGGCTGGCATTGAACTCAGAGATCCACCTGCCTCTGCCTCCCAAGTGCTTGGTAAAATTAAAATTTTATACATATTGAAGAATACATTTCATAGTCTTGAAAGATAGAGGATAATAATCCTGACCAAATATTACCCATGCCTTTGAAGTGAGAAGGGAATGCAACTCATTTTTTTCACACACAAGGCTTGTCTAAGCAGTGAGAAACTGAAGTCACTCATATGATGTAACCCAGGGAAGAAATGCTTCACGTTTCAGAATTAGAGAATGGAGACAGAAGATTCTCATGCAGTCAGTCAAGGATCTCAGAGAATTATCTCAGCCCGCCGAGGAGAGCTGCAGTTGGCAGAACAGATGCCGGGAAGCCAGACACAGCAAAGAATGCATTCTGTGCTCTCAGTGAAAAGATACTCACTCAGTCTTTGGCAGCTTAGGGGCTGCAAAGTAAGGATCACATCATGTTACACTGTGTCCTTAAGAAAGCATACTAAGGTAGATAATAACAATTCCTTTCAGAAATACATTCTCATACTTAGTAATATACATAACAGATTTCTAAATACCCATGGCTAGATATGAAATAGAGAGCCACATGGGAGAGCCTGTGGCCTTTAAAGGAATTTGGGAACTTACTTTAATATCATTGGTCCTACAATGATATATTTCTTGATAATAAGAAATATTACATGAGCTTTTTAAGTACACAGTCCAGCAGTACTTAGTTTATTCACACTCAACATCTATCTTCAGAACTCTCTTCACCTTGCAAAAGTGGAAGTCCATATCCACGCTATTTCTTCATCCTCCTTGCCATGACAGCCTCCATTCTACTTTCCATGACAGTGACTATTCTAAGCACCTCAGAGAAGTAGTGTAAATGGAAAGCTGCATATCTCTTTGTTTTTGGCTCTTCTCATACTGTAGCTGGCTTTTTTCACCCAGCATAATGCCTCTAAGGTTGTTGAATGTGTTAGAATTTCCTTCCTTTTGCAATTAATATGGTAATATTATAAAATATATAATTATATTGAAATTATATATAATTTTATATTATTCCATGTAATAACATGTTACAGCATCACATTTGGCTGCTACACACATCTGTTGATGGACGCGTGTCCTGCTTCCATGTTTTAGTGATTGCAAATAAGGCTCAGAACATGGGATATTCAAGTATCTCTTTGAAATGTTGCTTTCTATTATTTTGGAAACATACTCATGGTAATTCAATTTCAATATTTGAGGAGCTGCCACGTTGGATAGGCAGGGGCTACATTATTTTACATACCAACTAAAACCACATAAGCTTCCAATTTCTCTACTGTGCCAACGTTTGCATCTTCTTGTTTAGTAGGTATCCTAGTGGATCCTTAAATGTTTTGGTTATCTTTTCCCAATAACTAGCAGTATTGTTTAAACTTTAGTAGCATAAATTCTACCTTCTTTTTATTTAATTTAGTTTTGAAGCTTGAACATAATTTTATGAGTTTAAAAGAATAATCTCCAGGGCAGGCAAGCTGTAAATCTCTAAAGCTGTCAGGAGTAGGAGAATGAAAAAGAGAAGGAAAAAGGCATGCCATTTAAGTTAAACTGGCAAGAGTCTACCACAGGCTAGACCAGCACCAGTATGGCTTGGAGGGGCATTTTAAGGAAATCCAAAGTATCAGACAAAGTACATGGAGCCCAGCCTCTGAAAGAGAGAGAAAGAGAAAAGAAAGGAAATGTTATGCCTTTTTGTGTTTGTTTACTTCTCTTCAATCTTCCTTTAGTTTTTTTTTTTTCTTTCAAATTTGATAGCTTCCATTGTCCTATGTATAAGTTTTTTCTTTCAGCTTCCGTTGTCCTATGTATAAGTTTTCTGATTCTTCTCCCTGGTCAAATCTGCCTTTGAGTCTTTGTACTTTTTTTTTTTTTCCGTTTCAGTCACCGTACAATTTCTTTGCAGTTTTCCTTTGTTTTCTGTCTCCTTATGGATACCTTGTTTTCCTGACTTTTCTCTTCTTTCTTTAGTGATTTCAATGCTTTTTAGAACAACTCATTTAAAATATCTTTCTAGTAGGCAGTCACTAGCTCTTTTCAGTGACAGTGTCTGTCGTGTGGGTTTCTTGTGAATGGGCCATATATCCTTTCTTCATATGCTACCTGGGATTTTTATTGTTTCAGAGATGTACATGTTTGAATTTAATAGTGCTAATTCCATTTATAAAATTCTTCTGGAGGTTCAGTGGTTAAAAGCACTAGTTGCATTGCAAAGAATCCGGGTTCAAATCCCAGCACCCACGTGGTGGCTCACAGCCATCCATAACTCCAGTTCCATGGGTCCTATGCCCTCTTCTGTCCACCCTGTCACTTCATCCAAAGGAAAGGGGCCTGTAACAATGGCGGTGGTGCTGGGCCATGGTTGCTTCCTGTTTGTGCCTGTGTAGACAGAAGCAGCAGCCCTCAGTCGGAACACAGACCACTGATACTTGATGGATGAAGTCCAGATCTGTCCAGGCTCCTTCAGAAGCATGCATGTGGTCAACTTTCTGTCAGGGGGATAGTGGTGGTGGATGGGTTGTTGCAACTACACTAGGACCTGAAACAAAGTGATTGATTGACCGGAAGGTCATTTATCAAGCCTCCCTCCTGAAATTCTTTAAGATTTCAACAAAATATAGTGTTTCTCAATAGATTGGACAGATTCTACCAATGCTATTATGTATGTGGCTGGATAGGTCCCTGGTACTTATATAATTTTCTGAGGTGTTCTCTGTTGTACTGATTTTTCTTTTTTTGGCAAGTGAAGAATGTTTTCATTGTGTAAACTTGCTTTTTTGGACAGTCTCACGCCTGACTTTCGTGTATCCTGTTTGCTCCCAGTCGCCATCCTCTTCACCCTCTTTATCTTCTTCCCATCCTTGTCATTCACAGCCTATGCTGCCTCCCTAAAGGTCATTTCTCATAATCTTACTCTTTTGTTTTGAGACTCACTGATTTCATTTATTAGTTTATTAGCTTTTATTGTTATTTGTTTGTTTTTGAGACAGGGTCTCCTTGTAGGCCCAGATGGTTTGGAATTTGCAATGTAGACCAGGCTGGTCTTGATGTCACAGAGATACCCCTGCCTCTGCCTCTTGAGTGCTGAGAACCAGGTGTGTGCCACCATGCCTGGGTTGACATACTGTTCGTGTGAGAACCATATTTGTAGCTGTAAATTTAGGACTATTCACTGGAGCCTGGTGGGTTCACTGTTTGGTTTACAACAGAAGGCAAGGACTGTCTTACCTCCAAGATCCATTAGTCACCAATAGTTTAGCAAAGAGCACTAGGATCCATGAGCCCTTCCCAGATTCCTGGTTAGTTATGGACAGGCCCAGTCTTGTGTAGATGCTTGCAATGGTTCTGTCAGGATCTGAAGATAGCCCTCTGCACTCTTTTTCCCTATCTTCACATTCTTACATTCTTTCTGTAGTTCTCTGTTCTAAAATATTCCCTGAGTCTTACAAATGTCCTGTTTAGGGCTGAACACTCAACTTTTATTTATTCTAAGTATCTTGAGCAACCTTGAATGTCTGTACTCACCACAGTTCACTGCAAAGGAAAGGTTCTCTGATATTTAGAAGGCAGTTTGGGTGTCATGTTCATTTAACTGAATAAGAGTAGTGAGTTCCCCACCAACTGTTTTTTTTTTTTTTAATATCTTATTTTTATCTTACGTGCCTGAGTGTATTACCTACATGTATGTAAGTTCACACATGTGCAATGCCCATGGAGGTCAAAAGAGGACATTGGATCCCCTGGAACTGGAGTTATGGATAACTGGAGTTATGGATAATAAACCCACCATGTGGGTGCTGGGAACCAAACCCAGGTCCCCTGCAAGAGCAATCAGTGCTCTTAAACACCAAGCCATCTCTCCAGCTACAGTAGTGGTCATGTTATGCAGTCTCTCTTATGGATCAGACTTCAAATCCAATCTGTGAGCAGTTGGTCACCCCTGTGAACACATTGTACCTGATAGGTTGGCATTATAGTTCAAAAGTTGCAAAGCTAAGAAACAGCATTGATGTCTCACCCCCACCCCCACCCCAGGAGCCTATGCAGCATCTTCCAGCACCAAGAAAGCCAGCCGGCATGAAGGGTGCTCCAGACTCAGCTCCAACTTGCTTTGTATGTTGCAACAAAGAGTGTGGTGTCTTCAGGAACAAGGTCTCATCATATAGTTCTGCTGGACAACCAGATTAAAATAACCCATATTTTAAATTCCCCTCCCCCATCCCCCTGTTCTTCACCCACAACCTTCTTGAGCTTTCTATGCTGAGTGTTTCTTCATCTGTTTTCATGTCACCTCATGTTCTACTAGTCCTCCTCCCTTAGCATTCCTTTCTAGTTTTCTGGCTTCTAAGGTACACCAAGTTAAACATGTAAAACTAAACATGAGTGTGAACATGGGTTGTTTGTTTCTTTGAGCCTGGGCTAACTCACTCAATATAATTCTTACCAATTCCATTCATTTAACTAAAATTTTCATAATTTCACCGCCTTTACAGCTGAATAGAATTCTATTGTCCATATGCACCACATTTTCATTATCCATTCATCTGTTAATGGATATCTGAGATGATTCCATTTCCTAGCTATTGTGAATGGAGCCACAGTGAACATGGGTGAGCAAGTAACTCTGTAGGAGGATGTAGAGTCCTTTGGGTATAGCCCAGGAGAGGCTATATCTGGGTCATAGGATAGCTCCTTCCTTAACTCTTTGAGCAACTTTCATGATTTGATAATAGCTGCATCAGTCTGTGTGCTATCAAAGTGTATAAGCATCTGCTGCCATTTGACTCTGATAACAACCGTTCTGACTACAGTGAGGTGGAATATCATAGTACTTTTAATTTGCATTTCCCTAAGGGATAAGGATTTGGAATACTTTCAGAAGGGTTTATCTGCTATTATTATTTCCTGATTTAGGAACTCTCTATTCAGTTTTCCTGAGCCTCCTTCCTTTTATTTTAATTGGGTTGTTTTCTTGATGTTTATTTTTTCAGTTCCTTGAATATTCTAGATGTTTTTGTGAGATGTATTTGTGGCAACTATTTTCTCTCATTTTGTAGGCTATCTCTTACTCAACTTACTGACAGTTTCCCTTGCTGTGTGGAAACTTTAACTTCATGAAATCCAAGTTTTCAATTGTTGGCCTTATTTTCTGAGTACTGGCATCCTATTCAGAAAGTCCTAATCTATGGTATTCCTATAGTGTATCCTCATAAATTATTCTCTACTTTCTCTTGTAGCAGTTTCAAAGTTGTATGTTTGAGGTACTTGATCCAACTGGATTTTTTTTTTTTTGTAAGCTGTGTTGACTTTTTATTTACATTTTTTTTTGTCTTTTTGAGACAGAGTCTCCCTTTAATCCCAGCTGGCCTGAAGTTCACTATGTAGACCAAACTGGCCTTGAACTCATGGAGATCCACCTGCCTCTGCCTTCCAAGTACTGGGATTAAAGGCATGCACCACCATGCTGGGCGACTTTTTGTTTATATTTTAATACTGTGCTTTTGCATCAATGCTGCATCAAGTTTATATATTTCTGGGGAACTTGTTCTTCAAGCAATACCTCAGTTTATCACCTGATGATGTTTTTTGCCTTAACTATGTCTTTTTTTTTTTTTTTTTAGATCTGGCTTCTCTGTAACCCCAGCTGGTCTAGTACTTACTATGTAGACCAGGTTGGCTTCAGGCTTATAAACATCCACCTGCCTCCGCCTTCCAAGTGCTGGGATTAAAGGCATGCACCACCACATCTGGTGGGGTTTGTTATTTTTAGCCACTTAATATCTAGTTTTATTTGACATTGTGCCTCAGTGGGTTGAAATTATATTTTATATGAGACTTAAAGCCTTAGTGTTCTACTTAATGTTAAGAAAGTAAGATTTTTTTCATTGCTATTACAAACTCTATAACTTTAATAATTATCTAATATTTCTTTGTTTGAATGGTCCATACATCATTTAACCATTTTATTGTTTTGACATTTATGGTTTTTATGCTATGCAATCTTCTAATGTTACAGTCAGCATTTTCCTTTACCCCAATTTTTTTGTTTGCTTTGCTGTTTTCAGATTGTTTGCTAAGGATTGACTCTAATATTATATGAGTACTACATAACAATTTTTAAGAACTTTTGGTGGAATAGTTTAGGCATATATTCTCTGAGTATGCTTAAGTTGAGCCTTTTAAAATAACTAAAATGTAGATGACCTAAAGAGGCTAGTGAACACACACACACACACACACACACACGATAATCAGAAGGTGTAATTAGCTCTAACCATCATTTTCCCACAGGTGGCTATGAACACCTCTAGTGATAGTCATTTCACAACCCTTCTTGGCAGCTTGTTCCATTATTTAATTTTCTAATATTACTATTAAAAAGCCTTTCATAATATTTAATATAAATTACCCCAAGCTTTCATTTGACTATAAATATGTATCTATGTCCTCTCACCCACACACTTAATAATTAAGAGCTAATTGGTATCTTTTCAAAAAACTGTAGCTCATACACCAAAAAAATATCATGTTCAAATTTCTTTACATAAAGAAATGAAAGCTTCAAGAAGCAAAACAGAAAATGTACCCTAGAAATAGTATCATGGAACCTCCAAGAGAAATACATTATCTAGCTGCCCAGCCACAGGCCAAAGCTGGCCAAAGATCAATACTAGTTACAAAACATTAGGTCTTCTGCCTTTAGGGAAGGGACTAAAATCTCTACCAGCAATTAAATAGCCCCAAGCAGGAATGTGAACCAATTGATCAAAGTTATAGTGAGGCAGATTGTAGTTTAGTGTTAGAACTTTCAAAAAGTTTGAGCGATCTGGGGACATAAAAAGTGGTGAATATCCCAGCATTATATGTTCTTTTGCAGAAGGTAGATTGTTTCTTATCAGTATGCTATGGAGGGTATTCTCCCGTTATTGGTCTTCAAACATTGTTTCTTTAAAATTTCCATAATTAATTCTCTTTATATCCAAGAGATTAGCTCTTCTTATACAGTCTCAAATCCCATGCATAAAGTCTGCCCTTATGAACTAGTTATCCATTCAAATACTATCACATTGTGGATTAGAGTAGCAACATGTATTTTAGAGAGACACAAACATTCAGCCCATTGAACTAAGTGTATTGTTTATACTAGATATTTAAACTCCAAAATTTATTTAAAGTTATTTTATACTGATAAACACAGGATTGTGTGTACAACAAATCATTTTCTAGATAGATACAGGCATTCTCCAAATTCTGACGCATAATTTCTTAACAATAATAATTAAAGAAGAGGTTGGGCTGGAGAGGTGGCTCAGCACCTAAGAGCACTGGCTGCTCTTGCAGAAGACCCAGGTTCAATTCCCGGTACCCACATAGCAGCTAACAACCATCCATAACTTCAGTTCCAAGGGATCTGATACCTAGTTTTGACCTCCACTGGAATTTCACAACATGGGTGCACTTACACACATGTAGGCAATACACTCATACACATAAAATAAAGATAATAAAATATTTTTTAAAAGAAAAGCTTGCTGGTTATTGAGACCCTGTCTCAAAAATAGACTGGGAAAAAAGAGGTCAAGCATTAGCGATGGAGTGGAGAAAACCTGGGAGTTTGAAGGGAAGAAGAAGGGGCAGAAATGGTGCAAATTCAATACTTGTGTAATTAAATTCTCAAAAACTGTTAAATAAAAAAGATACTAATTTTGTTTAATCTATAATTTTTAAGAACATTACTTTTTTGTTCTCTGATAGTAGCATTGCTTCAATTTACTTCATTTAACTTTTCCAACCTCTGTCCTGTTAATCACTGAAGTCCTTCCTGTCTTCTGTGATCTTAACAAGGTCCCTATACAAGACACTTATCCTCTTTCTTCCTGTGGAACGTGGTTCCTGAAGCATGTACCCCTTTATCATTATCTTGGAGCTTTGTCTTTTATAGAAATCCAAACTCTTAGGTCTCCTGAATCAGAACACACTGAATTTGAAACTTTGGGGATGCAGCACAATAACCCAAATTAACAGGTTTTCTAGATTACATAAAACAAATTTGATAAATACTCAAGATATTATCATTATTTATAACTGATAGATAATTTCAAACTCATAAATGTGTCGATTCTTTCCCCCTGAACCAAAGTCTTTGTTCTTTCCTCACTTTCACCACCCCTTACCTGCATCATGCCAATCTTTCAACCCTTTCCAACTTCAAATCCATTATCAGACAGGACCAATATTCCTCTGCCTATACCATCAACTCCATATTTGTCTTACTGTGTCTGAGTGTTTTTGTCAAAATTAACATATTTTTTAATATATTTCTCCCTCAGTTCATAGTGGTTCACCCCTGAAATTCCAGCAGTATGTAAACTGAGGCAGGAGTATTGCTTCAAATTTTAGGCAAGGCAAAGATATGTAGAAAAGGTGCCATCTTAAAAAAAAGTCATTCTCTGAAGTGAAATTGTACTCTTTCTATTTGATTGGGGCTAGGGAAAAATCCACAGTCTCACAGGATTGATCTCTTGTTAATTTCATGACACTGAACTTCAGTCTCCTCCATGGCAGGGAATAGGCCTGGCATATGTGTCCATTAGAATGGCCTACAGCATGCATCCAGAGGGACTGTCCAAGAACTCAGAAGGTACATAACCTGAGTATGTGAAAGTAGGCCCAAACTTGGGTTATTGGCATCTCTTGAAACAGGCTTGATCCCTGAGTACACTGCAGCCGTTGTTATGGGGATTAGTCTGCAAGCTAGGGCCTGTCTTGTGCTGGGGTAGCTGTGGAATCTGGGTCCATAGAGGCTAATTTGGAAACTGCTTATGTGAGCTGAGCTAATTCTTGCATGTGCAGGGTTTAGTCTACAGTCTGGAGTTGTGGGAAGTGTCATGAAATATGAGTTTGCTGTTTAGGAGGCTAGTTCTGTAAGAGGCAGCCTGGATTAAGAGGCCTAGGGGCCTGGACTCTGAGGCCTAGGGGCCTGGACTAGAACTTTGTTCCACAGGAGTGGCTATAAAGTCTCTGTCCACAGAACCCAATCTCTATTAGTTACTTTTCTCAATTCTGCAACAAAATGTCTTACAGAAGTGACTTATAGGAAAAAAGATTTATTTTGGCCCAGGGTTTCAGAAGATTCTGTTGGAGGTTGATTGGCCCCATACATAAAGTGGGTGGAGCTAGGCTTCTTTTCTTATTGGATAGGAAATAGAGAAATGGGTCTAGAGAGAGAGAAGAAGTAGAGCAAGCAACAGTACCCAGAGAAACTCTCCGGAGACCTACTTCTTCCAAGTATCCTTCCTTTTACTACATCTCAAGAACTCAATCACATTATGAGTCTACAAAGAGATTAATCCATTCACTAGGTCAGAGCCCTTATGATCAATGATCTCTGAAGATACCCTTCTAGACACACCTAGAGATGAGTTTCACTAACCTCCAAGGCATTTCTTTTACTTGTTTATTTAATTTTACTTTTAATAATGTGTTTTAATAAGTAATTATAATAATTTTTTTTTTGTATTTTCCAGACAGGGTCTCCCTTTAAGTCCTAGCTGGCCTGGAGCTCACTCTGTAGACCAGGCTGGCCTTGAACTCACAGAGATCTGCCTGCCTCTGCCTCCTGAGTGCTAGGATTAAAGGTGTGTGCCACCACACCCGGCACAGTAATTATAATTATTAAATTGGTTTTTGATAAATATTTTAATTTCTTTGAGATTTCATACTGAATGTTTTTATCATATTCACACCTAACTTGTCCCCAATAACTCCTCCAAAATAGACTCCTCACACTCCAATATCATATTCTCATTTTTCAAATTTAATAACCCATCCACTCCTCCTGCCTATGTATTTCTCTTTGTGGGGCCATCCACTGGACCACAGCTAACTAACCAGGAGTCTTTGACCAACTGTCCATACCTCTTCAGGAGGGGTCAGGGGCTCATGGACTCCTTCCGCTCTATGCTAGAATACTTATCGATTGGATCCTGGCAAGTCTGGTGCAGGGAAGCACGGCTGCTGTGCAATCAGGAGTACAGCAGTCCTGTGGTGGCCAGAGAACCTGGTTTCGCTCTGGAACTCAGGATTTCTGGCTTATACAATCTTCTGACCCCTCCCATCTTTAATGGAGGATGTAGTTGTTACTTTCTGCTGGTGTTCTAAAACATCATGACCAAGGAAACTTATAGAAAGAATTTATTTGAGCTTACAGTTCCAGGGGTTAGGGTCAATAATGGGCCAAGGAAGCATGACAGCAGAGGTGGTTAGAGCAGAAAGCAGAGTGCGTATCTTCAGGCAGACACAGGCAACAGAGAGTGACTGAAAGTATGGCGAGCTTTAAGAACTTTCAAGACCCATCCCCAGAGATGTGCTTCCTTCTGAAAGGCTATTCTTCCTAAAACCTTCCAAAATCACTCCACCAACTGGGGGAGAAGATGTCCGCTACGTGGAGCCCATAGGGGACATTCTCATTCAAACCACCCTATTCTACTCCCATAGGCTCATCATCATATAAAATGCAAAATGCATTTAGTCCAATTTCAAAAGTCCCCATCGCTCTTACCAGTCTCAGTACTATTGAGAGACATCTGCTCACTAAGATCAAAGTCAAACTACATTCTTTCAGCATACAGTGAAACTGAATACACATTCTTATTTCAAAAGGGAGGAGTTGGGGTATTCTGAGGGAATACTGGACCAAAACAAGACGGAAAACCAGCAGGGCAAACACCAAGTCCTGCAGCTCCAGGTCTGACCTCTGGAACTTTACTTCCAAAGGCTGTAGAAGACTCTGCCCCTTTGACTTCAGTGCATGAAAGACACTTATCTCTTGGTCTGGTACACTCCCTGAATACAGTTCTTGGCAGATGTCTCATAACTCTGGCATCTCAGACATCTTGAGGTCTCTACTGCCAACCAGGTGTCACTTTCACAGGTTCATACAATGGTCTCTCAAGTCCACTCGACCTGTTAGGAACTTCTTTATGCAGGGACATCCCTGTGCATGCTGCATGGACTCAGTGGCACTCTGAAACCACATAGAACATTGACGACACCCTTGCTCTTGTATCTTTCATGCCTCTAGAGCCACACCAATGTGAACTACACTTCCAGTGTTGTTCATTTGCATTTCCTTAATTATCAGTGAGGTTGAACACTTTTTAAGATGTTTCTCAGCCATCTCTAATTCCTCACTTGTGAAGTCTCGAAGTCTTTTCCTATGCCTATGTCTTGTAGGCTGCTGCCAGCTTTTTCTTCTATCTCCTTCAGAGTTTTTGGGTTTCATGTTGAGGTCTTTGATCCATCTGGAGTTGACTTTTATACAGGGTGAGGGGTAGAGGTTTAATTTAATTCTTCCACAAGTGGTGATCCAGTTTTGCCAACACCACTTGTTGAGGATGCTGTCTTTCCTCCATTGTGTCTTCTTGGCCCCCTTATCAAATATGAGGTGGCTGAAATTGTATGTGCTCAAGTTTGGATCTTCAGTTTTGTTCCATTGGTCAACAGGTCTGTTTTTCTGCCAGTACCAAGCTGTTTTTATGACTATAGCCCTGTAGTATAGTTTGAAGTCTGGTATAGAGATCCCCCCTGTATTGCTCTTTTTACTCAGGGTTGCTTTGGCTATTTGGGGTCTTTGCTTTTTCCAAATGAAATTAAGGACTTTTTTTCCCCAAGCCTGAGAAGAAACTCTTGGGGATTTTAATTGTGATTACATTAAATCTATACAAGAGTTTGGGTAGAATGGACATTTTTACTATATTAGTTTTTCCATCTTCTGATGTCTTCTTCAATTTCCTTCTTCAGGGGTTTAAAATTTTTGTTGTAGAGATCCTTGGTGTCTTTGGTTAGGTTTGTTCCTAGGTATCTTATTGTTTTTGAGGCTATTGTGAGTGGGAAGTTCTTGTATTCCTCCTTCAGTTGCCCGTTTTTGGTGTAAAGAAAGGCTACTGATTTTTCTAGGTTAATTTTGTATCCTGCCCCTTTACTGAAACAATCATTTCTAGAAGTTTTCTGTTCGAGTTTTTAGCATCCCTTAAGTAAACAATCATATCATCAGCAAAAAGGGATAGCTTGACTTCCTCTTTTCCAATTAGAACTCCTTTAATTTCCTTTTCTTGCCTTATTGCCCTAACAAGTGTTTCAAGCACTATATTGAAGATGAGTGGTGACAGGGGGCAGCCTTACTGAGTTCCTGCCTTTAAAGGGAATGCTTCTGTCATTTCCCCATTTAGGATGATATTGGCTGTGGGTTTCCTGTATATGGCTTTGATTACATTGAGGAAGGATGCTCCAATCCAATTCCCTCTAGGACTTTAAGCATGAAGGGATGCTGGAGTTTGTCAAAGGCTTTTTCCACCATCAATTGAGATGATCATGTGGTTTTTCTCTTTCAGTACAATTATATGTTTTATGATATTTATTGATTTTCATATGTTGAACCATCCCTGCATCTCTGGTATGAATCCAACTTGGTCATGATGGATGATCTTCTTGATGTGGGTCTGTGTGCAGTTTGCAAGTATTTGTTGAGAATTTTTGCATCTATGTTCATTAATGAGATTGGTCTATAGTTCTCCTTTTTGTTTGTATCTTTGCCTGGTTTTGGTATTAGAGTGATGCTGGCTTTATAGAAGGAATTTGGGAGAATTCCCTCTGTTTGTATTCTTCTAAACAATTTGAGTAATAATGATTGTAAGTCTTTTTGAAATGTTTTATAGAATTCTGCTTTGAAACTGTCTGGGCCTTGGCTTTTTTTACTTGGGAGATTTCTTATTACATCTTCAATTTCTTCATGTACTGTGGGTCTGTTTAAGCTGTCGATTTCTTCTTGGTTGAGCTTTGGTGATTCCCAGGATTTCAGATATACATCCATTTCTCCTAGGTTTTCAAACTTAGTAGAATATAGGTTTTTGAAGTATTTTCCTATGATTTTCTGAATCTTTTCCTTGTCTGTTGTAATATTTCCCATTTCATCATGGATTGTATTGATTTGGAGTTGTTCCTTCTTTCTTTTGGTGAACTGGGCTAGAGGTCTGTCTATCTTGTTTATTCTCTCAAAGAACCAACTTTTGGATTCATTGATTTTTTTGTATTGTTTTCTTTCTTTCTATTTGATTTCTGCTCTGATTTTTGTTATTTCTTCCTGTCTGTCGTGTTTAGGGTTCATTTGTTGTTGTTTCTCAAGTGTTTTTAGCTGCAGTATTACATTGTTCACTTGTGGTCTTTATGTTTTTCTAATGTAGGCACCGAGGGCTATAAATTTCCCTCTTAGGACTGCTTTTAAAGGTTTTGTTGTGTTATATTATCATTGTAATTCAGTTCCAGGAATGCTTTATTTCTTTATCTGTTGTTTAGTCTCCATGTGTTCTTGTAGATAGTAGGGCTCATCCTGGTGTTGATATTGAGCTTTATTGCACCGTGGTCTGATAGAATGCATGAAATTATTTTAATCTTTTTGTATTTGTGGAGGTTTCTTCTGTGACCCAGTATGTGGTCAATTTTAGAGAATATTCCATGGAGCACTGAGTAGAAAGTGTATTCGCTGGTATCAGGGTAGAATATTTAGTAGATGTCTGTGATGTCCGTTTGGTGTATTGTATCATTCAGTTCAGATGTCTCTCTGTTTATTCTTTGTCCAGTTGACTTGTCCAAAGGGCTCAGTGGGGTATTGAAGTCCCCTATTATGAGTGTGCTGGGGTTAATCTGTGCCTTGTGGTCCTGGAGAATTGTCTTTGTAAAGTTTGGTGCATGAGTTTCTTGTAGACAGCATAGATATGGGCTCTTCTTTCTAATCCAATCTCCCAGTCTATGTCTTTTGATTGGAGAGTTTAGTACATTAATATTTAAGGTTATGACTGATAGGTTTGTGTTGATTCCTTTCACCTTATTATCCATTTGTGTTTTTGGTCTAGGTTTCTACTTCTGCATTTACGCTTTTATTAATTTCTCTTTCTGCCTGGGGATTGTTGCTCCTTTCTTCTGTCCTTTGAATTGCTTCAAGTATTCTCTGAAGGCTTGGTTTTCTGGACATGTATTCTTTCATCTTGTTTATGTCATGGAAGATTTTTCTCTTTCCTTCAACTAGAATTGACATTTTTGCTGGGTATAGTAACCTGGGTTGGCATCTATAGTCCTTTAACACTGGGAATGCTTTGCTCCGCGTTCTTCTTGATTTCATAGTGTGCACTGGGAAGTCAGTTGTAATTCTGAAGTGTTTCCCCTTATATGTAACTTGTTGTTTTTCTCTTGTGGCTTTCAGAATTTTGTCTTTGTTTTGGATGTCTAGCATTTTAACTCTGATATGGCATGGAGAGTTTCTTTTCTGATCTTGTCTGTTTGGAGTTCTATGTGCTTCTTGTATTTGTATGGCTTTGTCTGTTTTTAGTTTGGGGAAATTTTCATGTATTATTTTGTTGAAGATCAATACCATTCTCTTGGGATTCTTCTCCTTCCTCTATTCCTATGATGTGGAAGTTTGATCTTTTCATAGTGTCCCACAATTCCTGGTTGTTCCACTTTTGTGTATTTTTAAACTTTTTCATAATCTTTACTTGAGGATTTTAGTTGTCCTGTGCTACCTTCCAGGTCTTGCTATTTGGATTAGCCTAGCCTCATACCCATAATCCTCCTGATCCTCTTGTCTCAGGTTCCTGAGACCTGGAATTACAAAATTGCTACCTTGCCAAGCTCCAACCACAGTTTTTAAAATTTTCTTGTTCTTTGTGTTAGCAGATTTGAATCCAGACTCTTCACTGCTGTACTCCTGAATTTAGTCTTAGTCATTTGTTTAATTGGTATGATGCAATTTTTATTTTGACATTTTGAATTGTATTTTTCTTCTATTATGTATTCTAGGAGCCTTAAATAGTGCCTGTCTATCAATTGGAGAACTTGGTACATAATTATTAAAGACTGAATAAATAGGAGGATGATATTTCTGAGAGGCCAGAGCACTAAAATTCTTATAGGAGACTGTCTGAAGTGCTCTTAAACTTAGTCATGAAATAGTGAAATATTCAAAATAGCAATTAATTTACCCAACCTCAAAGCATTCCCAGCTGTTGATTTAATAGAAACTTACTACTTGAATAATAATTTATTGCTCTTAGAAGCTCCTGAGATTTGGATAGTATTTATTATTATAGCATAACCTAGCATATCCTATCAACTGTTCCTCTAAAATCATGCTGCATCACAATGAAATTATGGAAATTGGAGCTCAAAATTGAAAATTTTTCTGTCAGTACAGTTTTTTAAACAATGACTGGGAAGAAAAAAATATATATGATTTTTAAAATCCCTCTTCAATCCACCAACTTAAAATATAATGCACTGGCTTCTACAATTTTAATGTGATCCCTGATTAATAATGAATAGTGGGAAAAGTAAATATTATTTTTCTGAATGCATTGTATCAAAAACATGTACCAAGAAAGATAACTTTCTTCCTTTAGTTTTTCTGTTTAATCCTCTCATTTCTCAAGTTCTGAAGAAATTGGATGCTGTCTCTAATAAAAAAATAAAGAGGCTTTCTACATTTCTCTTACAATTTTAGAATTCAATAACAGCTTCTATTATGTCTAAATTGGGGCTGTTCTGAGGAGGGCATTCAAAATAACTCTTATTAACAGGTTTCTCTTCTGCATGCTCATTTTAGCTGAAGATTTTCAATTGTTGTCTCCTATAAGCCTGTGACCAGTTACCCTTGGGGGACTTATGGGTCCTTCAAATGAAGTGGCAAGCCTTAGACGAAGAGAAATCTCTGTTTTCCTGTGTGCTTCTGTATTACCAGAGCCTCACTTCCCTTTGCTGTGTCCATTCTAGTGTGATACATTCTGCTCTTATAGTTGAAATATCACAGGAATAAGAGGCTGATAAGCAAGAACAGGCCTAACAATATGATCAAAAATTGAGGTAGGGAAGGAGTTACAAATATGCCAGCTTAGAAAGAGAAAAATCATGTGGACCATAGACAAGGCAAGGGTAAAAGAAGGAGAAGGAGAGGAGAGAGCAGCTGTTGCAAGTGGATATAGGAAAGGGGGGGTACTTCAAAGGCCAACAAGAGAAGTTTGTGCAGCTATAAATTTGGAACTTGGATAAGGGAAGACATTGGTTGAGAAGGGCATGAAAGATACCAAAAGGTAATCTTGTCATTGAATGTGTCAGTCCATGTGGTTGAGAATTTAAACACTTGTAGTATCTAAATACCACAGTAACTTCCTCTTACATTAGGGGATGATAGTTTTGGTATGTTCCATCATCTGGGAAAAAAATACAAAGATGACTAAAGTATCAAAGCTCAGAATTGGTTGGAGTAATTGGTGTGTGATTAGAGGGTCCTAAGTTGTCACTGCCAGGTCCTCTGGGAGGATATGAACATCTGAGGTGTTCACCACCCTCAGGATGTTGTGTGAACTAGATAGAGTAACAAAAGGGAAAATGTCTTACTCAGTTCCTGGTGTGGAGTAAGGATTCATTGCCATTTCCCAAAGATGCCAGCTACTGTGTTAAGCCGTGGAAACATTGAGGGAGTCAAGAACCCTAATGAACTGCAGGATGTCTGTTTGTATCCAAACATTTGAGGAAAGAGCTGCCTGATAGTGCAAAAGGAAACTGATATTTAGTGATATCTCTCCATGATGCATGTTGGCATATTAACCCTCGCATAATCCTATCAATTACGTATTTACTGTATTGTACAGCATATTCATAGATATACGACATGTATAGAATTGCACAAGGAATGTAGAAAATTTCAATAACTTACCCAAGATCTTATCTAGTAAATTTCCAGGTGAACTCTGAATTAAGACCAAATCTACTTCTAAAGTTCAAACTGTTTCTCATGATATTATGTTTCCATCTTGTGTGAAATTATAACAGTGACAAATTTATCATAAATGCAGCATCACACTCCATTTATTTACATCACCAGATAACTAGGGGAATTACATTTTCATCCAAAAGTTAATATCCTGAAATACTTTTCTAGATGTCCTTGAAATTATGGAAATGTTTGAGCAACTATAGCATGCACATGGCCCCTGGGTTTCATGAAAACATGACTTTCACATAAATATATTTGTAATAGGGATATTATAAAATATAAAATTTTGTTTCTAGTTTCTAACACTTCTAAGAAGTGCTCTTTTTGGAATGAACTTAATTTACTTCAACCATTTTTGCTCTATTTTGGGGGAAACACAGCCATAAACATTTAAAATACATTGTTTGGGGCTGGAGAGATGGCTCAATGGTTAAGAGCGCCGACTGCTCTTGTAGAGGACCCGGGTTCGATCCCCAGCACCCACATGGTGGCTGAGAACCGTCTTTAACTCCAGTTCCAGGGGAATCCGACACCCTCTTCTGACTTCCACGGCATTGCACGACAGGGTGCACAAACCTACATGCAGACAGTACACTCATACACATAAAAAAATAAAATTAAAAAGTTAAAAAATACATTATTTTCTTCATTCAAGGGCCTTTGTCTGACCCTTGGTGTTAACTTCTCTGCCTCCTCCTGAGTGTGGTAGTCAGGGCCTGGCTACATTTTTAGCTCCATATTTCTCCTGATGTGCTTTAAGTTCATAATTTGAGAAATATATGGGTCTAAAAGGAAAGTTAGAGAATATTTAATCTAGTCAAAAGATAAATTCACATAAATTTTCTTGTTCAACCCTAGGAAGCTAATCAGAATGAAATGAACGGTGCTGTGTTAGCCTGCACATTTGTAAAAATATTTTTTGATTTCTTTGTATTTTATGTCTATGAGTATTTTGCCTGGATCTATGTAAGTGCATTACATGTGTGCAATCCCCACAAAGGTCAGAAGAGAGTGACAGATTCCCCTGCAACTGGAGTCAAGGATGGTTGTTAGCAGCCATGTAGGAGTTAGGAATGGAACCCAGGGTTCCTGCAAGAGCAGGCAGTGCTCTAATCACTGAGCCATCTCCCCAGCCTGTAAACATATTCTTGTCACAGAAAATAAAAAAATTTAAGAGCAGTCCTCACTATTTTTTTTTCTGGACACGCGCAAGTTTACGTACTAAATGCATATATTTTCCATGAAACATTTTATTTAACTTTGACATAGTCAGTTATTGCTGCTGTATTTCTATTCCTTTGCACAAGAATGGGCTAAGGATTCAATAATTCAAGGTGAGCAAAAATATTCTTCAAAGATAACGTGTTCAAGGGAGCTACAATTTAGGCAAGCTTTCTTCTTCTGATTTGGTAGACAGGGCCCTTCTTATTCAGAATGAAGTCAAATAGTCAAGTCAATATTTATGAAAAGTCTAATTCACAAATACAGTGAAGAGATTAGATGTTTCTTCAGTGAATTTAAAATAAAATATGAATTTTAGATAGTTATCCCAGGTTTTAGAAATACCAAATATACCTAGAGATTAAAGTAGAAGGAACACAAGGCAAAGGGAGTCTTTGGCTTCCAACTGGGTATCTCTGGGACTCTGGGGAAATCACTTTACTTAATGAAGATCTTAGCTCTCTCCATTTCAAAAAATCAACCTGGGGTATAAGGAATGTCTCTTGGGCTGGAAAAAGGAAAACATTATAACAGAAAAAGAGAATTTGTTATGCAACTGAAACCTCAAGAATAATATTTAAAACATTAGCTTTCAACAAAGCAGAGTACAGTTGCTCTTTCTTGAGTCGGGTGCCAGCCTGTAGAAGCTCTTCACCTGTGCATCACAAGCTCAGCTCTATCCTCTGAGTGACCCTAATGAGTGGCATTTAATCTGAACGCTTGCAATCTCTGAGCCCAGTTTTCTTTTCCAATAGACAAGCTACTACTGTAGCTGAATCAGGAGCAGTAAGAACTTGTGCTCTGCACATTATGGACCCAAAGAAGATAAAAATAAAGGAAAGGAAAGCAGTGTATGTCCATCACAAATGACCACCTGTTTTCTAAAAAAGACTTCGAATTTTGTTGTCAGTATCCCTAGCACAAAAAGGAATGTTTTGAAGAAATCCAACAGGTAAAACATCGAAATTGTAAGTTACAGCAGGGGGCGCATGCAGGAGACTCGTGAGCTGATCCTCAAGCTCTGGCCGTAGCAGCGCTGTAACGCTGCTGTGGGAGAATCTGAAAGTCACTCTACCTGATTTAGTTCTTAGGAACTGGCGAGTAAAGCATCCTGTTGTCTCTTCTTCCTCTTGAGTAGGTCATACATCCCTGCGGGGAAAGTCTAGTCTTTACCCTAGAACTCTCTTGCTATTGTTCATTTGTTTGAAGGTACATTGTTTGAGGATTAGTTCTGTAGGGTAGACTCGAATTTCCAAAATACCAACTTCCAAATATTTTTTTTCCCAGGTTAAATCTGTCTCTGCTTGCAGCCCAGAGTATTCATAATGAAGAAAAAGGAACTCAGCTTCACCCCATTGAAAGGCAGACATTGCTCTTTGCTGTGGAGGTTAAGTGCTGTCTATACACGGGGCTGTTGTAGGGAGGTTCCCCGCTCTCCAAATGGTCCCGGCAGTAAACCTGTTTGCCTGGCTTCTCCTTTCCATTTTAGCACAATGAAGAGTGAAGACTGGGGAGAGTTTTAGTTAGATCTGGCCCTTGAGATGGTAATAAAAGTCAGCTGCCTAAGCATTAAACAGCCCTGTGAAACTTTCCCTGCAAACCTTTGCCAAACATCTGAAGTGATTTCTTCTTTCCATCTTGCATCTCAGCTTTAATAGTGTAGCTGCTACTGATGATGTCTAGTTTTTAATGATGCTGGTGCTCTTGATTTTTTTTTTGTCTAACCTTCTGGGATATTTTGTTTAACCATCACGAACAACTTGTTCTCTGATATTCTAGCAAGTGTGGCTCTGCTCTGCTTTGCTACTAGCTACAGGCTATAAGCGTTCCACACTGCAGTGCATTGTGAGAGAGGTACATTGAGTTAACACCTACTGTAACATTAACTTTTTGCTTTCCAGAACGCCATATACAACCACTCATGATTATGCATTATTGTGCATCCAAGTACAACATAAACAGATTATATTGCCATTTTATTATTAAGACGAGGCAGTACAATTTTGAGGAGAGGAAAATTTCTGAGTGGAGACACCCCGCACTTTTGTGCGCCTTCATGAACGTGAGCTCCACCATCAGGCTTAGGCTTGCGGGAGAGGTGGGTGGCATGGAAAGGCACCGGAGGGCAACAGCAAACAGTAAACAGGAGGGAAGAAGAGAACTCTCCCGGCACGGCCTTCAACTAAAGTATGAAGGATTGCCTTGGTGATGTCCAAACATTCATATTACGGCACTAATGTGAAAGAATATAGTTCTCATGAGAGATCTGTGATCCATGAAGTAGGAAACAGGCAGCACTACTACCTACCTCATTGGTTGGTGCCTTGTTGGATAATCATATTGACAGAGGTCTTAGAGTCAAACATTTTATGCTTTCAAGTTCCAAAGGCCTTCCATTTTACCTTGCCTAAGCAAACAGCAGGCATCATCAAGATCACTGTGGATTCAGGAAACTGTGACCTCGTATTTGTTACTTTCTTGTTGCTGCAATCATAGTCATGACCAAGGCAACTTGCAGAAGGAGAGTTCGTTTTGGGTTACTCTTCCCATGGTGGCGGGGAGGCCAGGCAGCAAGCGGCCAGCATGGCACCAGGGACCAAAAGCTGAGAGCTCACAGCCTCAAGAGAAAACATGAAGCACAGAGTGGACCCGAAGGAGAGCTTGGCTCTCAACCCTGAAAGCTCACCCTCAGTGTTATACACTTCCTCCATCAAGGCTGCATCAGGCGTCCAAAACAGTGCCGCCAACAGGGGACAAAGTGCTCAAATACTTTAGCCCATGGGGAAATTATTTAAACTACCACAGACTTGGATTCAAATTTGCAGACCTACGGGTACTTGCTGGGGAAGTGTGTGTTGGTTGCATCACAGAGCAAGTATAAGGGTGATTACTTTGAGGTTCTGAAGTTTGAAATCTGAGACACTGATTGAAATCAGGTTTCTGTAAATATGAGCAATGTGGGGATGGGGTGGTACCGATGGGAAAGGACCCGTAGGATGCATCAGCACCCTGCGCCTTAACGTGCTGCTTTTGACATATTCAGAATGTAAGAAAAACTTGATAAAAATGCAGACACTGCTTGGGTATTTCCCACTGCCACACATCCACTGGTGGGGCATCTCTGGTTACTATATATCAATAAACAATCCAAGAAGACATAACTATTTTAAATAGATATCTACTAAACATAACTGTATACATTTTCATAAAAAATATTACTTGACATTGAAATGGAGGATTATTGAGATGGAGGATTATAAAAATTCAGGGATAATGTTCTCAGATACCATTTAAGCCATTTTGCCTTAGTCATTCTAGGAATGGTTTGCTTGCTTTAAGCATTTCCCCTTGATTGGTAACTTTAATTGTGATGCTAGACTCTGATTGGCTGTTGTACTTATAAATTACCCTGTAACCTGCACCTCAGGGCCACACTCCTCCCAAGTTGAGTGTTGGCCTGGCATCATAATTAAATTAAACCCTCCATTAAAACTCCACATAGTTAAGTGAGTAGTCTCTCCACTGCAAATTTACAACAATTCGAGGGGGAGCCCCGGACCCTAACATAACAACATAAAGTACTAGATAGTAGTGGGGCGTTTTAATTCTGTACTGTCATCAACAGATAGATCATTCTAGCAAAATATTAGCAAAGAACCCTCAGAATATTAATTTAAATCAAATGTGCTTAACTGATATCTACAGAATATTCTATCCAGCAACTACTGTAAAGAGGGACCAGTTATAAGGGAACAAGATAGACTCCATTTTTCTATTTTGTGGAAATACACCATCTGAGAAACAGCCCCCATCCTCAGATTCCAGGAGAAACCACAGAATATCTCAATAGTTAACAGGGAAGGACCAAAGGGTGTTTGTTGAAAATAACTAACAGGGAAAAACTGAAGTTA
Organism: Rhizomys pruinosus; assembly: GCA_009823505.1. Classification (NCBI taxonomy): domain Eukaryota; kingdom Metazoa; phylum Chordata; class Mammalia; order Rodentia; family Spalacidae; genus Rhizomys; species Rhizomys pruinosus. The sequence continues at coordinate 1,242,317 of VZQC01012434.1, forward strand.
AACATGTTTGCTCTTCCGCCAGGATGTACTCAGTGAGTAAAATTCCCTGCTCCCCCCACCCCCCGGCCATGGCGCCACCAAAGCTGCCAGGTGGCCCCAACCTATCACTCTAAAAATCATGCTTCCTCAGTCCCTATGAATCAATAACAAACTGCCAAAACTGGAAAATTCCCCGTTTGCAGTTTTTCCTTTTAAAAAATGCACCCCCCCACTTCTCCCAGCCTGCTGCATGTCCTGGTGGTCTTTTGGGGGTCCCTGTGATCTGGGCATAACATTACAGAATACATGTTCTTCTCAGTATCCCATGGAACGTCCTTCACAATAGATTGCATTCTAGGCTATAATATTTTTAACAAATATAAAGTCATTTAAATTATTTATTTTCATCAAATCATGATGGAATAAAAACTATAAATCATCTACATACGAAACTACAGATTGTACCAAAACACATGGAGATTGAATAACACATTCTTGAATGGTCATAGGTTAAAAATTCAGGGAGAGAAAGTTCCTTGGGCTGCTGAGAAGAAGATGTATTCTGTTTGGAGTATTTGGAAGACATCCTTATGTCCATTGCTTTATGATGTAATTTGACTCCCAAGTTTCTCTGTTTAATTTTTCTACAGATGATCTGTTGGTTGAAGTTACTCACTATCACAGTATTGTGGTTAAACTATGGGTTTATGGGTTTATATATAAAAGTATTTCCCTTATGAAATTGGATACCTCTGTTTGTTGCATATATATATATATATATAATATTTAGAAGTGTGATGTAGTTTGGTATATTTCTTTTAATGAATACTTATGAATGGTTTTGGTTAGAAGTCTATTTTATCCAATATTTTGAAAAATTATACAGTGATAAATAAAAAAACCTAGAAGAAATACATTTGAGACACATATATGATCTACCAAAACTAAACCAAGAGGATATAGAAAGCCCAAGCAAATATATAACAAGAGAAGCATTTGAAATAGTCATAAAGAGCCTACTAACCAGGACCCCAGATTGGACAGATTTGTTGGTGAATTCTATCAGACCTATAAAAAGAACTAATACCAGTCCTCTTTAAAATGGTGTGAGCAATATAGACAGAGAAGGAACCTTACAAAACCCATTCTGCAGAACTAGTATTACTCCCTGGGCCAAACTTGATAAGGACACAACAACAAAGGAAACCTACTGTGCTGGATGGCTTCCATTGTCAACCCTGACACACCTAAGTAGAGGGAGCATCAACAGAGGAATTTCTTCTATTATTGGCCTGTGGCCAAGTCTGTGGGGGTGTTTTCTTGACTACTGAGTGATGTGGGAGGGCCTAGACAACTGTGGGTGGTGCCATCCCTGGGTACATCGTCCTATGTTGTATTAGAAAGCAGGCTGGGAGCAAGGCAGAAGAACAAGTCAGGAACCAGCATCCTCCAAGATCTCTGCTTCCCTCCGGGTTCCTGTCTGACTTCTCTGCCCTGCCTTTTCTCACTGAGGGACTGTACTGTGAGCTGAGATAAACCCTTTCTCCCCATGTTAGTTTTGGTCATGGTGTTTGTCACAGCAATAGAAATCAAACTAGAACATTCTAGACCAATTTCCTGGTGAATGCAGACACCAAAATAAGATTATCAAGAAATGAATTCAACAACAATTTTAGCAGATTTTATATATCTATATCTATCTATTTAATATGATGGAATTGATTTTAAATGCGAGGATAGTTTAACATATACATATCAATAAATTTAATATGATGCATAAATATGCTCAAAGGCAAAAATCATGTGATCATTTTAGTAGTTTCAGGAAAAGTTTTTGGTAAAATTCAAGGCCCCTTAATGATAAAGCCCTGAAGGACCTAGGAATCCAGATATAAGAAAGCTGTAGCCAATGTTATACCAAATGGGCAAACCCTTAATGGACTTCCTTTAAAATAAGGAATGAGACAAATGTTTCTATTCTTTCTGCTCATGATCAATGTAGTGATTGAACTTTTTTTTTTTTTTGGACTTTTTGAGACAGGGTCTCCCTGCAGCTGACCTGAACTCACTTTGTAGACCAGGCTGGCCTTGAACTCACAGAGATTTGCCTGCCTCTGACTCCTGAGTGCTGAGATTAAAGGTGTGAGCCACAATACCTGGCACATGATTGAAGTCTTATACAGAGCAATGAGAAAGATAAAGAAATTTAAAAACCAGAGATAAAAAAGAAAACTATCCTTGCTCACTGATTATATGATTCTATGCTTAAAGGACACTAAATACTTTGCCAGAAGACTCTCAGATCTGATAAACCCTTTAAGCACAATAAAAAGATGCAAAGTCAGTTCTTGAATGTCCTTTTTGATACATGAGCAATAAACTTGCTGAAGAAAGCAGAGGTACATTTCCACTAAGAATAGCGTTAAAAAAGTGTGCTCATAAATTAGCAACAGATGGTAATGATTCCCACAATGAAAAAAAGTCAAACACCAGACAAAGAGATATCATGAAAGAGGAAGGCCTCCCACGTTCATGGGTTGACAAAGTTAGTGTTAAAATGGCCATCAAGATCAAGTGACAACTTCTCAGAAATAGAAAAAGAGATCTGAAGATGAAAATATCAAAGATCACAGAGAGCCAAGGGAGTTGTGGTCAGGAGTGTTACTGGAGGTGTCACAAGATTTGATTCCAGACTATAGTACTAAGTGTTAGTTACAAGTACTGAAAGGTACTGGGATAAAATGAGACACATAGATTTGTGGATGAGGTGTTCCACTGAAGGACACTAGGTACACAGTGCATTGTGAGAGAGGTACATTGAGTTAACACCTACTGTAACATTAACTTTTTGCTTTCCAGAACGCCATATACAACCACTCATGATTATGCATTATTGTGCATCCAAGTACAACATAAACAGATTATATTGCCATTTTATTATTAAGACGAGGCAGTACAATTTTGAGGAGAGGAAAATTTCTGAGTGGAGACACCCCGCACTTTTGTGCGCCTTCATGAACGTGAGCTCCACCATCAGGCTTAGGCTTGCGGGAGAGGTGGGTGGCATGGAAAGGCACCGGAGGGCAACAGCAAACAGTAAACAGGAGGGAAGAAGAGAACATCTCCCGGCACGGCCTTCAACTAAAGTATGAAGGATTGCTTGGTGATCTGTCCAAACATTCATATTACGGCAACTAAATTGAAAGAATATAGTTCTCATGAGAGATCGTGATCCCATGAAGTAGGAAACAAGGCAGCCACTACTACCTCACCCTCATTGGTTGGTGCCTTGTTGGAAGATAATCCATATTGACAGAGGTCTTATGAGTCAAATCATCTTTATGCTTTCAAGTTCCAAAGGCCCTTCCATTTTACCTTGCTAACAAACAGCAGGCATCATCAAGATACACTGTGGATTCAGGAACTGTGACCTCGTATTAGTTACTTTCTTGTTGCTGCAACAAGTCATGACGCAGGCAACTTGCAGAAGGTAGAGTTCGTTTTGGGTTACTCTTCCCATGGTGGCGGGGAGGCCAGGCAGCAAGCGGCCAGCATGGCACCAGGGACCAAAAGCTGAGAGCTCAACAGCCTCATGAGAAAACATGAGAAGCACGAGAGTGGACCCGAAGGAGAGCTTGGCTCTCAAACCCTGAAAGCTCACCCTCAGTGGTTATACACTTCCTCCATCAAGGCTGCATCAGGCGTCCAAAACTAGTGCCGCCAACAGGGGACAAAGTGCTCAAATACTTTAGCCCATGGGGAAATTATTTAAACTACCACAGACTTGGATTCCAAATTTGCAGACCTACGGGTACTTGCTGGGGAAGTGTGTGTTGGTTGCATCACAGAGCAAGTATAAGGGTGATTACTTTGAGGTTCTGAAGTTTGAAATCTGAGACACTGATTGAAATCAGGTTTCTGTAAATATGAGCAATGTGGGCATGGGGTGGTACCGAGTGGAAAGGACCCGTAGGATGCATCAGCACCCTGCGCCTTAACGTGCTGCTTTTGACATATTCAGAATGTAAGAAAAACTTGATAAAAATGCAGACACTGCTTGGGTATTTCCCACTGCCACACATCCACTGGTGGGGCATCTCTGGTTACTATATATCAATAAACAATCCAAGAAGACATAACTATTTTAAATAGATATCTACTAAACATAACTGTATACATTTTCATAAAAAATATTACTTGACATTGAAATGGAGGATTATTGAGATGGAGGATTATAAAAATTCAGGGATAATGTTCTAGATACCATTAAGCCATTTTGCCTTAGTCATTCTAGGAATGGTTTGCTTGCTTTGTAAGCATTTCCCCTTGATTGGTAACTTTAATTGTGATGCTAGACTCTGATTGGCTGTTGTACTTATAAATTACCCTGTAACCTGCACACTCAGGGCCACACTCCTCCCAAGTTGAGTGTTGGCTGGCATCATAATAATTAATTAAACCCTCCATTAAAACTCCACATAGTTAAGTGAGTACTCTCTCCACTGCAAATTTACAACAATTCGAGGGGGGCCCCGGACCCTAACATAACAACATAAAGTACTAGATAGTAGTGGGCGTTTTAATTCTGTACTGTCATCAACAGATAGATCATTCTAGCAAAATATTAGCAAAGAACCCTCAGAATATTAATTTAAATCAAATGTGCTTAACTGATATCTACAGAATATTTCTATCCAGCAACTACTGTAAAGAGGGACCAGTTTAGAGGGAACAAGATAGACTCCATTTTTTCTATTTTGTGGAAATACACATCTGAAGAAACAGCCCCCATCCTCAGATTCCAGGAGAAACCACAAGAATATCTCAATAGTTAACAGGGAAGGACCAAAGGGTGTTTGTTGAAAATAACTAACAGGGAAAAACTGAATGTTAAACATGTTGCTCTTGCCGCCAGGATGTACTCAGCTGAGTAAAATCCCCCCCCCCCCCCGGCCATGGCGCCACAAAGCTGCCAGGTGGCCCCAACCTATCATTAAAAATCATGCTTCCTCAGTCCCTATGAATCAATAACAAACTGCCAAAACTGGAAAATTCCCCGTTTGCAGTTTTTCCTTTTAAAAAAATGCACCCCCCCACTTCTCCCAGCCTGCTGCATGTCCTGGTGGTCTTTTGGGGTCCCTGTGATCTGGGCATAACATTACAGAATACATGTTCTTCTCAGTATCCCATGGAACGTCCTTCACAATAGATTGCATTCTAGGCTATAATATTTTTAAACAAATATAAAGTCATTTAAATTATTTATTTTCATCAAATCATGATGGAATAAAAACTATAAATCATCTACATACAAAACTACAGATTGGTACCAAAACACATGGAGATTGAAATAACACATTCTGAATGGTCCATAGGTTAAAAATTCAGAGGAAGAGAAAGTTCCTTGGGCTGCTGAGAAGAAGATGTATTCTGTTTGGAGTATTTGGAAGACATCCTTATGTCCATTGCTTTATGATGTAATTTGACTCCCAGTTTCTCTGTTTAATTTTTCTACAGATGATCTGTTGGTTGAAGTTACTCACTATCACAGTATTGTGGTTAAACTATGGGTTTATGGGTTTATATATAAAAGTATTTCCCTTATGAAATTGGATACCTCTGTTTGTGCATATATATAATATATAATATATATATTATATAGTTAATATTAGAAGTGTGATGTAGTTTGGTATTTTCTTTTAATGAATACTTATGAAATGGTTTTGTTTAGAAGTCTATTTTATCCAATATTTTGAAAAATTATTACATGATAAATAAAAAACCTAGAAGAAATACATTTGATCACATATATGATCTACCAAAACTAAAACCAAGAGAATATAGAAAGCCCAAGCAAATATATAACAAGAGAAGCATTTGAAATAGTCATAAAGAGCCTACTAACCAGGACCCCAGATTGGACAGATTTGTTGGTGAATTCTATCAGACCTATAAAAAGAACTAATACCAGTCCTCTTTAAAATGGTGTGAGCAATATAGACAGAGAAGGAACCTTACAAAACCCATTCTGCAGAACTAGTATTACTCCCTGGGCCAAACTTGATAAGGACACAACAACAAAAAGAACCTACTGTGCTGGATGGCTTCCATTGTCAACCCTGACACACCTAAGTAGAGGGAGCATCAACAGAGGAATTTCTTCTATATATGGCCTGTGGCCAAGTCTGTGGGGTGGTTTTTCTTGACTACTGAGTGATGTGGGAGGGCCTAGACAACTGTGGGTGGTGCCATTCCCTGGGTACATCGTCCTATGTTGTATTAGAAAGCAGGCTGGGAGCAAGGCAGAAGAACAAGTCAGGAACCAGCATCCTCCAAGATCTCTGCTTCCCTCCGGGTTCCTGTCTGACTTCTCTGCCCTGCCTTTTCTCACTGAGGGACTGTACTGTGAGCTGAGATAAACCCTTTCCTCCCCATGTTTGTTTTGGTCATGGTGTTTGATCACAGCCAATAGAAATCCAAACTAGAACATTCTAGACCAATTTCCTGGTGAATCGCAGACACCAAAATAAGATTATCAAGAAATGAATTCAACAACATTTTAGCAGATTATTTATATTTATATCTATATCTATCTATTTAATATGATGGAATTGATTTTAAATGCGAGGATAGTTTAACATATACATATCAATAAATTTAATATGATGCATAAATATGCTCAAAGGCAAAAATCATGTGATCATTTTAGTAGTTTCAGGAAAAGTTTTTGGTAAAATTCAAGGCCCCTTAATGATAAAGCCCTGAAGGACCTAGGAATCCAGATATAAGAAAGCTGTAGCCAATGTTATACCAAATGGGCAAACCCTTAATGGACTTCCTTTAAAATAAGGAATGAGACAAATGTTTGCTATTCTTTCTGCTCATGATCAATGTAGTGATTGAAACTTTTTTTTTTTTTTTTTTTTGGATCTTTTTGAGACAGGGTCTCGCCCTGCAGCTGACCTGAACTCACTTTGTAGACCAGGCTGGCCTTGAACTCACAAGAGATTTGCCTGCCTCTGACTCCTGAGTGCTGAGATTAAAGGTTGTGAGCCACAATACCTGGCACATGATTGAAGTCCTGTTTTTTTTTATTTTTTTTTTTTTTTTTAATGTTTTATTGATGGTTTGTGCATTTTAAAAATCTACATGTTCAAATTCAGATCGGGCATATTTTCCCTTTCTCCTTCCCCCCCGCCACCCCCCACCCCATCCCAGATTCAAATTATTCTGCTCATAACTGTCCTGCATCTTTCGGTTTATTTTTTTTCATTTTTTTAAAGCTATAAGTGATAATCCATGAGTATAAGCATCCTATTCGTGACAAACCAATACTATAGACTGTTGTGCCTAAACCCCCACAGTCCCACCAATTCAGTGGAGGTTGACAGGTTGTTGTTCAATCACGTTGATTCTAATATGAGTGTTCCAGACTACATCGCTCGTAGTTTCACGCGTTCACTCCCAATCGCAATGCCTTTACATTCTAACCCACGCCCCCTCTTCCGCAGATTGTTCCCTAGGCTTAGAAAAGGGGCACAGGTGGATGAGAGTAACAACTGTCACTCTCTTCTCTGGAGCTGTTGACTTTTATCTGGTCAAATTCTGGTCTGTTTCCCTTTCATGGGACTGACACGTTTGTCTAGGAGCGAAGTAACCTTTCGATCCATACTAATGAAAGCACAAGCCCCAATTAGATATAAGGTATTTACGCTTAGCCACTAATAGTTTATGGTAGGTTACTTTGAGCCTATAGACACATATGTTTGGAATGATATGTTAATTCATGAAATTATATTTTTACCCCTGATAAATATAACAGGGTCTTTACTGGTGGCTTATGGAATCTCCTAACCTGTAAGGCTGTAGGCTTGGGCATCAAGCCATGGGTTATTCCTTCAAAGAGAGAGACAACAGCCAATAGATTTGGGATATACAGGCATCATGGCTCATCTGCTGCACAGTATTTTTCCAGGCAGGTGAGAGTGGGTAGCTTGGTTGATGGTGGAGTCTTCGCTTGACACTCCAGGGGAGACTCCGTATTTGCTTTAATTGGTTTTTAGTGGCCTTTTGGAACACTCTCTGGCATTCAGAGGCCTTCTGTACCCTGCATGTGCGGTCTCAATAACATCCCTCCCATGTTAACGTCAGGTCTTCGGCAGCAGGGTCTTATCGCCTCTCCTCCTGCAGGTATCCCAACTTAGGGGCAAGGAGCCCTTACCTTTTGTGGGGCCTTGGATCCCCTGGCCAACATCCCCCTGGTAGAACAATCCATTGCTGATGTCAGAGCTCCTGCATTAATATACTTTGCCTAAGTGCATAGCCCAAGGACTTTAGTATTATATTTGGTTCTGAACAGAGTATAATCCTTTTCACAGTTCTTATGTCTATTAGTCAATTAAAGAAGGCATTTTTACCGGTTTTATAAGAGATTACCTCTATAATAGTTGTCTCCAATTTACAGTTGGAAAATGACATCATCATCGTCATATTTCTCCTTGTTCTAGAGCAATGAGAAAGATAAAGAAATTTAAAAACCAGAGATAAAAAAGAAAACTATCCTTGCTCACTGATTATATGATTCTATGCTTAAAGGACACTAAATACTTTGCCAGAAGACTCTCAGATCTGATAAACCCTTTAAGCATAATAAAAAGATGCAAAGTCAGTTCTTGAATGTCCTTTTTGATACATGAGCAATAAACTTGCTGAAGAAAGCAGAGGTACATTTCCACTAAGAATAGCGTTAAAAAAGTGTGCTCATAAATTAGCAACAGATGGTAATGATTCCCACAATGAAAAAAAGTCAAACACCAGACAAAGAGATATCATGAAAGAGGAAGGCCTCCCACGTTCATGGGTTGACAAAGTTAGTGTTAAAATGGCCATCAAGATCAAGTGACAACTTCTCAGAAATAGAAAAAGAGATCTGAAGATGAAAATATCAAAGATCACAGAGAGCCAAGGGAGTTGTGGTCAGGAGTGTTACTGGAGGTGTCACAAGATTTGATTCCAGACTATAGTACTAAGTGTTAGTTACAAGTACTGAAAGGTACTGGGATAAAATGAGACACATAGATTTGTGGATGAGGTGTTCCACTGAAGGACACTAGGTACACAATCTTGACCCAATAAACTTTAATGTATACAACAGAATGTGTACAATCCTGTGGGCAGGCTATGGGGGGTACAGATATGGGGCATCTAAATATGATTAAAATGTATTAAATTCACAAAGATCCAATAAAAATATACATTAAAAATAAAATTTTCTGCACAACAAAATAAATCATAAACATAGTGAAGAGAAAGCTTATTGAAAAGAATAACATCTTTACCAACCATTCTTTCAGTACAGAAGTAATATCCAGATTAAATAACAAAAGGGCAAATAATGCATTCAGTAAAGGGGCAAATGAGCTGAACAGATACTACTTAATCAAAGAAGTGGAAAATGGCTGAAATACTTGAAAAATATTCAACATCCTTATCAATCAGAGAAGGAAACACAAGTCAGAGCTACTCTGAGATATCATCTTAGTTAGAATAGCTGTCATTAAGTAAACAACTACAAATCTTTGTAAGGAAATGAGGGAAAAAGAAACTATACTTTGTTGGTGGGAATATAAATTAATTATTACTATAAGGATATCATTATGGAGATTCTTCAAAAATAAGATATAAAACATATGTATACTTTAGCTGTCTCAATTCTTGGTATATATGGACATGAACCAAAGCCAGCTTATTATAGCATTGCTTTTTTAAATATTTTATTTGTTTTTATTTTATGTGTATAGGTGTATTGGCTGCATGTATGTAAGTGCACCCATGCCATACAATGCCTGAGGAGGTCAGAAGAGGGTGTCAGGTCCTCTGGAAATGGAGTTACAGACAGTTGTTAGCTGCCATGTGGGTGCTGAGATTCAAACTTGGGTCTTCTGTAAGAACAGCCAGTGCTCTGAAGCTCTGAGCCATCTCTCCAGCCCATAGCATTGCTTCTGTACCCATACTTAGCATTACACTGTCCACATGGCCAAGCTGTGGAATCACTCTAGGTACAATCAACAGATGAATAGTTATAGAGACCATGGCATACAAAGACAGTGGAGTTTCATTCGTCATAACAAACAGTGAGATTACGTTTGTGGAGAATGGATGGAACTGGAGACCTTGATTTGAAGTTAAGGTGACAGTGTCACAAAGACAAATAATTGGACCTTTTTCCCATTTTCATATTCTAGGGCGGAAAAGGAATGAAAATAAAAATAAAGGGAAGATTAAGAGAAAGGGAAGGGGGAGGTGAAGTGAAGATAGATATGAGGAAGAGTAATAAAGAGGTAAATATGATTAAAGTACATCCTACACACATTTATTTTTTTAATTTATTATTTTTTATGTGTATGAGTGTACTGTATGCATATAGGTTGGTGCACCCGTGTCGTGCAATGCCATGGAGGCCAGAAGAGGGCGTCAGAATCCCCTGGAAATGGAGTTAAAGACAGTTCTTAGCTGCCATGTGGGTGCTGGGGATCAAACCTGGGTTCTCTGCAAGACCAGTCGGTGCTCCTAACTGCTGAGCCATCTCTCCAGCCCCCATACACACATTTATAAATGTCACAATGAAACTAGTTTGTAGAAGTACTACATTAATGTATGAAAGGAAATGAGCTTGATTTCCTTATATATTTTATTTCATTTTTATTTAGAGCTGAATATGAATCTATGTGCAAGATTTTCATCATCATCTACTCATCTGTTGATGGTTATCTAGGTTGGTTCCATTTCCTTGCCAATAGAGCATAATCAAAATGGATGTGAAAGTATTTCTATGGTAGGGTATCAAGTTTTCTGGGTATATGCTCAGGAGTGAAGCAGCTGGGTCATATAGTAGGTCTAGTTTTAATTTTTTTTAGGAACTTGCAAATTGATTTCCATATGGTTGCATTAATCTGCACTCTTACTGGTAGCGAAAGTTTGAAATGAAACATTTCAAAGTCTGAATGTAAATAACTGTGACCAGGAATGTTATGAACATAAGACTTATCTTTCAGAACAAAATATTTTCCCCAACAGTGCTGCTAAGAGAAGTAAAACCCTGCGATATAGCAAAGAGCTTCTTAATATAGTACTTGCCATACAGTAAGGGGAAAATGTTTTCAAATGTAATGATATTGGCGCTGGGACCAGAGGGGCCAGTGCTAGAGGTCTGCACCTTGGTGCGGGTGNTTAGATAGATAGAGATAAAGAGAAGATATAGATATATAGACATATGTTATAAAATGGGAAATGGAATTAGGTGGATGTTAATAAGGGGTGCAGATACTGCAGAGGGGTGCAGATATGGGAGGGGAGCTAAATACGAATTAAATCATTGTATAAATGAAAAAATTCATAAAATAGAAGTATCGCCACTGGTTTACCAAGATGAACAATTCTCTATATAAATTCATTGTGGCCTTCATTTTCAACTAACTAAAGCTACTTATTAGTAATATTGGACTCCTGAAGAGATTCCGGAGTCATCTTGAACACTAACAAAAGGAGATAGTTAAGACAGTGACACTTTTACTGAACATGTGGGATGATTTAGATGTTGCATTTCCCAATTTCATTATCCAACATTTCTGGTTCTATTGTCATGGTACAAAACAGTGGAAAAAATAAGGCAGTGTTTCCCTAAATGATCAGAACAATGTATTTGGAGTTTGCCTCATTTACTCGTAGGGAAATGTGTTTTAAAGTATTCCATAAGAATATTTTATGTATTAATGAGGTATTAACATTTAAATGCATATGTATTTTATAAAGCCCTCTCTGAAGTACATTGTATGGTATCAATAATTATTATGACTTGAAGCATGTCATGTGAAAATTCTTAGGTAACTTTGAGACTCCAAGTCTCTTCTCTTTCATTACTGATGTAACTACAGGGGAATTTGTAGGATATCATTGTGAAAACATCTCAAAGGACAATGATTGTTCTACAGCTATAGATTTATTGTCAAACACATTTCTTTATAATAAAGCTGTAAACTACTATAGATTTATAAACTAATAATTACAAAATACTTCCAGACTGTTAATGAATCCCACTTAATATCATTACATTTGTTTTGGTTTTTTTTTTAACATTTTTTTTTATTGATGCTTTGTGCATTTCTACATCATTTTCCAATTCAGTTCAGGCATATCTCTCTTCTCTATCTCTCTATTCTTCTCTCTCCCTTCCCTTCACCCCCCCCCCACCCCAACCGAGATCATGCATTCTGTCATGACTGTCCTGCATATCTCTCAGTTTGTTTTTTTCGCATTTTTTAGCTATAAGTGAGAATCCATGAGTAAGAGCATCCTTATGTAAAACCAATTTGCAGGCTGTTGTGCCCAAACACCCACAGGCCCCACCCTTCCAGCGGGGGTGAGGGGTTGTATGTTTAAATCAGGTTAATCAATGAGGGTCCATACTACATGTGTAGTTTCACCCTTCACCCCAATCGCCGCCCTTACATTCTACCAGGGCCCCTCTTCCGCAGGAAAATTATTCCCTGGGCTTAGAAAAAGGGCACAGGTGGAATGAGAAGCAGAACAGCCACTCTCTCTGGAGCTGTTGTCTTGGATTCTGGTCAATTCTGGTTGATTCCTTTCATGGGCTGACCAGTTTGTCCAGAATAAACTTCGATCCTACTAATGAAGCACAAGCCAATAGATATATAGGTACTTAAGGAGCATTAATAGTTATGGTAGGTTACTTTGTTATAGACACATATGTTTGGATGTTATGTTAATCCATGAATTAATTTTTTTCCTGTTAAATATGACGGGGTCCTACTGTGGGCTTATAACATTCTCCTAACCTGTAGAGGATGTAAGCTTTGTGGCATCAGCCATGGGTCATTTCTCCAAGGAGAAAGCCAATTTTTTTTACCCAATTAGAAGTTTTGGGATATACAGGTACATGGTACATGGCTGCCTCTGCTGAACATTATTTCCAGGCAGGTGGTGTAGCTGGTGCTGACGGGGGGATGTTCCCCCTTGCTTGAGCTCAAGGAGATCCATATTTGATTTATTGGTTAGTGGCCTTTGGTAACATCTCTGGTATTCCAGAGGCCATCGGTATACTTGCATGTGTGGTCGCAATGCATCGGTCCCATGTTTAACATCAGGTCTTCAGCAGCAGGGCCTTATCGCCTCGTCTTCTTGCAGGTATCCCAGTTTAGAGGCAAGGAGCCTTTACCTTTGTGGGACCTTAGATCCCCGGGCCAACATCTCCTGTGGAATAATCCATTACTGATGGTCAGAGCTCCTGTATTGATATATTTTGGTTAAGTGCATGTTTTTAAGTACTTTAGTGTTATATTTGGTTATGAACAGAGAGTAAGCCTTTTCACAGTTCTATGTCTATGATATATCAATTAAAGAAGACAGTTTACCAGTTTTATAAGAATGAACCTCTAAGATAGTTGTCTCCAATTAACAGTTGGAGACAAATTATATCATATTCCCTATCATCGTCATATTTCTCCTTGTTGCCTGGGGAGGTGAGGCAAGAAAGTCTCTCATATCAAAACCGTTGGGCACCTAGAAAGTAAGTTTCATTAGGACTCATTATAAATAGTTGTTTACACAACAGTGATTTATATCTCATTTAACTCGATGCATTACCGTTTTTATCAGAGTCTGTAAACAATGTTGTTTAATATACACAAATTTTACTTTTACTAAGTCCTAAAACACCATGTACCTGGTAGACAGTGTCTAGGCAAAAACTGGGCACTTGTTGACTCAGGTCAATTAAATATGCATTAATCGAATGTACACCAGTTCCCTCACCCACCCCTACCCCCTTCCAATTCACCATTTCATCCATTTTTCTGAGGCAGTCTTTCTGTTGTTGGTTCTTTTACTATGCATCCCTCTCCTGAGAAATATTTAATATCGGGTTATTGGTACTAGCATCCACATATGAGGGAACCATTTGTCGGTTTTGTTTTTCTGGGACGTGTTACTTCACTTAACATAATGTCTTCCAGCTCCATCCATTTACCGCAAAGTTCATGATCTTGCCTCTTTACCGCTGCATAGAACTCCATTGTATACATGTAACCAATTTCCTCTATCCACTCGTCAGTTGAGGGGCACCAGGGCTGGTTCCAGCTTTTTTGCTATTGTGAACAAAGCTGGCGCAATAAAATAGCTGTGCATGTATCTTTGCAGTAAGTGTGTCTTGTGGGTATATACCAGGAGTGGTATGACTGGGTCAAATGGAAGGCCGCGTTTTGAGTCGTCCTAAGGGTTCTCCACACTGTTTCCATGGGTGTAAAGTTACATTCCCACCAGCAATGGATGAGTGTGTTCCCCTTTCCCACAACCTCTCCGCACTTGTATCATTTGTGTTTCTTGATCCTAGCCAGTTTTATGGAGTAAGGTGATATCTCAAAGTGGTTTTTAATTTGCATTTCCTAATTATCAGAGATGCTGGAACAATCTTAAGATGTTTCTCGGCCATCTCTATTTCCTCCTGTGTGAAGTCTCTTTCAGATCTTTGCTCCAATCTTTTGAGTTTTTCATTTGTTTGTCTTTTTTCTTTGTTTTTTTGAGTAGCTTTTATACTCTGGAAATTAATGTGGTCAGATGTGTCTGCAGGGAAGGTTCCCTCCCACTCTGTGGGTTTTCTCTTCACTTCCTTTATTGTTTCTTTTGATGTACAGAAGCTTTTGAGTTTAAGGAGATCCCATTTGTCATTTGTAGATCTTATTTCTTGTGCAGCTTCTGTCTGATATAGGAAGTCTTTCCTACACCTATGTCTTGTAGTCGCTGCCAAGTTTCTCTTCATCATCTCCAGAGTTGGGGTTTCACGTTGAGGTCTTTGGTCCTCTGGAGTTTGACTTTTGTACAAGGTGGAGTAGGGGTTGAATTTCATTCTTCTACAAGTGGTGATCCAATTTTGCCAGCACCACTTGCTGAAGATCTGTCTTTGTCCTCCATTGTCGTCTTTGGCCCCCGTGTCAAATATGAGGTGGCGGAAATTGTATGAGCCAGGTTGGATCTTCAGTTTTATTCCATTGGTCCAACTGGTCTGGTTTTTATGTGCCAGTACCAGGCTGTTTTTATGACTATAGCCATGTAGTCTGTAGTATAGTTTGATGTCTGGTATAGCGATCCCCCCTTATTGCTCTTTTCCCTCAGGGTTGCTTGGCTATTCGGGGTCTTTTTGTTTTTCCAAATGAAATTTGAGGAGTTTTTTTTTAAGCTTTTGAAGAATTATTTGGATTTTTTGATTGGGATTGCATTTAAATCTGTACACTAGTTTTGGGTAGGATGGACATTTTTACTATTTTATTTTCTCAATCCATGAGCATGGGAGGTTTGTCCATCTTCGGATGTCTTCCTCAATTTCCTTTTTCAGGGGTTTAAAATTTTTGTTGTAAGATATCCTTGGTGTCCTGGTTAGGTTTGTTCCTGGGTATTTTATTGTTTTTGAGGCTTTATGAGTGGGAAGGTCTTCCTTGTAGCCTTCTTCAGTTGCTTGTTGTTGGTGTAAAGAAAGGCTACTGATTTTTCTAGATTTATTTTGTATCCTGCCACTTCACCAAGGCTCTTAATCTTTCTAGGATTTTCTGGTGGAGTTCTTAGCATCTCTAGGTAGACAATCATATCATCAGCAAACAGGGATAGCTTGACTTCCTTCTTTTCCAATTAGAACTCCTTTAATTCCTTTTTCTTGCCTTATTGCCCTGGCAAGGTTTCCAAACACTATATTGAAAAGGGTGGTGACAGGGGGCAGCCTGCCGAGTTCCTCCCTTTAAGGGAAATGCTTTCGGTCATTTCCCCATTTAGGATGATATTGGCTGGGGGTTTCCGGTATATGGCTTTGATTACATTGAGGAAGGATCCCTGCAAGACCAATTCCCTCCAGGACTTTAAACATGAAAGGATGCTGGATTTTTGTCAAGGCTTTCTCTGCATCAATTGAGATGATGGTGTGGTTTTGTTCCTCAATCCATTGATATGTTTTGATGATGCTTTATTGATTTTCGTTGTTGAACCATCCCGGCTCTCTGGTATGAAATCCAACTTGGTCATGGTGTAGATCTTCTTGATGTGAAGTCTGTATGCGGTTTGCCAAACCTTTTTAGAATTTTGGATCTGTGTTTCATTAGGGAGATGGTCACTATAGTTCTCCTTTTTGGTTGTATCTTTCCCTGGTTTTGGTAGTACGTAATGCTGGCGCTCATAGAAAGATTCTGGAGAATGTCCCTCCGTTGTGTATCCTTCTGAACAATTTAAGTAGTAATGGTTGTATGTCTTTTCGAAATATTTATAGAATTCTCCGTGAAACTCTGGCCTGGGCATTTTTGGTTGGGAAGCTACTTATTAAATCTTCAAGTTATTCCCGTACTATTGGTCTGTTTAGACTGTCAATCTCTTCTGGTTGAGCTTGGGGATTCCCAGGATTTCAGATATTCATCCATTTCCTCTAGGTTTCAAACGTAGTAGAATAAAGTTTTTGAAGTAGTCCCGTATAATTGTCTGGATCTTTTCATTGTCTGTTGTGATATTCCCCTTCCGTCACAGATCTATGATTTGGAGTGTGCCCTCTTTCTTTTGGTTAACTGGGCTAGAGGTCGAGTCTATTCTTATTTTTCTCTCAAAGAACCAACTTTGGATTCATTGATTTTTTTTTTATGGTTTTCTTTGTTTCTATTTCATTGACTCTGCTCTGATTTTTGTTTTTCTGTCTGTCGGCTCCGTTTAGGGTTCATTTGTTGTTGTCTCCAAGTATTTTTAGCTGCAGTGTTAGATCATTCACGTTTGGTTCGTTCTGTTTGTTTAATGTAGGCACTTAGAGCTATAAACTCCTCTTAGGATTGCTTTTAAAGTGTCCCATAATTTTGCTGTGTTGTTTTATCATTGTCATTCAGTTCAGGAATGTTTTTATTTCTTTTTATTCTTCCTTGACCCACTCATTATCAGGAGGGTGTTTGTTTAGTCTCCATGTGTCCTGTAGGTTTGTAGGGTTTATTCTGGTGTTGAGAATGAGTTTTATGCACTGTGTCTGAAGAATGCATGAGATTATTCAATCTTTTATATTTGTTGAGTTTTTTATCTGTGTCCCAGTATATGGTCTATTTTGGAGAATGTTTCCAGGAGGGTGCTGAGTAGAAAGTGTATTCTCTTGTGTGTTTGGGTGAAATATTCGATAGATGTCTGTGAGGTCCATTTTTGTAGGTGTCATTAGTTTCAATGCTCTCTGTTTATCCTTTGTCCTGTTGATCTGTCTAGGGGATTAATGGGATATTGAAGTCCCATAGTATAGTGCGCTGGGGTTAATCTGTGCCTTGAGATCCTGAAGAATTTCTTATAAAGTTTGGTGCACCGGTGTTTTGGTGCATATATAGTTTAGGATTGTGAAATCTTCATCATTGATTGTTCCTTTTATAAAGATGTATGGTCCTCTTTGTCTCTTTTGATTTTTGCTTTGAAGTCTATTTTGTCTGATATTAGAATAGCCCACACCTGCTTTCTTTTTCGTACCATTGGCTTGAAATACTCTCTTCCACCCTTCACCTTAAGTGGTGCCTATCTTGAATTGAATTGGGTTTCTTGTAACAGTATATAGATGGGTTTTTGTTTCCTAATCCATTCTCCCAGTCTTGTGCCTTTTTATTGGGAGTTTAGCTCATTAATATTTAAGGTTAAATTGAAAGATGGATGTTGCTTCCTTTTACTTTATTATCCTTTGGACTTCTAGCCTCTGATTTGCTCCTATGGTGTTTGTTTTGTTAGTTTCTTTTTTCGGAGTGTTTTGAGGATTGTTGCTCCTCTCTTTCTGCCCTTTGAATTGCTTCAAGTATTTTATGAGAGTTGTTTTCCAGATAGGTATTCCATCATCTTGTTTATGTCATGGAAGATTTTTCTCTCTCCTTCAACTATAATCGACATTTTTGCTGGTAAAGTATTCTGGGTTGGCATCGTAGTCCCTTAACACTGGGAATGCTTGCTCCATGTTCTTCTTGCTTTCATGGTTTGAGGCGAGAAGTCAGTTGTATTCTGATGGGTTTCCTTTGTAATAGACTTGTTTTTCTTTTGAGCTCTCAGAATTTTGTCTTGTTTTGGGCACTAGCATTTAACTATGATATGGCGTGGGGTGTTTTCTTTTCTGATCTTGTCTATTTGGGGTCCTATGTGCTTCTTGTATTTGTATGGGTTTGTCTATTTTTAGTTTGGGGAAATTTTCATCTATTATTCTGTTGAAGATCTGAATCAATACTATTTTCTTGTGATTTCTTCCCTTCCTCTATTCCATGATGCGGGTTGATCTTTTCATAGTGTCCCATATTTCCTGGTTGTCCACTTTTGTGGTATTTTTAAATTTTTCATAATGTATTTGAGCTTTTTATTGCTCTGTGTTATCTTCCAGATCTGATATTCTTTTGTTCTGCTCTCCATTCTATTCTGAGGCTTTTCCTTCCTTCTTCTTGATTGAATGTATGTTCTAATTCCTCTTTATTGTCTCATCCTGTTTTTCTTTAGTACTTCCATTTCCTTTTTGAGCTTCTCAATCTCTTCTTGGTGCTTCTCAATCTCTTCTTGGTGCTTCCTTACTCGTTGGTTGGCTTCTTTTTATGTTTCTACTTCCTTTCAGAGTTTTTTTTTTTTCTCCCTCTAGTTCTTTGTGGAGTTTGTCGGTCTGTTCCTTTATTTCCTTCCGAAATTTGTCATGTATCCCTCTAGGTCCTTTTTGAGTTTTTCATTCTCTCTCTTTAGTCTCTGTATTCTTTATTTTTTTCTCCTTCTAGTATTTCTGGAGTTTGTCAATCTGTTCCTTTAGTTCTTTCTGATGTTTTGTCATTGTATCCCTCTAGGTCCTTTTTGAGTTTTTCATTTTCTCTCTTTAGTTCTCTGAATTCCTCTTTATGTTCTTTAATTTCTCTGCATAGCTGTGCAATTATCCTCTAAGATCTGTTCCTTGGGTCTCCTCCATGGGGTTTCCCATTGTAGCTATCTCCTACTGGTTTGGTAGCGCTTGATGCAGGATTTTCCTGTGCTTTCCCATGTTGTCCTTCGTGTGTTCCGGGCATGTGGGCTTCCTTTTGTGGTTCAGATCACAAATACCTTTCACTATGTTAGGGATGGTTTTACTTTCCTCCTTTAGTTGTTTTTTTTTTTTTTTCCCCCTTTCCCCTTCTTGTTTATGGAGTATTGACTTGTCTAGTTTTCAATTTTGCAAACCACCCTTCTCTTTCGTGCTCTGAAGGTTTCTCAAGAAAAGGTCCACTTGGATTCCTCACCAATCTCGGGGGGGGGGGGATGCCTGACCTAGCCCGCGCGCCCGGCAGCCCGCACCAAGGTGCAGACCTCTAGCACTGGCCCCTCTGGTCCCAGCCACAAAAGAGACGTAGGACGGTCCTGCCCACAGCCCCCTACCTGCGGCAGAGGCGGCAGGATCCTGCCCAGGTACTACACCCGCCCGCACCAAGGTGCAGACCTCTAGCACTGGCCCCTCTGGTCCCAGCACAAAAGAGACGTAGGACGGTCCCGCCATGGCCCCCTACCTGGGCAGAGGCGGCAGATGCCTGCCCAGGAACTACCCCCGAGAATAGCTACTTGGGCAGGCATCTGCCCTCTCCCGCAGGTAGGGGGCCATGGGGACCGTCCTACGTCTCTTTTGCGCTGGGAACGAGGGGCCAGTGCTAGAGGTCTGCACCTTGGTGCGGGCGGGGGTAGTTACCTGGGCAGGCATCTGCCGCTCTGCCGCAGGTAGGGGGCCTGTGGGCGACCGTCTAGTCTCTTTTGTGCGGGACCAGAGGGCCAGTGCTAGAGGTCTGCACCTTGGTGCGGCTGCCGGGGCGCGGGCTAGGTCAGGCATCCCCCCCCCCGAGATTGGTGAGAATCCAAGTGGACCTTTTCTTGGAGAACCTTCAGAGCAAGAAGAGAAGAGTGGTTTGCAAAATTGAAAACTAGACAAGTCAATACTCCATAAACAAGAAGGAGGAAAGGGGGAAAAAAAAAACAATAAAGGAGGAAAGATAAAACCATCCTAACATAGTGAAAAGGTTTTGTGATCTGAACCACAAGATACCTATATATCTAATTGCTTGTGCTTCATTAGTAGGATCGAAAGGTTATTCCTGGACAGACTGTCAGCCCATGAAAGGAAACAGCCAGAATTGACCAGAATCCAAGACAACAGCTCCAGAGAGAGTGGACTGTTCTGCTTCTCATCCACCTGTGCCCCTTTTCTAAGCCCAGGGAATAATCTGCGGAAGAGGGGGCGTGGTAGAATGTAAGGGCTGCGATTGGGGTGAAGGGTGAAACTACAGCAATGTAGTCTGGACCCTCATTTGATTAACCTGATTGAACATACAACCCCTCACCCCCCGCTGGAAGGTGGGGCTGTGGGTGTTTGGGCACAACAGCCTGCAAATTGGTTTTACATGAAGGATGCTTGTACTCATGGATTATCACTTATAGCTAAAAAATGGAAAAAAAAACTGAGAGAGATATGCAGGACAGTCATGACAGAATGCATGATCTCGGTTGGGGTGGGGGTGGGGGTGAAGGGAAGGGGAGATATGCCTGAACTGAATTGGAAAATGATGTATGAAATGCACAAAGCATCAATAAAAAAATGTTAAAAAAAAACAAAACAAATGTAATGATATTAAGTGGGATTCATTAACAGTCTGGAAGTATTTTGTAATTATTAGTTTATAAATCTATAGTAGTTTACAGCTTTATTATAAAGAAATGTGTTTGACAATAAATCTATAGCTGTAGAACAATCATTGTCCTTTGAGATGTTTTCACAATGATATCCTACAAATTCCCCTGTAGTTACATCAGTAATGAAAGAGAAGAGACTTGGAGTCTCAAAGTTACCTAAGAATTTTCACATGACATGCTTCAAGTCATAATAATTATTGATACCATACAATGTACTTCAGAGAGGATTTGTAAAATAATATGCATTTAAAATGTTATATAACTACCTAATACATAAAATATTCTTCACGAATACTAAACACATTTACCTAAGAGTAAATGAGGCAAACTCCAAATACATTGTTCTGATCATTTAGGGAAACACTGCCTTATTTTTTCCACTGTTTTGTACCATGACAATAGAACCAGAAATGTTGGATAATGAAATTGGGAAATGCAACATCTAAATCATCCCACATGTTCAGTAAAAGTGTCACTGTCTTAACTATCTCCTTTTGTTAGTGTTCAAGATGACTCCGGAATCTCTTCAGGAGTCCAATATTACTAATAAGTAGCTTTAGTTAGTTGAAAATGAAGGCCACAATGAATTTATATAGAGAATTGTTCATCTTTGTAAACCAGTGGCAGATACTTCTATTTTTATTGAATTTTTGCAATTTACTACAATAGATTTTAATCGTATTTAGATCCCCTCCCATATCTCCCTATCTGCATATCTGCACCCCTTATTAACATCCACCTAATTCCATTTCCCATTTTATAACATATGTCTATATATCTATATCTATCTATCTATCTATCTATCTATCTATCTATCTATCTATCCATCTATCTATCTATCTATCATCTATCTAATCTCACTATAGAGTTAAATTTGTGTCCCCAAATGGTCTTTGGTACAGTTCTATCCACTGAAACCTGGGCAACCTCCCTAGAGTCTCACCCTTAAAAGGAGTGGGCTCTGCTCTCCTAGCAGCCAACAGTTCATCAGGGAGTGTTGGGGGTTCTTACCCACTTCCCATATGTATGCTGGAATTTTGTCTGTCTTGACGTTACATAGAACTTGTGTGTGCTAGTACCATTTCTGTGAGTTCATATTGTGGGGCCCAATATTTCATTTGGCTGAAGTGGTAAGGGAGCAGGTCTTTGCCCTGATAACCTACAAAGATAATCTGCAAAGGTCCGGGATTTGAGCCAGCCTCTCTGCCCTCGCCAATTGGCAATCAGCCCTGCAGCCACCTTTGAGAATTTGGGTAGAAGGTGTCACATTCCTGCAATTTCTAAAGAGCACATCTTGGTTTCTGGAGCCACCTGGAGCCTCTGCCAGCTACCATAAACATGGCTTTTGTAGAAATTATGCTGTGAATTTCCCGGGCACCCCGCACTCCCATCCTTGCCAGAAGCCCACCAAATGGCACTATATAAGACTCCCAACTCCTGTAAATAAACGAGTTATTCTGCCTCCTGGAACTGGCTTCCAGATCTTTGATCTGTCTCAGGCTCATTCGCACTTCCACCCTCCCCCCTCCCTGCTTCCGCTTGCATCTGGATACAACTGGCCAAATGTGAATCGAGAGACCTGTGACTGACCCAACCACAGGGACCCAAACATGGAGACACAGAGGAAGGAACATCATTTGAAAAACTCTGTTTTCCTGTGGCTCTTACCATCTGCCTGCTCTTAATGGGACCTTGGGAGGTAGAAGTTTGATGTAGATGTCCTATTCAGGGATACACACTCTTCAGCCATTTACTTATTTTCAACATGTTGGCAAGTTGTGGGTCTCTGGTTTAATCATCAGCTGCTGCATAAGGAAGCTTCTGTGGTGACACTTGAGATATGCAGTTATCTATAGGTATTAGTTATTAGAAATCAGTTTAATATTATATCTCTATTCATCAGAATAATACTATCAGGATCTCCCATAAGGCCTGTGACCTGTATTGGGTTTCTAGGTCTGATATTAGTGTCATGTATGGTCTCCATCTTCTGAAGTGAACTTAAATCCAATTAGAAAGTGGTTTGTTAGCTCATAAATGTAGGTGGCACTGTTGCGCCAGTGGCCATATCTTGCCAGGTTGGTTGTAGCTCACTGGATTCATGGGCGGGTAACATTGATAATGATCTCTTCTGGTGGTATGCATAGTACCTTCTAGCACTATGAAAGCTAGCCTCTAGAGATGAGACATTGAAGTCA
Organism: Rhizomys pruinosus; assembly: GCA_009823505.1. Lineage (NCBI taxonomy): Eukaryota > Metazoa > Chordata > Mammalia > Rodentia > Spalacidae > Rhizomys > Rhizomys pruinosus. The sequence goes on from VZQC01012434.1 coordinate 1,265,221, forward strand.
GTATGTGTTGTTTTCTCTTTGTGTGTTCTACAGTTCATGTTTGTATTGTCTTCATCAATAGGAGCTTACTGTCAAGTTCTGGTGGGGACCTAAGAACAGTAGCAATGGCCAGTATTGTTTGATGTTCTGGGAGACCCCTGGTCAACAACTTCAAGAGACGGTGTCCATTCCTAGTATCGGGTTTTTATTTTGTTAGTCTATGAAATAAGCATATTTCAATTTGAAAACCCAGAGAGGTCAGGAAAGTAATAAATGACTATAGAGGGAGGTTTCTGGGAGGGGAGATAGAATGCAATGATATAAAGTGAGAGATTGGTATAATAGATTAGGAAGGGCTAAATAAGACGAGAAATGGGAGGGCAGGGCAGAGGAGGAAGTGCAGGATGTGGGGAGTCTTCTCTTAATGCTGGGGGATTGTAAACTTGTGAAGCCACTATGGAAATGATGTCTGGAGAATTCGCAAAAAGTTGAAAATAGATCTTCCATAAAACCTAGATATGCCACTCCTTGACATATAATCAGAGGACTTGATATCTTACCACAGAGATGCTTGCTCAGCCACATTCATTGGAACTCTTCACGATAGCTGGGAAGTGGAAACGACCTAAATATCTTTGGACTAATGAATGAATGATGGAAATGTGATGCATGTTCTCAGTGGAATTCTATTCACCTATTAAAAAATGAACTCATAAAGTGGGTATGGTGGTGCACACCTTTAGTCCCAGCACTCGGGAGGCAGAGGCAGGCAGATCTCTGTGACTTCAAGGCCAGCCTGGTCTACATAGTGAGTTCCAGGACAGCTTGGAGCTACCAGGAAACCCTGTCTCAAAAAAAAAAAAAAAAAAAAGAATTCATGAAATTTTCAGGTAAATTGATGGAACTGGAAAACATTATATTGTGTGAGAAAACCCAGATCCAAGAAAACAAATGGTGCATGTCCTCTCTTATTGGCAGAGCTAGCTCTTTTGCTAATATAGACTTTTGCGTAATTTCTTTTTCACTATTCAAATCTGAGGACCATTCACAAAATTTTTTGGATAGGCAGTTGTAAATCTGTGTTTGGTTGGAGAAAGTGGATTCATGAGAGTGGTTTGGATTCTACTGCTGCTGTGAGGGGCACCGAACCCTTTGTGATGCAAGTTAAACAGGCTACACTTACCTGCATGGATATTATTACACTTACCTGCATGGATATTATTAGCCTTGCCTGGAACAGGAAGTCAAGCTCTGCCCTGTTTCCCTTTACTATGAGTTATAGTAGTTTCCCTTTACTATGAGTTATAGTAGTTCTGATTGACCAATAAATGATAAGTTCATTTTTCAGAGGCTGATTTGGAGCTAAGAAAGGCTGTCATTCCTTTCAGCACAGCCGAACCTAGGGAACATTAAGATTCCAGTTATATATATAGCTCATGCCTAGCTTCTTCAATTACTTGAGAAAAATCAGTTACATTGCTTCTTAAACATTAACAAAAGGAAGAAATGAATCCATAGTTTTGCTTAAATCTCATGGGGTGAAATACATTCTGTTTAGTCTGCAGTAATTTGACAACTTCAACTTTAAAATTTGTATCACTTTCTGTTATTGAATTTATAGTCGTTCTTAGATTTTCTTTTGTTTTTAAGGTATCTGCACATATTTTTGTATAATTAGTACAAAATGCTCTTTCTTGGCTTCTGTTTCTTAATTCGAATTAAGGTTTATAAATTTGCCATGCTTTTCCTTCAAAAACAGGGACATTCATGTTGAGTTGTTCATTATTATGATTTATTTTCATTCTTCTGGAAGGAGATACCGAGGGGACCACTCAACTTCAAGGCTTTGAGAACAATCCTTTATGTCTCACTCCTTTACTCCTGACTATTTTCTCTTGTCTCTATTTCCTTTCAGAATGTAGGAGAAAATGGAAAAAGTAGTTGGGGAAAGGTTATTTTCCGGACTATTTCCTAAAATCTAATGCAAAAGTCAGAGAGAGCACTGAAATCTATGAAGACTTTCCTAGATTCAAGGAATCTGTTTATGACTTAAGATCAAGCTTGAAATGATGGGCAAAGCTTGAAATGAAAGCAGGTCTTGGGGGCTGGAGAGATGGCCTAGCGGTTAAGAGCACCGACTGCTCTTGCAGAGGAACTGGGTTCGAACCCCAGCACCCAGATGGCGGCTGAGAACCGTCTTTAACTCCAGTTCCAGGGGAATCCGACACCCTCTTCTGACCTCCGCGGCATTGCAGGACACGGGTGCACAAACCTACATGTAGACAGTACATTCATACACATAAAAAAGTAAATAAAATTAAAAAAAAGAAATCAGGTCTTTTAGATCCTAGCATCTTCCACGAGCATTTCACATCTTCCACCTCTTTTCCTTTCACTCTACATCCTTCATCTACTGACTGGTGACTCCTATGATTCACGGAAAGTCTCATTTTTCCTTATTAGGAATTCACCTTTAGAAAACTGCGTTCGTCCATATACTTACTATTTTAAGTAATGAGTACATTTTAATGATCCTTGACCAAATGCTGGGCTATGAACTGCAGAAGAGAGTGGAGTAAGGGGATCATCTCGCCCTTAAAGTGTTGAATATGCAAATCACTCAGGCCACCTTCTTGCCTCTAAACCTATATTTTCCTAGCATTTCTATGACTATGTTTTAACATCAAATGCAGGTTTGTTGAAAAGATACAGACTACTCCAGTCTTGAATAACTGCTTCTATTGTTCATTAATTAATTGACAACTTTATCATTCTCTGAAAGTCTGGATTAATGTGGACTTTCTCCAGATCTGGTATTTAGTTTTCTGAGTCTGTATCATTGAAGGGCAGACTAGTGGGGCTGGAGAGATAGCCTAGTGGTTAAGAGCACGGTCTGCTCTTTCAGAGGACCCAGGCTCGATCCCCAGCGCCCACATGGCGGCTGAGAACTGTCTGTAACTCCAGTTCCAGGGGAATCCGAGACCCTATTCTGACCTCCGAGGCATTGCACGACACGGGTGCACAAACCTACATGCAGACAGTACATTCATACACATACAAAAATAAATAAAAAATTAAAAAAAGAAATGTTTATAGCAAATATGGTTTGCTATAGCAAACAGGAGAAGCATCCAGGTTCCGTTGGTGACGGGCAGAGGAGGGGAGAAGCATCCAGGTTCCGTTGGTGACGGGCAGAGGAGGGGAGAAGCAGCCAGGTTCTGTTGGTGACGGAGGGGAGAAGCATCCAGGTTCCGTTGGTGACGGGCAGAGGAGGGGAGAAGCAGCCAGGTTCCGTTGGTGACGGGCAGAGGAGGGGGAGAAAGACAAGGTCTCCATCACATTTTATATTTCACAAACTACCTTTTTTTTGCTTAGTTAAATAAACGTGATGCTGTTTATGCTGACATCAAGGATGGAAAAAATTTAAGTACTTTGTTAGTATCTAAGTATGTTTTATACAAAGAAGAAAAAGCATAAATTCATGAATATATAATGTTGCTGATGGCAGCTAAAATTATTTCTAGTTATCATTGAGAAGTTTCTGCAAGATGGGGCTGGAGAGATGGCCTAGCAGTTAAGAGCTCCGACTGCTCTTGCAGAAGACCCGGGTTCTATCCCCAGCACCCACATGGCAGCCGAGAACCATCTGAAACTCCAATTCCAGGAGAACTCCAGTTCCAGGGGAATCCGACACCCTCTTCTGACCTCCGTGGCATTGCACAACATGGGTGCACAAACCTACATGCAGACAGTACATTCATACAAATAAAAATAAATAAATTAATTAATTAAATTAAATAAAATTTAAAAAGAAGTTTCTTCAAGCTTAAAGCTGCCTATTCCTGGTAAAATTGTTGGATGGTTCTGTTGATACTATTTGAACTGTGTCAGAGGGTTCAGTTGGTCTCTGAACTACCTTCTAGATCCTGTGCAGTGTGTCACTTCATGTCCTGATGTCTCTAAGAATTCTAAGACTTGGAAGAGCTAACTATGGGAACTATGAACCCCTGCCCTTTTATCTTGGGATAGGAACCTCTGCCATGGTCCAAGCTCTGGTGGCTAGATCGAATTGTTCTGTGATGGGGAGGTTCCTGAGGACACTAGGATTTAATGAAGAAATATGGAGAGCTGATACAGCTCGTGGAAACAGCAGGACAGGGATGGAGGCTAATGGCACAGGTGTAGTAATCCAAATAACATTCTTGCTTTTGCTTTTTAAGTTATTTTCTCCCCATGTGGTAAATACAAACCCATTTTACTCTAGAGAAAACATAGAAACATTTTTATCTAGTATTTTTTCTAGGTCTAGAAATGTTTTTTCTTCTGGGGCTGTGGAGATGCTGCACTTGCTCTGCAAGTGTGAAGACATGAGTTCAAATCCCTAGCATCCACATACAAAGCTGGCATTGCATCATGGGCCTGCCACCCCAGCATTAGAGGGGAAAGGTAGTAGAAGCTGTGAACTCACAGGGCAGCCAGTTCAATGAAATAGCAAAAAATTTCAGGTCAATGAGAGACAGTCTCTCAAGGCAACTAGGCAGAAGCAAAGGAGGATGTTCTGATTCTCCACCTGGCACTCACACACAGCATCCACAGTCCACATGCATACATGCACAGTCCACACACATACATGCACAGTCCACACACATACATGCATAGTACACACTCAGCATGCACAGTCCACATACATACATGCATAGTACACACACAGCATGCATGGTACATACACATACATGCACAGTCCACACACAGCATGCACAGTCCACACACATACATGCACAGTACACACACATACATGCATAGTACACACACATACATGCATAGTACACACACAGCATGCACAGTACACACACATACATGCACAGTCCACACACACAGCATGCACAGTACACACACATACATGCACAGTACACACACATACATGCACAGTACACACACATACATGCACAGTACACACACAGTCCACACACACAGCATGCACAGTACACACACAGTATGCACAGTACACACACACACAGCATGCACAGTACACACCCAGCATGCACAATCCACACACATACATGCACAGTCCACACACATAAATGCACAGTCCACATACATACATGCACAGTCCACACACATACATGCACAGTACACACACACAGCATGCACAGTACACACACATACATGCACAGTACACACACAGTCCACACACGCAGCATGCACAGTAAACACACAGCATGCACAGTACACACACATACATGCACAGTCCACACATACATACATGCACAGTACACACACACATGCACAGTCCACACATACATACATGCGCAGTACACACACATGTGCAGCACACACACAGCATGCACAGTCCACACACATAGCATGCATAGTACACACATGCATGCACAGTACACACATACATACATGCACAGTACACACACATGTGCAGTACACACACATACATGCACAGTACACACACATACATGCACAATACACACACACAGCATCCACAGTACAAACAAATGCACAGTCCACACACATACATGCACAGTCCACACACATACATTCACAGTCCACGCACACAGCATGCACAGTCAACACACAGCATGCACAGTCCACACACACACATGCACAGTACACATACATACATGCACAGTTCACACACATACATGCACAGTCCACACACACAGCATGCACAGTACACACACATACATGCACAGTACACACATATACATGCACAGTACACACACACAGCATGCACAGTACACACACAGCATGCACAGTCCACACACAGTCCACACACACAGCATGCACAGTCCACACACAGTCCACACACACAGCATGCACAGTACACACACACAGCATGCACAGTACACACACATACATGCACAGTACACACACATGTGCAGTACACACACAGCATGCACAGTACACAGCATGCATAGTACACACACATACATGCACAGTACATACACACAGCATCCACAGTACACACAAACACACACTCTACACACATACATGCACAGTCCACACACATACATGCACAGTCCACACACATACATGCACAGTACATACACAGCATGCACAGTACACACACATACATGCACAGTACACACATTCATGCACAGTACACACACATACATACACAGTACACACACAGCATGCACAGTACACACACAGCACACACACATACATGCACAGACCACTAGTTAAATATTTGAAATATTTAAGTATCGTATAGTATATATACACACACTTATAGTACTTAAAGATTAAATGCACACTTCTGATATAAATATTCCCAATTCTATGATATTAAAGTTTACTACCATTAACAACTTCGTAACTTTTTGCAACATTTTATAATTTATCAAGCATTCTCACATACTACAGGCATGGAAAAGTAACATTATTTGTTCTAGATTTGAATAACAAAGTAAAATTATTAAGGTGGTTAATGGCCAAGCTCAAAATCACTCCACTGTGAATACAGTCACTGTAGGTCTTTGGCTCTATAGAAAACCACAGAGAATACAGGCCCCCAAATTCCTCACATTTGGATTATAATAATCTCATAATAATAGCCTGCATTGTATTAATGTGAGGATACTAAATATACAGACGAAGTGAGAAAAGGATGAGGTCATTATACTCTGCTGAAATGTTAAAACAAATGAACTCATCACAGTAGCCAGTAGGAGACGATGCTGGGAGAATGTCCAAAATCCACAAGCATGCATTGCTCAGTTATTCACTTAATAAAGAATTAAGCTCTACTTGCCAGTTATTACACTATGTCCCAACCTGAAGTGTTTCCAGGCTTCAATGAGGTCTTAGTCGAGTGGGGAGATGGGCATTACCCCTGTGAGTATACTGTTATAAACTGTCTATAAACTGTCTAGAAGCTAGGAAAGAAATTCACTGTGCTCTAGGCAGAGGACAGAAGCTCCTACAGGCTGCTCCTCTGACTTCTCTGAGGATGTATAACATTCTATATGAAGTATGAAGTGAAGTTCTTCTCAAGGTGAGGGTGTTAGTAGAGATCCATGCACACTTGGAGAGGAAATGGGTTCACACTGACTTGGTAGGGAACATGCTATTTTTTAAAAATATATATTTTCGGGGCTGGAGAGATGGCCTAGTGGTTAAGAGCACCTACTGTTCTTGCAGAGGAACCAGGTTCAATCCCCAGCACCCACATGGCGGCTGAGAACCATCTTTAACTCCAGTTCCAGGGGAATCTGACACCCTCTTCTGACCTCTATGGCATGGGTGCACAAACCTACATGTAGACAGTACATTTACACACATACACAAATAAAAAATATATTTTATTGATTCTTTGAAAAATTCAAACAATGGTCTTTGATCATATTCAGATTCATCTCCTCTCAGATCTTCTTTTATCTCCCTACGCACTCCCACTTCACTCATGTCTTCTATTTTTTAAGAACAATTGAGTCTAAATTGTGTTCCTCAAATACTCTTGGGTGTGAGTCCATCCCCTGGAGTATGGTCAGCTTACAGGGTGTCACACTGTTAAAGAAAACTGACTCTCCCTACAGCTATCATTTGTCAATATTTCCTCAGCTAGGGCTGGCCCTTCATGCCCACCTCCCTGCTCTGTGCTGTGTTTTTATCTGGCTTCTGCTTGCATAGATCTTATGCATGGTGTGCTTTCCTATGTTCAGTTGCCCTCTTGTGTCTGGAAAACAGTCTTTCCTTGTAGTCATCCACCACCTCTGGTTCATATAATCTTTCTGCCTAGATGATTCCTGAGACTGGGCAAGGGATGCACCATAGATACCCCATTAGGTCTGAGCACTGTGCTGTCTCTTAATCTCTGCATATTGACTAGTGAGGGTCTCTATGTTAAGAAGCTTCTCTGGTAAGAGTTTCAGTGATTAATGGGTATAATGATAAGTCATTAGGAGTGATTTAATGCTATGTCCACTTAACAGAATAGTAGTTGTAGGTTCTCTCTATAGCCTGTGACCTGTCTAGCCACAGGTTCTTGGTCCTGTTAACAGTGCCAGGGCTCCATCTTGTGAAATGAGCCTTAAATTTACTCAGAAACTCATTTGTCATCCCTGTACCATTCATGTCAATGTATCAGTGGGCCCATCATGCCAGGGCAGTTGTTATAGCTCACAGAATTCTCAGTTAGATGAGATTGATGATCACTTTTTTCTTCTGGTAGTGTTCCTAGTGCCTTCCAGCACTATGAAACTAGCCAGTAATGATGAAGCCCTGTGGCTTTACTAAGTCACATTACAGTTACACCTGAATAATGAGTCAGCCTGACTCTTAGCTTTTGGTTTCATGGACAAGAGCGAACAAAGCTGGACCTGGACTCAAACTCAGAACTGTGCTCAGAAGCTGGGCTTCGCTCATACTTTTTTTTTTTTTTTTGGTCTTTTTGAGATAGGGTCTCCCTTTAGTCCCAGCTATCCTGGAACTTGCTATGTAGACCAGGGTGGTCTTGAACTCACAGAGATCTGCCTGCCTCTCCCTCCTGAGTGCTGGGATTAAAGGTGTGTGCCACCAGGCCCGGGTTTCACTCATCTTTTATTAAACAGTATCTCCAGCATAGGTTGAGGAAGTCTAATCTAGGATCTACCCCCATGTCATCAGAGGATTATGCCCTTTCATCCCTAGGTCTAAATTCCACACCCACACTGTCTCAGCTACTCTCAGTGCTTTCAATGAGAATACAAGCCTGCTTTTAATGCTTTTGTATGCTAATCAAGCACTTCCACATTCCTTCACTATCTTGGGTGGAAGGCAGAGTTGGGTCCTGAGTGATTAAAGTCATATGCCTGTCATAAGAGGACCATGTGGCTCAGTGAACTGTTTTATTATAAAGAGTATCATCTTGGTGCGAGGTTAAGTAAAGTCCTTAGTCCAAACTCTGCCCATATTGTAAGTCATTCTTACAAGTACCAGCTTGATTTCTCGATGTTCTACAACTCAGGTACATAGTGACCATCAATAAACTCTTACTGTCAAGTTCTGGGGGCAACCTAAGAGCAACAGCAATAGCCAGTATTATTTGTAGGTCTATGTACCCTTCCGCCCCTGGCCAAAAACTCACAACGAAGGAGTCCATTCTTAGAACTAGACTTTTTATTTGCTAGCCTGCGGTGTCTGGTAATGGCCCTCCCTTCATTATAGGACAACTCAACTCAATTTAAACTCTTTATAGTTGTGTATGTCTATATTTTAGGAAGTTTCTGCAGTAGTTTTCCATGTGACCTTTTCAAAAGGCCTTTAGTGTTTTTTTTTATTTCTATAATCCCTTCTTTATCCTACCCTCTCAACTCATTCCCCATGAACTCTTCCTATTCTATTAACTATGGAGACAGAATGCAGTGATACATGCTTCTACGAAGAACTGAAAGACAAGCAGAGTATAGAAATATTTGTGATTAAGTGTGGTAGGAACCACAGAGAATCTTGTTTCTTTTCTTTTCTTTTTCTTTTTCTTTTTTTTTTTTTTTTGTCTTTTTGAGAGACAGGGAGACAGGATCCACCTGCCTCTGCCTCCTGAGTGCTAGGATTAAAGGCATGCGCCACCATGCCTTGTGAATCTTGTTTCTTATACTAGATCTTTTGATTTAGCCTATGAAGAGATGAAAATTACTGAATGAGTTAAATCAGAGGCATAAATTGATCTAGAATACACTCTGCAAAAGGGTAATCTGAAGACAGATGACCTGACATACTATACAAACTTTCTTGCACAGAACATAACAGAGCAGAACAGCCCTTATGTTTGTTAAAGAAATTAAGTAGCAATTAGAAGCCTCTTCTAGAACAGCATCTAGAGCCTATGGCTTCACTGATAAATTTCATTAAAAATTCAGTGAAGAAAATTACTAATCTCACCAAAAAAGACTTTCTCAACCTGAACATTTTATTTTATTTTTTTTCCTCTTTTATTTGTTTATTTTTAAGGGATTCTACAATATAATAACACAGTTGTTTTCAGATAACATTGATGTTACTCACTTTGCCATACAATTAGGTAATTGGTGCATTTTGCAAGTTTCTATGTCCAAATTTTGAACAACCCAAGGTTCCCATAGTCCAGTTGGTGATGCTTGTATGCACAGGCACATTGATCAATTAGGAGCCCAGTCTATATTGCTGTAGTCTCATGATTCACCCCTATTTTTCCCCTACATTCTACCATGCCTCCTCTTCTGCAATTTGTTCCCTAGGCTTTGGGAAAGGGGCACAAGTGGGTGAGAAGAAAACAGTCTACTTTCTTTGGAGTTGTCATTTTGGACTCTAGTCTGTTCAGGTTGTTTCCCTAGAACATTTTAATGAAGTTTTATAAAGTCATCATAATCCTAATACCAAAACCAGATTTCATTACAAGGAAATATAGTGCAATATCCCTTCTGAAGATGGGTATCATATGTACAAATTGTAAGCAAATTAAATATGCCAGCATATAAAAATTAAATGCATCTTTCCAAGTGAAGGCTGTTCCAGGAAGGAAAGGTGGTTCTAACATTTGAAAAGCAAGCAATCGCCGGGTGTGGTAGTGCACACATTTAATCCCAGCACTTGGGAGGCAGAGGCAGAAGAAGGCAGATCTCTGTGAGCTCCAGGCCAGCCTGGGACTAAAGGGAGACCCTGTCTCAAAAATACAAAAAAAAAAAAAAAAGCAAGCAATCTAATATGTCACAATAGCATGTTAAAGAGTAACATTCCTATGACTATCTCAATGCAGAAAAAACATTGGAGAAAATTTATCACTCAGTCACAACAAAGTCTATCAAAATCATGGGAAGGGCAGTTTCTCCAGTCCAATAAAGATATTGTTGTTGCAAAAGCATAACTCTCACCTCAAAGGGGATAACTTATCTGGAGCCAAATATGAGTGACCATGGCCTGGAAACACAGATTCAGGTCACCCCAGATTTTATATTCTAGTATGGAAGCAGTTTTATGGCAGTTTTATAGTAACAGAACAAAGAAAAGTCACAAATCAAGACAATTTCAAACAAATATAGTCAGTAGGCCAGTCATGCAAAGAGGGAGAATTTTTACTCTATGCCTCAGATGCTATCCATGACATTCTTCATTTTGATGTGTGTGATCCTGCTGGTCTACTAGGAAATACCCTTCAAGGATTTTTTATCTGTTAATCACAGGATGTTAGGTCAGAAACAGAGGTGGGCAAGGAAATGGCTATTTAGGGGCTAAAAGTAGCCTGAGGTAAGTGGTAATAGGGCTCTGGACTTGCAACATAGGGGGCTCTCCACAATCTCCCATCAGTTAATCAGCTGTGCAGAAGAAAGTCCAGTTTCAAGACAGAAGGTTTTCTGGGAGCTTCCATTCACATCCCTCTTGACTATCACATTTTGTACATCCAGGGGCTATGCATTATTTATTCTCATGTTGCTAGGAAGGCTCATTTCTAGAATCTGATACAGATGAGGCTCAGGTGTAGGTAAGACTACAGTCTTGAGGAGAGAGGAAGAGTGGCCAGTAAAGCCAATAAGGAAGAAAATCCTGATTGTAGCAAAGCTGTTGGCCATCAATCTGGATTTGACTTTTTTCTTTTCTTGTCTTCTGTATCTGACATAACATTTGCATGTGACATAAAATAAGATTATTATATTTAAAATAATCAGGATAATTTCTTAGCCTAATGGAGTAAATATAACAGATTAAGGAAATAATCATAAAATAAAGCAAGACTGGGTGTTTACCCTGTATTTACAGTTATCCGCACTCTATGAACTATTTTACTTTATATTTGGAGTATTTAAAGAAATCTATTCTTTTCTAATTTGGGGTTTTTCTTTGAATCAATTAGATCTTGTGACTATAAACTCATGGAGTGGCTAGCTCTAACTCTAATAATTCTTACCTGTGGTTATGACTTTACCTGATTTATTATATTGGTATCCTATAAGATTTCATTTGTAAAAATAATTGAAACCTTGTAGAAGAAGTTACACAGCAATATAGTCTTCTTTGGTTTGGAGAGATAGCTCAGTGATTAATAGCAATGGCTTTTCTTGCAGAAGATCTGGGTTCAAATCCCGGCACCCATATGACAGCTGAGTCAGCCATCCATAACCCCAGTTCCAGGGGATTTGATGCCCTCTTTTGCCCTCCATGGGCTTTGCACAACACAGGTGCACTTCTATACATGCAGGCATAACACTCACTCACATAAAATAAAACTCTAAATCAACAAATGAAAAATTAACCATACGGTATTCTTCAAATTTCTTCTAACAAGAATGTCTTCACTTACAAAATAAAATATAATAATATTAAAGAAAACAGAGATTGAACCTGTTAGAAAATTGGAATTTTATAGGCCTTGAAGGCATAATCAATTACTTTTTATTTTATTTTACTTTTTTATTTTTGCTTATTAAGTTTCTAATTTTTAAGTTAATTTTTTATTGAGTGCACTTCATACAACATTTCTTAATCAAATTTAGACTCATTCTCCCATCCATGCCCACCCCTGGCACCCCCTGCCCCCCCATGCAAAAGCTCATGGATTCTGCCATACATGTTAAGTCCTGTCTTGCATCTTTTTCTCGGTCTTTCATAATCTTTTTGATGCAGAAGTTTACTTGGTCAGTTATTTGAACAAGTTTTTCTCTCTATTTTGTGTTCCCTTTAATTTTATATTATTCCAAAATATGCATATATATATATATATATATATATATATATATAAACTCCACACATAACTCAAAATTACAAAGTCTGAAAATAAACTATAGGTTAATTCCAACACACAGCGTTAGGGAATTCACATTTTAATAATGAAGTTTGCATGCGGTAAAAAGAAGGTATAATCTTTAGCAATTCCTTTTTTTTTTTTTTAGGAATGACATACATATCATTGCCCACTGTATAGGTTATTAGCATGTGTGAATGATAAGTGGTAGTGCAATTCTAGACCCCCATTAAGATGATTTACATAATTAATAGCACAGTTTGCTTTCGATACCGATGAAATATACAAATAAAGTTTGCTCATTGGCCTGCCAGCTGGGATTTGATGTTAGCACCACCAATGAGGAAAAACCATTTCTCGCTTTTTTTCTTTTCTGGGACTGTATTACTCTCACTTAGCATAATGACGTCACAGTTCCATCCATTTACCACTGCAAAGTTCAATAATATTTTCATTGCTGCATAGAACTCCTTTGGGTAGATGTAACCACAATAGGTTTGTTATCCAGTCATCAGATGAGGGCCTATGTGGTTTGTTCCAGCTCATACGATTATTGTGAAAGAGAGGTTTTGCAAATAAACATAGCTGTGCGATATCTTTGAGGTAGGAATGGTGCTTGTGGGTAATATACCGAGTGGTATGGTGGGAGTCAGGTGGTAAGGCTCATTTTGAGTCTTTTAATGGTCTCCATACTGCTTTCCATAATGGGTTGTACAAGTTTTATGCTCCACCAGCAGTGGATAGGAGTGTTCCCCTCTCCTCACGCAGCATTTTGATGTCTTTGTTTTCTTGGTTTGGCCATTTTGTTTTTTTTATTAATTTTATTTATTTTTGTATGTGTATGAATGTACTGTCTGCATGCAAGTCTGTGCACCCGTGTCGTGCAACGCCGCGGAGGTCAGAAGAGGGTCTCGGATTCCCCTGGAACTGGAGTTCTCCTGGAATTGGAGCTTCAGACGGTTCTCAGCCGCCATGTGGGTGCTGGGGATCAAACCCGGGTCCTCTGTAAGAGCGGTCGGCACTCTTAACCTCTAGGCCATCTCTCCAGCCCCGGTCTTGGCCAGTTTTATTGGAGTGAGATGATACTTTAGTGTGGTTTTAATTTGCATTTCCTTAATTATCAATGATGTTGAACACTTCTTAAGACATTTCTCAGCCATCTTTACTTCCTTACTTGTGAAGTCTCTGTTTACTCCATCTTTTGAGTAGGTCATTTGTTTGCTTACTTCTTTGTTTTCTGAGTAGTTTATATATTCTGGTTGTTAATGCTCTGTCAGATGTCAGTGGTGAAGGTTTCCTCCCACTCTGTAGGTTTTCTCTTCACTTCACTGATTATTTCTTTAGCTGTAAAAAGCTTTTGCGTTTGATGAGGTCCCACCTGTCAGCTGTTGTCCTTATTTCCTGTGAAGCTTCTGTTTGATTTAGAAAGTCTTTTCCTACACCTATGTCTTGTAGGTTGCTGCTGACTTTTTCTTCTATCACCTTCAGGGTTTTGCGTTTCTTGTTGAGATCATTGATCCACTTGGAGTTTATTTTTGTACAGGGTGAGAGGTAGGGGTTAAATTTTGTTCTTCTACAAATGGTGATCCAGTTTTGCCAATACCATTTGCTGAAGATGCTGTCTTTCCTCCACTGAGTTTTTTTGGCTCCATTGTCAAGGTGGCTGAAGTTATATGAGCTCAAGTTTGGATCTTCAATTATGTTTCCTTGGTCAATAGGTCTGTTTTTGTGCTAGTACCAGGCTGTCGTTATGATTATAGCCCTGTAATATAGCTTGAAGTCTGGTAAAGTAATCTCCCTTGTATTACACTTTTCACTCAGGGTTGCTTTAGCTATTCAGGGTTTTTTGTTTTTCCATATGAATTTAAGGATTTTTTTTTCCAAGTCTGTGAAAAAGATCATGGGGATTTTGATTTCAACTGCATTGAATCTGTATATTAATTTGGGTATAATGGACATTTTTACCATATTAATTTGTCTAATCCATGAGCATGGGAGGTTTTTCCATCTTTTGATGTCATTTTAAATCTCCTTCTTTGGGTTTTAAAATTTTTGTTGTAGAGGTCTTTGGTGTCTTTGGTTAAGGTTATTCCCAGGTATTTTATTTTATTTTATTTTTTTCTTTTGAGGCTATTGTGATTGGGAAGGTCTCCTTATATTCCTTCTCCAGTTGCTTATTGTTGGTGTAAAGAAAAACTGCTGATTTTTCTAGGTCTATTCTGTATCCCATCACTTTACTGAAACTTTTAATCGCTTCCAGGAGTTTTCTGGTGGAGTTTTTAGTATCCCTTAGGTAAACTACCATATCATCTGTAAAAAGGCATAGTTTACTTCCTGTTTTCTGATTAGTACTCCTTTAATTTGACTTTCTTGCCTTATTGCGCTAGCAAGCATTTCAAGCACTATATTGAAGAGGAGTGGTGATAGTAGACAGCCTAGCCTTGATCCTGCCTTTAAGAGGAATGCTTCCAACTTTTCTCCATTTCGGATGATGTTGGCTTTGAATTTCTTGTACATGGCTTTGATTACATTGAAGAATGGTCCTTCCAGTCCAACTTCCTCTAGGACTTTAAGCATGAAGGGTTGCTGGATTTTGTCAAAAGGTTTTCTGCATCAATTGAGATGATTGTGTGGTTTTTGTCTTTCAGTTCTTTTATGTGTTTTATGATATTTATTGATTTTCGTATGTTGAACCATCCCTGCATCTCTGGTATGAATCCAACCTGGTCACGATGGATGATCTTTTTCATGTGGGTCTGTGTGCAGTTTGTGAGTATTTTGTTGAGAATTTTTGTATCTGTGTTCATTAATGATATGGGTCTATAATTTTCTTTCTTGTTTGTGTCTTTGCCTGGTTTTGGTATTAGAGTGATGCTGGCTTCATAGAAGGAATTTGGGAGATTTCCCTCTGTATCCTTCTAAAAAGTTTGAGTAGTAATGGTTGTAAGACCTCTATAAATGTTTTATAGAATTCTGCTGTGAAACCATCTGAGCCTGGAGTTTGTTTTAGTTGGGAGGCTTTTTATTACAACTTCAATTTCCTCAAGTCTTTTTAAGCTGTCAATCTGTTCTTGGTTAAGGTTTGGTGAATCCCAGTATTTCAGATATTCATCCATTTCTCTTAGGTTTTCAAATTTAGTAGAGTATAGGTTTTTGAAGTATTCTATTATTGTCTGGATCTTTTCTTTATCTGTTGTGTTGTTTCCCCTTTCATCATGAATGCTATTGGAGTTGTTCTTTCTTTCTTTTGGTTAACTGGGCTAGAGGTCTGTCTGTTTTGTTTATCTTTTCAAAGAAACAGCTTTTGGATTCATTGATTTTTTATATTGTTTTCTTTGTTTCTATTTCATTATTTCTGCTCTGATTTTTGCTATTTCTTCCTGTCTGTTGGTTTTAGGGTTCATTTGTTATTGTCTCTCAAGTGTTTTTAACTTCAGTGTTAGATCGTTTATTTGTTCTTTTTCTTTTTCTTTTTTTTTTTTTTTTAATGTGGGCACTTAGGGCTATAAATTTCCCTCTTAAGACCAATTTTAATGTATCCCACAGGTTTTTCTGTGTTGTATTGTGATTTTCATTTAGTTTCAGGAATATTTTTTATTTCTTCCCTGACCCACTCATTATTCATCATTGTGTTGTTTAGTCTCCATGTGTTCTTATAGTTAATAGGGCTTATACTCATGTTAATATTGAGCTTTCTTGCACTGTGGTCTGATAGAATGCATGATATAATTTCAATCCTTTTGTATTTGTTTACATTTCTTTTGTGTCCCAGTATGTGGTCAATTTTGGAGAATGTTCCATGGGGTGCTGAGCAGAAAGTATATTCTCTGGTGTTTGGGTGGAATATTCTGTAGATATCTGTGAGATCTATTTGGTATATTCTATTGTTCAGTTCTGATGTCTCTCTATGTTTTGTCCAGTTGACCTATCCAAGGGACTCAGTGTAGTATTGAAGTCCCCCACTATTAGTGTGCTATGATTAATCTGTGTCTTGAGGTTCTGAAGGATTTTGTTCATAAAATTTGGTGCACCAGAGTTTGGTGCATAAACATTTAAGATTGTGAAATCTTCTTGGTTAATTGTTCCGTTGATAAGTATATAATGGATCTCTTTGTCTTTTTTCATTAATTTTTCTCTGAGGTCTATTTTGTCTGATATTAGAATAGCAATTTCTACTTGCTTTTTGGTACCATTTGCTTGGAATACTTTTTTTCCATCCTTTCACTCTTAGCTGGTGTCTGTCCTGGAGGGTGAGATGGGTTTCTTGTAGGCAGCATATAGATGGATTCTGTTTCCTAATCCATTCTCCCAGTCTATGTCTTCTGACTGGGGAGTTTAGACCATTATTATTTAAGGTTATTATTGAGAGATGTATGTTGTTTCCTTTCAACATATTTTTCATTTGCATTCTTGGTCTATGTATTTATTTACTCTGTTATGCTTTTGTTAATTTCTCCCTTAGGTTGCTTTAGGATAGTTGCTCCTTTCCTCTGTTCTTTGAGTTGTATTTTCTGGAGTGTTCTGAAGTGTTGGGTTTTGTGACTTGTGTTCTTTCATTTTGTTTTTGTCATGATTTTTCTTTCTCCTTCAACTATGATTGACATTTTTACTGGGTATGGTAATCTGGGTTGGCATCGAAAGTCCTTTAGGACTGGGAATACTTTGGTACACGTTCTTCTGGCTTTCATAATTTGCACTGAGAAGTCAGCTGTAATTCTGATGGGTTTCCCCTTATATGTAATTTGTTGTTTTTCTCTTGTGGCTTTCAGTATTTTGTCTTTGTTTTGAGGATCTAGCATTTTAACTATGATATGACATGGGGAATTTCTTTTCTGGTCTTGTGTTGTGGCATTCTATGTGCTTCTTGTATTTGTAAAGGTTTGTCTTTTTTCAGTTTGGGGAAGTTTTCTTCTATTATCCTATTGAAGATCTAATCAATACCATTGTCTTGGGATTCTTCTCCTTCCTCTATTTCTATGATGCAGAGATTTGGTCTTTTAATAGTATCCCATATTTCCTGGTTGTTCCACTTTAGTATTTTTTTTTAATTTTTCATAATCTTTACTTGAGGTTTCTAGCTGCACTGTGTTATCCTGTAGGTCTGCTATTCTTTTTTTTTCTACTTCATCCACTCTGCTTCTGAGGCTTTTTCCCATCCTTTCCTGCTGATTGGATGAATGTTCAATTTCTTTTTTCATTTCGCCCTGTGATTTATTCAGTATTTCCACTTCCTTTTGGAGCTTTTCATTCTCTTCTTGTAGCTCCTTGCTTTGCTGGTCAATTTCTTTTTTCCTTTCAGCCTGATATCTTTTCAGTGTTTCTATTTCCTTCCGGAGTTTGTCATTCTCTCCCTCTAGTTCTTTTTGGAGTTTTTATTTCTCTTCCTCTAGTTCTTTTTTGGAGTTTGTCATTGCCTCCCTTTAGTTCTTTCCAGGGTTTTTCATTCTTTCCTTCTAGTTCCTTCATGAGTTTTTCATTCTCTCCCTTTAGTTCTCTGATTTGTTCTTTATATTCCTTGATTTCTTTGAATATGTCTACAATTGTTCTTCTAAGTTTGGTGTCTTGGTTTCCTTCCAATGAGATCTTGTTGTTGGGGTCTTCTACAGGACTGGTGATTGGTGGAGTTCAGTGGGGATTTATTATGAGCTTTTCCCATATTGTTGTTTTTCCATTGTGACTTTGGCATTTGTATTTATTTATTTATTTATTTATTTATTTATTTATTTATTTGTTGGCTTCTGTTGCTAATCTCAAATGTTAATATGGAGGACTGGTTGGTCACTCAGTTTGCTTCCTGCTGGTTTCTTCCTCAGCTTTGGTTGTGCAGCCTAGAATCACTGACACTGCACCTACTGGGAGGGGGTGTTACTCCTTTGGCTGGTGTGCCAGACCACTCCTGGCCACCAAAGAATGTGCATGCTGCTGTCTTTCCCTCTGTCTATTCACATAGTTCTCTATGGGTCTAGAGGTGAGCAGCAGATCCCCTGGGTTTGCAGTAAAGCTGCATGTTGGACCTCTCCTGGTCACCTAGTGTGTGCGCCGCTGTCTGTCCCCCTATCCATGAACACAGTTCTTCTCTATCTAGAGAAAAATACTGTCATAGTTACATTGTTGAATAATGGGTTATGCTATAGGGCCTTTAATTCAAATTGGTTGGATTTAGTTCAAATATATGTACTCTGTACATATAAGATATATTATATGTGGGAAAATTTCAGTTAGAGTGGGCTGGATTCTAAGCTGATGGTACCTCCCTGGCTGCACCCATGGGGTGGGTTCTAGGCCAATGGCACCTGCCTGGCCACACCCATGGGGTGGAGTGTAGTGACGAAAAGATTTAGCATTGGGCCCTGAGAATTGAGTCATGATGGATATTTAAAGCGGACATGTTGGAATAAACTCTCTCTCTGCGTTCAAACCTCTACCTGCCTACACGTGGTTTGCTTTCCTGCACAGTCTTCCCACATGGGTAGTCCTAGGATTAAGTGGGCCCAGCCATGAATCCTGGCGGTGATCCCACAAATGTCGTCCAAACGTGGGACAGAAGGAAACTTTCACAACTTAGGTATGCATACCCCTAAATCTTGCCCTTTTCTTCTTTTTTCTTCTCTCTCCCCTGATATCTATCTGTTGTGGTGGAGCCATCTTTCCTACTGTTTTTGGTGAATGGGACAGCAGTCTGAGTGGCATATAGCTTTGTACATGTGGAGAGCCTGCCTCTGATTTGTTTCAGGGAACACCCAGTGCCTACCAGGCATATGCCTCCCAGCATGGTCACTCCTGCAGGCTATAAAGGCCAGTGACCTCAAGGCTAAATTTAATATTAAGCCTTAACAGTTATGTTTGGCCTTGAAACAATTTTTCATAATTCTACAGGTCTGAAAAACTTTCTGGTTTTAAATCCCATCCCCCAAAGAAAGACTCCTGCTGCAGGCTCAAGTTCAGTTCCAATCTTGTTCATATGTAGATTTTCTCCCAGTAGCTCTCTTAGACCTGAGCACACCTCTTTCTGTTATAAACTAAGGCCTTTCACAGAGCTGCCCTCCCTTAAGAGCAGCCTCTTCCAGATAATTTCAAGCATTGGTCATTTTTCTCTTAAATTTTGTGTACAAAATCTGTTTTTAGATAAAAGTGTGTTGCTCTCTTGTCTTCTTATGGGTTTTCTCTAAATCTCTTACCTAAAACCTGCCAGCTATTTGTAGATCCAAGTTTGGGATTTATTTTATCTAACAGTAATTCAAATCCATTTCAGCACGTTTAACTTAAAGTGTAATATTTTTACTTAACCCCGGATACCCTAGATATGGTTGACTTAATTTTATCTTGCTCCTTTTAAACGTATTTCACCTTTAAAATCTCTTCTCACAGAATTTTAGATCACACGTGGTCTGAGCTCTGGCCTGGTGCCCTAAGCCTGCCTGCTGTGCATGCATACCAGCTGCCCCACTGAGCACATGGTATTCAGATCATGCCCAATAATTTTGAATTTAGGTAACATCCTTTTGATTTCAGCACTTTGGAAACAAGATGGATGGATTTCTAGGAGAACTTACAGGCCTTGAAGTTCTAACAACAGACTTGCTCTAATAAATAGTCTTTTTCAAGGACCATTGGTAAAAGTCTCTTTAACAATGTAGATTGATATTTTGGTTCAATTTAAATGAGAAATTTTTGAATAAAACTGTTTTATGTTTCTTTAAGCCCATCTTCAAGCTGCGTGTGAGTGAATGTGAGTTCCCGCTTTTAATTCATTATAATCCTACAGGTTTAAATCTATTTAGCTAACTATAAACAAAATAGATTCAATTCATAAAAAATGTTTGTTATACCCCTTAGTGTTAACAATTTTAATTGGGTTTATAGTATGCTTATTATTCAGTTTAATGATAGATTATTATTAATTATTATTAGTAATTGTTATTAATGGTTATAGTTATTTATTAAATATAATTAATAATAATTGATAAAATTCAGTCTAATGGTAAATTGTTCATTGTTGGCTATTATTATTGACAATTATTCATAATAATTATTAGTGATTGTTGTGACTAGTAATGGTTAATAATAATTATTAATAATAATTAATAATGGTTGTAATTGTGATTATGGATAATTATTATTCCAAAGTCCTTAATAATAAGACATGATGGATCAGGCCTGTCTACTTTTGGAAATCCTCAATCTTTAGATTTGTAAATAGCATAGGTAGAATTTAGGCAATTAACCAGAAGGGATAGGATAGGGAAATAGTAAACTTTAGGTATAGTTCATTGAAGGCAAGTGGTTGCAAATGGGCCTAAGAGGTGGCATATGGATCTCAGCTGTTTCATGCATTACTAGGACATTTATTCTAATTATGTAAAAATAACCCTATAACAAATTATAAAAATTTCATGTTTTTCATTGGACATCAAACGATATGGCTTTCTTCTCTTACAGGTCAACCTAACAAATCTTTCTTATGTATGTATGTGTGTATGTATGTATGTGCGCGCACGCACACGTGTTTATGGATGTGTGTACTTGTGTTCTAAGTATATTTTAATGTTAACAGCCATGATACCAGTAAAAACATTGCCTCTGAGTTGGAACGTGGCCCTTCCTTCTCAAGACGCAAATTTATATTAAACAGCCAAAACATAATTCAATTTCAACAAAGGTTATGGGTTATCTATTAAAAATTTTAAAATAATGGATCTACACTGCCACCTACTGGTTACGCCCTTTCAACATCTAAAACAAAGATGCAACCAGGTTTTCATTGTATTAAAGTGTTAATAAGTTTTTGGGTATTTGGGAATAAAAAATAAAAGGTATAAAAATTTAAAAATTAAAAAAATTGAATTCCAATTAACATCATTGTGGAATTCGCAGCCGCCATTTTTAAATTTTTTGTGTGCATACAGGCTGAGCCTGCATTTTGTTGAGATGACCAGTGGGTAGCTGGTGTTGAGGCCTGTGAGTGACCAGTTGGTTTGGAAAAAGGCTCCCTTTGCGGACCACCAACCTGAATAGCTGGTGTGAAATTCCTGTCCTGAGCTTGGGCAGGTGAAAACTTTCGGCCAAAAGTGGGATACGTGTTTCGTGGTCCCAGGCTAAGGACCCGAGTAGGAAGATACCTCTCTGGTCAGGTCACGGAAGTGACCGACTGTCCTCTATGCAATGAGGCCAGTTCCCCACACTGTCCACAAAGTGGGCACTGTGCGTCCCTTTCCCCTTAGCAGGACTGCGTTGCACCTGTTTGACAAAGGAAGCTTCCTAGAAGCTCCCACAAAAACAAAAAAAAAAAAACAAAAAAATCAAGATGGTTATGATGGTAACAACATCTCATGGGGCATATCTAGCCAGTCTTTAATTAACTGATGGGCATAAGAACTGTAAAAGAAAATTTTATTAAGAGCTAGATATTGTAAAATCTTTAAAGCAGGTTTTCATGCCAGGCCTGGAGAAGGCCAAGAGCTTGGAGTAAGATAGTTAAAATGGTAATACATTTGAACTAATTGGGAATCTAAAATGTTAATTGTTTTATGCATAATCTGTATTGACTTTCCAACAATAACTTTGGGGTTAAGGTACACAAATGGTCTCTATATTTTTCTGTGTTATACAGTATCACCTTGTAACATTTTTCCTTTACTTGTAGGACAATTTAAAGAAATTAAGTTTAAGTTCACTTCCCAAATAAGCATACAGTCAATGATAAACTGTTTGGGTAAATTTGATGAAAACTTACACCTTGGTTCCTGTTTATGGGTATGTGTAATACAACTTAGGCATCTATAGGTCAAAACATAAAAATTTAAAAAACAAAAAGAGGGAGGTGGTATAATATTCCTTCTGTATTCCAAACCTTTTGATAAATTTTCAATTTTGAGGTCTTGAAACTAACAATGGGAGGAGATTTGTATGTTCCCACAGGTAAAAACACCAACCTAAATGCCTGAAAATGTACAACTTTTGGCTGTGCAGGATGGACTGGGAAATGCCAGCAGAGAGGCTGACCCATCTGAACATTAAAGAAAAAGGAACCTCAGATTGCCTGAGTCACAGACACTGAGCATCTCTCTGAATTCTATTTGGGATAACTGTTTATAATGTGCCCTAATGAAGTTTACCTTCCAGATGCTGAGAAACCTTCCTACCTCTCCCTTTTATAGGAAAAAGAAAAACATGATGGTAATGAAGTCATTCCCTAACTGTAAATTAGAGCCAACTGTTATAGTGGTAATTTCTTATAAAACAGGTATAACTACCTTCTTTAATTGACTGATAGACATAGGAATTGTGAAAGGATAATTCTCTATTTAGAGCCAAATATAATAGTAAAGTCTTTATAAGCTGTGTAATTAAGCAAAATATATTAATACAGGAGAGCTCTGATATCAGCAATGGATTATTCTGCCAAGGAGATGTTGGCTGGGGGATCCAAGCCCCCCAAATTATAAAGGCCTTTGCCTATAAAAATGGGATATCTGCAAGGAGAAAGGTGGTAAGTCCCTGTTGTCAAAGACCCGGTGTAAGCATGAAAAATGTTTTGAGACATCACTTGCTAATGTGCAGTTGGCCTCTGAAATGCCAAAGAGTGTTACCAAAGGCCACTAATGCAGTAAAGCAAAATATTAGTCTCTTTGAATCAAGCAAGGCTCCTCGGTCAGTATCAGCTACACCTCAACTGCCTGGAGATATTGTGCAACAGTGGCAGCCATGTGTCTATATATATCCCAAATCTAATTGGCTAATAGCTCTCTCCTTGGAGGAATAATTCATGGCTGATGCCACAAGCTTACGTCCTCTAGTGGTTAGGAGATGATATAAGCCACAGTAAGAACTTGTCACCCTTTATAGAGAAACCAGTTTGTGGATTAGCATACCATCCAAACATCTGTGTCCATGCTCACAGCTTAGCTTGCCATAATATTGTTTAAATGCCTGTACATCTAATTGCCTGTGCTTTGTTAGTAGGATTAAAAAGGTACCCTGGATAAGCTGTCAACCCATGAAGGGAAACAACCTGACTAGAGTAAAACGACATCTCCAGAAAAAACAGACTGTTTTGCTTCTCACCCACTTATGCCCCTTTTCCAAAGCCTAGGGAACAAGTTGCAGAAGAGGAGGAGTGGTAGAATGTAAGGACTGTGGAGAGCTTGGGGTAAATCGTGAGACTACAGCAATATACACTGGACTCTTATTTGATCAACATGCTTGTGCATACAAGCTTCTCCAATTGGATTATGGGAACCTTGGGTTGTTCAAAATATAAACATAGATTCTTGCTAATTGGTTTTACATGAAAGTTACTTACATTCATTGCTTATGCTTGCCAATCAGTTTACTTCATGGTTGGGATTTTTGGATATTAATTGGCCTTAGTGTGAAAATAAAGTTTTAGGTCTGACATGTCCCGCACTGCCTAGCACTCAAAACAGGCTTGAGCAGCTGGCTATTCAAAACTCAGGTTCCTTTGGGTTGTTAGCCTCACCCATGGACTCCCCTGCCTTTCAAAAAAATTAAAAAAATAAAATTAAAAGGGTGAGATGTGGGAAAACTTAGTTAGATTAGAAAACTTAGGGCTGGATTCTAAGCCAATGGTACCTCCCTGGCCACACCCATGGGGTGGAGTGTAGTGACGAAAAGATTTAGCATTGGTCCCTGAGAATTGAGTCATGATGGATATTTAAAGCGGACATGTTGGAATAAACTCTCTCTCTGCATTCGAACCTCTACCTGCCTACACGTGGTTTACTTTCTTGTGTGGTCTTCCCACATAGGTAGTCCTAGGATTAAGTGGGCCCAGCCATGAATCCTGGCAGCAACCCCACAATTATATATGTACAAATTTGAATTTGAAAACTGGGCTTTTTATTAAAATTATACTGAATAATTAGAAAAGTGCATATCTATTTTTATGAGGAGTGAAAGCACTCAGATCTTTTAAACATGAAACTTGTTGAGTAAGTTAGGGATTAATTGTAAGCAAATAATCATAACGAAAACCATAATTAATGAAAGGAAATAACAATCATTTATAACCTAATTTAAACCAAAATTAGTATTACTGTGTCATTTAGGAATATACCAGGTGAAATATTAAATATCAGAAACCATTAAAATTAAGGAGCTTAAGAAACAAAAAAAAAAAAAAGAGAGAAATGTTGAGTAACTTGGGGGTAATAGATTGTCAATTAATCAGAAACAAGTCCCATCCAGCATCTGTGAGGTCCAAATGGATGAGTTCTTAGATGAATTTGGTACATGAGACTCTTAAAATTCATTTCCTTGAATTTTGTAGTACAGGAGCAGGTTAGAAAGACCGGGATACAGTTCTTTCCAGCTGAATTTCCAGTTGAATGGAGTGTTTGATGTGCTGTCCCTTCTTTCAGTTGGTGAAATCCTCTGATTTTTCTTTCTAAATTCTTCAAGGTCAATTTTGCAATTAATTCTAAATTTTTAATAATCACATTTAAAACACTTAAAAGTATTTGTTTTTCTAAGCAAATTAATATTTAAGAAAACCTCTTTGTTGCAAATAGATAGTCAAGCTTTAATTTTACCTCAGGGTATTGAATTTTTAACACTAAATATTTGAAAAACATTTATATTATAATCAACTTAATTATCATCCTACTACTTTAAGTTTAATTTACTTAGTCTTTTTACAACATACTAACTTTTTAAATATAATTTTTACTCATTTCCACTTTGAGATGATTTTTATTTTATCCTACAAGCATTTTTAACCTTTCTTTGGTAAACAAAGAAACAACAACAACAACAATATATCTCATACTTATAACCTTTAATCTCTATTATTTACTTTGGTTGTATATATATATATATATATATACATACATATATATATATATATATATATATATTTACATATAGTATTTAGAAAACAGTTAATAAGGTAATTTAAAATGAAAACCAGGAAGCTATATCTAAAATGTACAAAATGCATACATGGTATCTTAAATATCTAAAAGTTATAAAGACAGATAAAGTATATTAATAGTCTTGTTTTCTTCTTAACTAATTTAAACTATTTGTTAAAAATACAAGTCATTATAACAGACATTTTGGAATTATTTTTGTTAAGAAACATTCACTTCTCATTAGGGTTTAAGGAGTCTAGAAGATAAAATTTTGGAATATTTGACTTTATTATTTATTTTTATACCTGTTTATCATTGTAGTAATTATATTAATCACTTAACAAGTATTTAACTAAATTACACATTTTTAATTCGAAGAACAGAGGTGAACAATTATGTCAAATATATTATTATAATGTAATGCATTAAGAAGATGTCTTTGTAAGCCTTGAAGCAGGTATTTTTAAATGACCAATTTTTTTTTTACATGTTTAGAGTTTTTACATAGCTTGGCAAACATATGGACCTTGACAAACCTGTTTGTTGTCTTTTTTTGGGGGAAAGAATTGAATGAAGAGCTTAGCAATTATCCATAGGAAAAATTAAACCTTGAGCAGGAGAAATTATTAACTTATATCTTCAATATTAACTTATGTCTTCAAAGAACAGGAACCATGTTGAGACAAATTAAGAAAACATTTTGACCAGAAAAATATTTTAACTTAAAAGCTCATTTTATTTCTTCCAAAAAGATCTAGGACCATTAGTTTCCATTGTTTTTCCAAAGCTGTCACATTTATTTAAAATTCTCTTTTGGCATCCTGAATCTGTGGCCAGGCTAACATAGTGTGTTGGAGTTGGGACTCTTTCCCTTTCAGTTTTTCAGTTTTTCAGTTTTTCAGAGGGCCAATTTAACAATTTTAGTTTATGTAAGAACCTATTTATAAGTCAGTTGATACCAAGTAAAATAAAAAAAAAACATGAATTCATGAAGACAGTGCATATAAATGCAATCATATATAAATTATATTTTAGTAATCAAGATTTTGCAATTACTCTTTGCTGAGCACATAGCTCCTATAATTTTTACTATGAAAAAGGAAACTTAACACAAAGGTCTTTAGAAAATATGCATGATCATTCTTTTACATGTAGACTAGCTTTAACAAAACCTTAAATTTAGTTTCATATTAAGATATGAAGATATATATATTTTTTGGTCTTTTTCGAGACAGGGTCTCTGTAACCCCAGCTGTCCTGGAACTCACTCTGTAGACCAGGCTGGCCTTGAACTCACAAAGATCCGCCTGCTTCTGCCTCCCAAGTGCTAGGATTAAAGGTGTGTGCCACCACGCGTGGCTTAATATTAAGAATATTTTGAAAGAGAAATAATTTTGTTACCTCTGACTATTACAAAATTGAAATAAAATTTTAATATTTATTTAACCTGTTTTGGATTGAAAGTCTAATCAAAATGTATGTATATATAAAACATTAAATTTTATAGCTTACTGACATATTTAGCTTATGAGTTTAATGAATGCCATTTTATATAAACGATTAACATTTAAAGTTTTTGTGAAACAATGGATAGACCTAAAGATATTGTTTAATAAGTTTTGGATGTTTAGGGTACTCAAGTTTATAAGGTAGTATGTATTTATCATGCCTTTTAATGTATTACCAAAATACATTTATAAACACACACTTGCATTTTAATCAGATATGCAAAAAATAAAACTTAGTTAATAATTTTAGCATACAATTTAAAAAGGAATGAAAAAAACTGAAATGGCCACAGTTTGTGAAAATTACATAAAATCTATTTATGTGTACCAAGAGCTGGAAAGTAGAAAATGTGTATTTCCAGCTCTTTAAGATGTTAGAAGGCATGGTGACCTACAAGAAAAGGTGACGTTTGTCATGTAGACTTGGGGTAATATGTTTCTCTTTTCAAGAGCTAAATAGATGAGGGTGTTATAAATAAAGTCCCGGAACTAAGGACTCTATCAATACTGCACAAAGAACGCATGGACAAAGCAAAGCAACCTGGCCCGGCAGGTCCGGGTTGAGAATCCGCTCAAAGAGCGCTCCATTGCCGCAGGCAGCTTCTGAGAGGCCGTAGCCTTTCCTTAAACAAAAGTCTTACAGGGTGCCGTGAGATTAAAAGATTAAAAGATTCCTTGTCATAAACCAAGTTCAAAATTTTACAGGATTTGAAAGAAAAGGCTAATATTTAATATTTCTTACAGGGGGAGATGCTTTTACATATGAAATCAGCAGAGTTCCTCTTGTCTAAGCTGTGAGCTAACATCAGACGTGACAGGATGCACAGTACAGGAAACCTTAAGACTTGAGGTCGGGCTGGAGAGATAGCCTAGCGGTTAAGAGCGCCGACCGCTCTTGCAAAGGACCCGGGTTCGATCCCCAGCACCCACATGGCGGCCGAGAATCGTCTGAAACTCCAATTCCAGGAGAACTCCAGTTCCAGGGGAATCCGACACCCTCTTCTGACCTCCGCGGCATTGCACGACATGGGTGCACAGACCTGCATGCAGACAGTACATTCATACACATACAGAAATAAACAAAATTTAAAAAAATTAAAAAAAAAAGACTCGAGGTCAAGAATAAATAAAGCTTAAGGGCAATTATCCTGAAAGTGTTACTTTATTTTGTGTCAGGCTGTTCTCTTGGAGGCAGGAGACTGGCTTTGACCATCTTGGGGATCAGCTCTTATGAGGTACTCCCCAAAGCCACATGCTATTGTATCTGACCAAGGTGCCAGAGTATGGATACATTTATGGATGAATCTATGAAAAATAGAAGCAAAGGAAACCAAAATGTTTAGCAGCGTAGATCAGACAAGGAGCAGATCAGAAACTCAGCAAAAATGCTCCTAAATGGATGTCACCAGGAGCCCCCAGAAACGGCAGGAGTGACTAAGACATAACTTGCTTGCAGTCCTCCTTAGGAGCCTGAGGAGTTGTAAGCTTTAGAGAGAGACCTTCATCCCAGCCAAACCAGGATTCCTGGCTTCAATTGCTGAACGGAATGGTAAGAATAGCTAGGAAAATAAAGAAAGTTAATGTACGCGTGAGCATGAGAGTTGAGGGGAAAAAGTTGCTCGAGGGAGGAAGCAATGAGATATAGCCAAGAGAAAGAGTTTCCTGGAAGAAAGTAGTCTTTCATTTGCAGCTAGAGCTTTGCTGTAGGAGATAGAGAATGAAGGGCAAAGTCAGAGAAAGACGAGATAAGAAGACTAGTCAGAATTCATATTTAGCTCTGATATATCTCTAAAAATTCTTAGTTTCTTGATTTTAATAATTCCCTTTACTCACAAAGATTTTTAGTGCTCTTGTTATTATAAATTACCAATTTTATAATTTTCTTTGCTTTTACAGATGATTTTACTTTTCAATTAAAGCATACTGCCCATGTTTTAAGTTCTATTGCTTAGGACTTCTACTGAAGCCAGGTAAAAATACCAATTTTGGATCAGCAAGTATTCCCCACTGAGGGGCCAAACTATTTTTGTTTAGTGTGATGGCTAATCTTGGGTGTCAGCTTCACTGGATCTGGGATAAACTAAAGTGAGAGAGGGAGAGAATTTTGGATTGGATCATTTGAAGCCAGAAGACCCACCCTAAATGTGGGCATCATCTTCTGATGGCAGCTGGGGTAAAAGGCCGTGGTGAAGGGAGCTGTCCCCTTTTGCTGCTTGCCTTCTCTCTCACTGGTGAACTGTCTTGCTGCTGTGACCAGCTCCTCAGATTCCTGCAGATCTCCTGGAATCCATCAGGCCTTCAGCACCAGCCTGAAACTGCTGAGACAAGCAGCCTTGTGGACTGAGCAACTACTGGATTCTCAGGTTTTCCAGTGAGGAGCAGCCATTGTTGGACTACTCAGACCCTATCCTGTGAGCTAATCTCATAAACACACACACACACACACACACACACACACACACACACATTCATTCTACCCATTTAGAAAACCTTGATTAATATAGTTAGATATTCCTGTTTTTCCATATACTTGCAAGTTGAAAGTCCATAATGATATATAAAGCCAGCTATGGTGCCACCTGGAAGTTTATCTTCAAACACTTTCTCCTTTTTGGAAAATTTGTTGACCTCCCCCATTGAAAATTTCTTTTTCTTGAAAAATTGCAAACCCTTCTGTGCTACCTGGAATATGTGCTTGGGGTCTGGTTTATGTGCTGCTTTGGGGATGGACTTTGTCACCTTTCAGCCTTTTCTCTCTGGATCTGGGGATTATCCTGTATATTTATGGAAATGTGGGGGGCTCAAGAAATGGAGAACAAGCCCTAATGTGTGTTTTCCTGGGTGAGCCAATAACGTTCCTTCTGACCCAGGAATGGGCATGTTTGTGGGTTTCCTCACGAGGCCATTATACATCCTGAGGAGTTTCTCTGATCCTCTGTCCTGTGAAGCTGGAGGCTTCAAGTGCCTCTTGTCTTCCACACGTAGAGGCAGCAAGGTTGCAGTAAACAGGAGACCTCCACAGGGGCGGGTGTAGATTCAGGTACTGGAGGACTGACTGGAAACAAAGGCCTACTAAATCAACACATGCACAAAACAGAACCACAGCAGACCACAAACGAAAACAAAGCTGCTTTCAAAGGTCTTAAGAAGCCACAAATACTTAAAAAAAAAAAAAAAGAAAAGAAAAAAGAAAAAAAAACCCAAGCAATCAGAAACAAATTGCTTCTCTGAAGCAAACAGATAAATGGCTACTTTAAAGTAGATACTTTGAAAGAAAGTAAGCAAACAAACATATCTAAATAAATAGAAATGTGAAAATTGGCAGACATACCTTAAGTTAGATTTTTACATTTTCTTACATTTTCAAAGTTAAAGGAACATACTAATCAACTTTAAAACCAGCTGGAATGTGGAATCTGTTTTTCTCGAAACATGTCTCCATTCTTTAGATTAAGATATGGGAGAAAGGTTCAGAAAAAAAGAAAAAGAGAAAGAAGAAGAAATATTTACTGCTAGCAAATTTTAACAGAACCAAAGCAAACAAAACAAAGACATCAAAACACATGCTTTTTAAGCAAAACAAAATCATAAAAAGGTCTGTAACAAATTGAATCCTTAAACAATTGGCTCAGAACAAACAAATGGACCAAACCAAGGGAGAGAGAATGGAAAGAACTCACCACAATCCACCCGAGGAGACAACAGCAGGTGGCTGGAATCAATGGATCCATGCCGGGACCTGCGTCCATCCAGGTGTCTCCTCTGATGCAAAGTGGATAATCTTAGGGCCCCACACTGTGGCACCAAGGGGATGAGAGAGCTTATTCTGGAGCCAAATTTGAGCGACCATGGCCTGGGAACACAGATTCATCTTACTGTAAATTCTGGTTCCAGCATGGAAGCAGTTTCATGGCGTTAGTACAGTAACAGAACAAAGAAAATTCATAAATCAAGACACTTTTCAAGCACATTGGTCGATAGAGTCAGTAGGTCAGTCACAGCAAAGAGGGAGGAGTTTTACTACAGGTCTCAGGTGCTATCTGATGACATTCTTATTTTTGATTGGTGGGAACTGCTAGTCTCCTAGGAAAAACAAGGTTTTTTTTTTTTTTTTATCTGTTAATCATAGGATCTTAGTAAGAAACAGATGGGCAAGGAAATGGCTGTGTTGGGCCCCAAAGTTGTCTGAGATAAGTGGTAGTTGGGCTCTGGACCTGCAACATTGGGGACTTCCCACAGTCTCCTGATCTCTGATCAGTTAATCAGCCTGGCAAAAGAAAGTCTGGTTTGAAGACACAAGGTTTTTATAGGAAGTTCCATTCACTTAATTCAATTAATATTTTCACTACAACAAAAAGCCAAAAGCCTGATGATCTTCCCAAGTTTTCTGTTCATTCATGGAGTACTTTTGTTAGTCACTCCTTCATAGTTCTGGGAGTACTGTTACTTGTGTGTAAAGTAAGTGTGGTAATAATTACCAGTTTATGTATGCAAAGATGCTTTAAATATTACAAAGTGCTGTTAAACCTGAGTTAAAATGTGTGATGATTATGACATAATGAATTCAGGTATATTTCTTTTTAAAAATTAAATTTTAAAAAATTGGGGGGCATTTCATAGATGAGGACTCTGTTATTTCTATTCTTTCCTCTTTCCCCTCCAACTTCTCAAAGCCTACTTCCTCTCAGATTCATGATTTCTTCTTTATTGTGTTTGTTAACATACACACACACACACACAGACACACACACAGACACACACACACACACACAGACACACACACACACACACAATCTACTGAATCCATCTAATGCTGTCCATAGGGAAATGTTTGGGGGTGATCACTTAAGATTGGATAACCTGTCAGGAAGCTCATCCCTGGAGAACACAGAGCTGCCCTCTGTTTCAATAGCGTTTCCTGAAGCTTCTCATCTATGGGTAAGGCCTTGTGTAATTCCCCTCCTCCATGTTGGTGTGTCAGCTGGTGTTTACACAACCATATTGTCGATATTTCATGTGTGCAGCATCCCTGTTGTGTCTAGAAGACACTATTTAGTAGCAGGTGTCCTGGTGCATTGGATCTTACGACCTTCCTGCCCACTCTTCTACCATGTTCCCCGAACCTTAGGTGTAGGACTTGTGTTGTGGATAGTACAATGGAGATTGGGGCCCCCATGGCCACTTAGTCACTGTATTTTGACCAGGTGTGGATTGCTATACTAGGTTCCATCTGGATCAGTTACTTGTTGCTGTGATAAAATACCATGACCAAGATAACATATGAAAGAGAGAGCTTATTTGGGCTTATGCTTCCCTGGGATGAGTCCACCATAGTGTGGAGGGATGGTGGCAGAGACAGCCAGAGGAGGGATATCAGTGCTTACGTGTTCAAGGTTGTGCAGGAAGCAGAGAAACTGGAAGTGCAATGCTCTGAACTCTCGAAGCCCATCCCCAGTGCCGTGCTTCCTACAGCTTGGCTGTACCTCCTAAAGCTTTGACAACTCTCCCCAGACATCACCACCAACTATTCCAATACTTGAGCCTACTGGGGAGGTTTCTCTTTCAAAGCACCACACCATCTATTGCAAAAAGAAGCTTCTTTGATGACGATGACGGTGAAAGCAATAGTTATCTCACTGGGCTGGGGAACAAGCTCCTTGTAACTTTCAGAGTTCCCAAAAGCCCTAGAATACAACTTCTCCTCAATTATATATTCCCTCAAATTTGTTTATTATTTGGGGCCTAGAAAGTGATTTAACTTTTTTATTTGGCCATTCTCTTCTTTTTTTTTATTAAAATTTTTTTTTATTAATTTTATTTATTTCTGTATGTGTATGAACGTACCGTCTGCATGCAAGTTTGTGTACCCGTGTCGTGCAATGCCGCGGAGGTCAGAAGACGGTCTCGGATTCCCCTGGAACTGGAGTTCTCCTGGAATTGGAGTTTCAGACGGTTCTCAGCCGCCATGTAGGTGCTGGGGATCGAACCTGGGTCCTCTGTAAGAGCAGTCGGCACTCTTAACCGCTAGGCCATCTCTCCAGCCCCCATTCTCTTCTTTTTAATGTTGAGTTCTCATTGGCTTTTCTCTAAGAGTTGGATGGTAAGTGTGGACATGAAAGTCATCAGATAATACAGCCACTTCCTCATTGAGGATCTTGAAAAAAGGAAATAAACAGATAACTATGTCATAATTTTTTTGTTTATTGGCAGATCTTGGGTTTCCAGGCTCAGCTTAGGCCCCCCCCACCATCAAAGGTGCATTATAATTCAGACATTTCTTTGTTTCTATTATAATTTTGGCTTAGTCAGCAGAGAAAGGTATTGTATGGCTTTTCCTAGGGAGACTTTAACAAACATCTATTTCCTCTAGATAGGACACTGAGGACAAACCGAAAAATCAGTCCTGCCCAGCTTAGCCTAGTGAGACAGTGAAGTTATTGGGGATACTCACTGGAGCACAAGTGAAGGGTTCCTTACAGGGGGGCATGGGTGGCTCACAGACAGCCGCCTTCACTAATATCTCACCACACTATGGGTAACAAGTCAGGGGATCTTACAACTTTCAGAAGTTTCTTGCACCTGGTAATTTCACTTACTTCCTGGACCTGGTAAGTTTTACTTACTTTCTGAGTTGTATGAATATCCCTCACTCCAGAAGAGTGTTCAGTTTGTGAGGAAATAGCTACAGAGTAGGGGATAAAGTTCTGGGCCTGTGACAATAAAACAGACTCTTCAACAGGAACACAGAGCGGCAGAATGGCGAGAAGTCAGTGGCTAGCTGGGTAAACTTGTAGCACTGGGAAAGAAGTTTGTGAGATTTCAAAGATATCGATCATTTCTTTCAGTTCTCTGATTTTAGAGATGAAAAAGAAGAATTTATATAGAAGTGAGACAGTAGCTCAATTTTGGACCCCAGAAGAATTAATGATAGGCTATGGGGATGGGTTAGAATTTAACAGATTCATAGCTATTGCTAGATGGAGTAAGAATGAATAGATCTAAGTCAGGGCCTTGGATCATAACCCCACGGTCAGAGGAGGTCCGACTCATTGAACAAAGCTTTGTACACAGATATTGCAACTGAGTATGTGTTAGCAAAGAAGCCCAGCACAATGGAGCACAAGCTAGTCAAGATGCTGTGCCTTAAGCTTTCTGCTGCATGGATGGTCCCAAATTCAGAACTGGCACTGGGACTTCAGGGTCTCCCAGAAGACCTGCAAGTCAGAATGTTCCTACAGATGCAGTAGTGGCATGACTTTTAGTAAATAACTGCTTTGTGATTGGATTTGAGGTCTGCTCCTCTGGAGATAATTTCATGACTTGCTCTACAGTACAGGTCAAAAGCCCATGGCTTGCTATTGTTATTTTGCTAAATGTTCATGCTGTCAAACTGCCTTCTAATGTGTATATCCACAGGCCTGAGATTCTCTCAACTGTGGTCCAAGAAGAATATTTTGCAGTGGACAGCAGTCAAGGGAGAGATGCATAACTGGTCAAAGCACTGAGAGTAAGAGACTCAGCCCTAAACTATATATTTGTAATAGTAATAGCCCCAACCAAGGCTCATGGGATATTGGAGAAAATGAGGCTGGGTGTTTGAAATGGAGGACTGTGCAATTTTATCTTTTAGACATGACACAGTTCTCTCAATCATAAACTCACAGCAGCTAAACAAGTTTAAGCCAGACAGTATCCTGGTATAGGTAGATGGGTAGATGTCCTCCAGGCCCCAGCACACTCTGAGAAGACCTTAGAAGTGGATATTTGCTGGGAGTGTGAGAATCATTCCTTATTGAAGATATGGCCACTGGCAGGTTTCACATGCTCTAGTGGGGGGTTCGCACCCATGCACACATAGTGGTCATCAATAATAAAGACATGAGGGCTGGAGAGATGGCCTAGCAGTTAAGAGCGCTGACCGCTCTTCCAGAGGACCCGGGTTCGATCCCCAGCACCCACATGGCGGCCGAGAATCGTCTGAAACTCCAATTCCAGGAGAACTCCAGTTCTAGGGAATCCGACACCCTCTTCTGACCTCCGCGGCATTGCACGACACGGGTGCACAAACTTGCATGCAGGTAGTACATTGATACACATACAGAAATAAATAAATGCTGGGCTTGGTGGCACACACCTTTAATCCTAGCACTTGTGAGGCAGAGGCACGCGGATCTCTGTGAGTTTGAGGCCAGCCTGGTCTACAGAGTGAGTTCCAGGACAGCCAGAGCTACAGGGAGACCCTGTCTCAAAAAGACCAAATAATAATAATAATAATAATAATAATAATAAAGACATGAAGTTTGGAGGAGACATGGTCAGGATATATGGGGGAGATGTAGGCAAAATAGGGGGCTTATTTGATCCCATTTCACTATATACTTGTATGAAGTTCTCAGAGAAAAAAATTTAAGTTTCTACCTTATGCATAATAAAATGGACATCAGGAACTCTGAAGTTTTCAAAATTTGAAATTGATTATATGGACAGATAATGGAAAATTGTAAATATACTTTAATTGAAATATTGGAAGGTCACTACCAGAATGACTTCCCTGGTTCTT
Organism: Rhizomys pruinosus; assembly: GCA_009823505.1. NCBI lineage: Eukaryota > Metazoa > Chordata > Mammalia > Rodentia > Spalacidae > Rhizomys > Rhizomys pruinosus. Next base: position 1,300,843 of record VZQC01012434.1, read on the forward strand.
AACTCCATGGTCTTAAACTGTCTGGTCCTCATGTCTGTCCTAAGTAAAAAGTAGGGACTTAGCTTCGGCTAATTCCAGATATTTTCATAAGATCCAAAACCATATGAAAAATAACTACAGATGAGGTAAATTTTGAGGATCTACATTGTATATAACCTGGAACTATCCAAGTTCCTTACCTCCCTTACCACCTGCTGTGCAAACCTGACATCACTTAGATTTCACTGAGACAAACTCAAGAAAAGGCTTCTAAAATTCCTTTTATGGGGCAGCAGGATGGTTTAGCTTGCTGCCGATCCCGATGACCTGAGTTTGATCCCCGGGACCCTTGTGGTAGAGAGAGAGAGAACTGACATCTACAGTTTGTCCTTTGACCTCTGTGCATGTGCTATGGCTCCTTCACAAATAAATAAATGTCATGAAAAGGCCTTCTATGTGATCATAGGTCAAGATGTCAAAGTAAGAGTTTTCATTAAGGTACTATGATGGAATTAAAATAAATGTATCATGTACACTTTAATTGTATAAATGACAAGGAAACAGCCCATTGCTACATGGGTCTTTATGAAATTCCTTTTATGTGGTCATATATTTTTTAAACATATATTCATAATTTCTCACTTGTTTTCTACATATGCTTTCAATGCATTAATGTAGTTTAAGTGTTTTGAATAAAACAAGGTCCTTGATGTATTGTTTTCAATTAAACTCTAGAGTAAATAGAAAAGTAACATGTTCCAAATATTTTTAATTGTTATGGCCAGAAAAAAACAAAATCAAATAAATTTGTCAATTTTTGAATAAGAATTTGCTGTTTCTTATAGTGTAGGTTGTTTTATTTTCTAAGAATTATAAAGGCCAATTTGGGAGATTTCCTGTTTACAATTATAAAAGAATATAGATAGCCAGCTATTTCAATCTTTTGTCATTCATTAACTACATGATTTTATCAAACCTCTAAACTTTCATTAATGAGTAAAATGTGAAAAATATTAGTTAACTAAGTGGATACTTAATGATAGGTCTAATATATAAGGTTACTGACTGGGAGATGCTCAATAATGATTTTATTTCTTTAGAAGAATTTTTCCTGTGACTTAAGAATGTGAAGATTTTCAGAAATAGGAATTATTCCCACATTGGGTTACTTTGATTCCATCTCTCTATATCTTCAGTATTTTAATTACACCTGTTTTATTTCCTGAAGCTACCGATGAAGACAACTGAATGAATGTAGGCATAATTTATCCTTCTATAAACTAAATAGTTTAAAAGGTGTTCATTTGGTATGAATTGCCTTACTTTAAAAAATTGATGCATGAAGTAGAGCCAATTATCCAAACCGATGTACATTTATTATTTTATGGCATATTTTAAAAGGCTAATTTGCTACATGTATAGAGGAGAAGACATTCGAATTTACAGAGATATTGAATATAAGAAGGAACATTTGCCCAGAAGTCAGCAAACTTTAGTTCCCCTATCATCTTTATCAAAACTTCTTTCTTATTCAAGGTTCTACCACGTTCAAGGCTTTGAAGAATCTGCCATAGAATTTACCTTCTAATATAAAGCCTGCACAGAAAATGTGCTCAATTAATGTTTAAGGAGTAACATCACAAACAAGATGACTTCATTGTCAAAGGAAAATATGATTCTTACAGAGAACTAGGAGTGGACCAGAGGCTTAAGAGAGAAAAATTTCACTGTCGTTTTCAGTCAGGTTTATTAAAGATTCAGATAGGAGGAAGTAAGGGAGAGAGACTTGATTTCAGGAGAGAGGGTGTGAACTGTTTCACCTAAAAATATTACTGTGCACTGTTCCCATGAAAGTGTAGAGGTCACCGCCAGCTGTAAGAGGAAGGCCTGGCCAATTGCTTAGTTCTTTATAATATCAGGAGACACACTGGCCTTCAGGGAACGTCAGTCTCAGGTCATTTCCTGGGCTTTATGTTCTAGATCTTCAGCTCATAGCATCACCTTATTCTCCTAGAACATTCTTTTTCTACAGATGCTAAACCCCTTGCCTGTGCCATGGCCACCACCCGCCTAGGTGGTTACAGGAGCTTCCATCACTTGCTGGTCCTTCTGCTTCTTTTGCCCTATTTGACAAAGCTCATTATCAATCTGACAACCAGAAATAGTTTGCTGAAATTTAAGTTGTAGCATGTAATTCTATTGGCCAACTCTCTGGTAGATAATTGTAGTTTTCTTCATATAATGTCTGCTAGTATCTTTTAGAATCTTATGAGACCCTGTCTGATCTGGTTCCTTTCTGCCTCGCCAACTCTGTATTGCTGTATTTTATTCTATGAGGCTCCATTCTGAATGTTGATCATTATTTTCCTTTTTCATAAAACTATTCTTGAAGTTTAGTACTGAGTCTTTTCTTTTATAATTCCCACAATATCATTTTAAAAACTAGAAGACAATCTGGCTCAGTGATTCTTGCTGAAGAATTGTACAAATTTTAACTCTAACCCCTAATATTTTCCCAGAATGTGCACAATTATTATTATTAATTATTTATAGAGCTAGAGCTAGAAAAAGTACTTTAGAAATAATGCTTTATACAGAATATATAGAATGAATATTCTAACCATAACCTCAGGTCAAACAATTCCGAATCCTAATTAAATCAATGACATTTTCATTCATATATTTCATTTTTTGGTCTATAAATTTCTTTATTATTATTATTATATATATATTTTTGTACAAGATTATGTTACTAATCTAATCTAGACCAGTGTCCACCACCCTACCCCCCACCCCACCAGAGCTCATGCATTCTGCCAAACATGCTTTTCATCTCTTTCTCAGTCTTTCTCAAAATTCTCCATGTGGAAGTTGACTGCTTTGAGCAGAAGTTCACCGTTTCAGTCAGTTCTTTGATGCAGTCCTTTCTGTTGTTGTTGTTGTTTCCAATATGCATCACTCCCAACTACTTAGACAAAAGCTCAAGGGGCCGTGCACAAGAAATACTTACAACTAGGTAATTGGCACTAGCATCCACAGATGAGGGATAACATTCATCGTTTGTTTTTCTGGGACTGTGTTACTTCACTCAGCATGATATCTTCTAGCTCCAGCCATTTACCTGCAAAGCTCAGGATGTCATCTTTCTTACCAGAACTCCATTGTGTACATGTACACATTTTATCCACTCGTCAGTTGAGGGGCATCTGGGTTGGTTCCAGCTCCTTGCTATTGTGAAAAGAGCTTCAATAAACATGGCTGTGCATGTATCTCTGTGGTAGGATGAATCTTGTGGGAACATGGCCAGGAGTGGTATGGCAGGGTCAGGTGGCAAGTTAATTCCAAGTCTTCCAAGGGTTCTCCACAATGCTTTCCATAGTGGCTGTATGAGTTTGCATTCCCACCAGCAGTGGTTGAGTGTTCTTCTTTCCCTACAACCTCTCCAGCACTTGGTATCATTTGTTTTCTTGATCCTAGCCAGTCTTATTGGAGTAAGATGATATCTTAGAATGGTTTTGATTTGCATTTCCTTAATGATTAATGATGTTGAACACTTCTTAAGGTGTTTCTCAGCCATCACTAATTCCTCCCTTGTGAAGTCCCTGTTCGGCTCTTTGCTCCATCTATTGAGTAGGTCACTTGTATTCTTTCTTCTTTGCTTTTTGAGTAGTTTATATATTCTGGAAATCAATGCTTTGTCAGATGTATCTGCAGTGAAGGTTTCCTCCCACTCTGTGGGATTTCTCTTTACTTCCTTGATTGATTCTTTTGATGTACAGAAGCTTTTGAGTTTAATGAGGTCCCATTTGTCAATTGTCGGTTTTAATTCTTGTGCAGCTGCTGTCTGATTTAGGAAGTCTTTTCCTATGCCTATGTCTTGTAGTCTGCTGCCAACTTTTTCTTCTATCACCTTCAGAGTTTGGGGTTTCACGTTGAGGTCTTTAATCCATCTGGAGTTGACTTTTGTACAGGGCGAGAGGTAGGGGTTTAATTTCATTCTTCTACAAGTGGTGATCCAGTTTTGCCAACACCACTTGCTGAAGATGCTGTCTTTTCTCCATTGTGGTTTCTTGGCCCCCTTGTCAAATATGAGATGGCTGAAATTGTATGTGCTCAGATTTGGATCTTCGGTTTTGTTCCATTGGTCAACAGGTCTGTTTTTGTGCCAGTACCAGGCTGTTTTTATGACTATAGCCCTGTAGTATAGTTTNTTTCAAGGCTTTTGAAGAATCTGCCATATGAATTTACCTTCTAATATAAAGCCTGCACAGAAAATGTGCTCAATTAATGTTTAAGGAGTAACATCACAAACAAGATGACTTCTTGTCAAAGGAAAATATGATTCTTACAGAGAACTAGGAGTGGACCAGAGGCTTAAGAGAGAAAAATTTCACTGTCGTTTTCAGTCAGGTTTATTAAAGATTCAGATAGGAGGAAGTAAGGGAGAGAGACTTGATTTCAGGAGAGAGGGTGTGAACTGTTTCACCTAAAAATATTACTGTGCACTGTTCCCATGAAAGTGTAGAGGTCACCGCCAGCTGTAAGAGGAAGGCCTGGCCAATTGCTTAGTTCTTTATAATATCAGGAGACACACTGGCCTTCAGGGAACGTCAGTCTCAGGTCATTTCCTGGGCTTTATGTTCTAGATCTTCAGCTCATAGCATCACCTTATTCTCCTAGAACATTCTTTTTCTACAGATGCTAAACCCCTTGCCTGTGCCATGGCCACCACCCGCCTAGGTGGTTACAGGAGCTTCCATCACTTGCTGGTCCTTCTGCTTCTTTTGCCCTATTTGACAAAGCTCATTATCAATCTGACAACCAGAAATAGTTTGCTGAAATTTAAGTTGTAGCATGTAATTCTATTGGCCAACTCTCTGGTAGATAATTGTAGTTTTCTTCATATAATAATGTCTGCTAGTATCTTTTAGAATCTTATGAGACCCTGTCTGATCTGGTTCCTTTCTGCCTCGCCAACTCTGCATTGCTGTATTTTATTCTATGAGGCTCCATTCTGAATGTTGATCATTATTTTCCTTTTTCATTAAAAACTATTCTGAAGTTTAGTACTGGTCTTTTCTTTTATTAATTTCCCACAATATCATTGTTAAAAACATGTAAGACATCTGCTCAGTGATTACTTGCTGAAGAATTGTACAAATTTTAATCTACCCCGGTAATATTTTCCCAGAAGTGACAATTATTATTATTAATTATTATCGAGCTAGAAGCTAGAAAAAGTACTTTAAGATAAAGCTTTGATACAGATATATAGAAATGAATATTACTAACCATAACCTCAGGTCAAACAATTCCGAATCCTAATTAAATCAATGACATTTTCATTCAGGAAGGTCAGGATACTTTTCTGACTCAATGATATTATTCATTTCTTTTAAAATTATATGTATTATTAATTATATAGGCTATTTTTGTACAAGATTATATTACTAATCTAATCTAGACCGTGTCCACCACCCCAACCGACCTCCACCCTTGGGGCCACCTACGAGTCAGTAGCATTCTGCCAACACTGCCTTATCAATTCAGTCTCTTGCTTCTTCACGTCTGTGTACTCTTAAAATTCTCAAAGGGCTGATGTGGGTATTATGTTGACCTTGGCTTTGAGCAGAGGACGTCTCTCACCGTTTCTATGGTCAAGTGGTTTAATTGTTGAAATGGCAGTACTTCTTGTGATTTGTTGTTTTGTTCAATCACTGCATGCACTTGTCTTTTGGGCCCTCACGATCTTATAGACACATATAGAGCTCTACCATGTAACGGGGCTCGCTGCACAGCCAGTCTAAGAAATTACTCTCACACACACAGGTAATTGCACTAGCATCCACAGATGAGCGGTAGGAGGATCTCATGGGCGCGTTTGTTTTTCTGGGTATCTTCAGATGTACTTCAGGGAACTACTAAAGATTAGACTGTACGAGTAGTATTCCATTACTAGGCTGTCACAGCGATGTAATACCTGCGAAAAGCGGTCTCACTGTATGTGGTATCGTTTATCTTTCTATACACTGCTAGGCATAGAAATTACAATTTACATCCATTGTGTAGATGTTATCACATCGATTTTTTCTATTACCACACCTCCTTCACTCAGCCTTGGGAGGGGCATCTGGTTGGTTCCAGCTCCTTGCTAATTGTGAAGAGAGCTACAAAAAAACATGGCTGTGCATATATGGTTATCTCTGCATGATATAGTACATAAGATCATTGGTCGAGTTCACAATAGTCACAAGGAGTGGTGGTAAGATTAGAGGCTCTGGGCCGCAGGAAGTCACTCGGATACGTAAGCAAAGTTCAAGAAATATGTCCAAGTCACTCTTCATCCACGGTGTCTCTCCTCAATCCATCCGCCTATTCCATAAGATGGCTGGTATGAGTTTGCATTCTCCCATCGCAGCAGTTGATGAGGGGCCTGCACTTTCCCCAATCAAGTTCATCAAACCAGCACTTGTGTTCATCGTCATCCTTGTTTGCTTGATCCCTAAAGTTCGCAGCTCTACTAATATGGAAGAAATGATGACAACCTAGAGTGGAATTTGTTTACATTGATCCTTAGGATGCATTACCCAATGATAGTTGAACAGTCGATCTTCAGTGTGTTCCCTCAGTCTATCCTGTGATTAATCCTCGACAATTTTGTGGAGATTTATGATCTCATTGCAGCCATCTTGACACACATCTAATCTTTAAGGAGGTAGTCAATTGCCGTTTTCTTTCTTTATGTTAATGTTGTGAGAGGGTGACAGGTTTTACATATTATATTAAGATAAAATGAATACTATCCTTGTCAGAATTGTTCATTCTACGGTGACAGGTTTCCATCCCCACCTCTGTGCGATATTTATCTTCCTTCCTTGCTAATGTAGGTTTCTATATATTTGTTGAGACTGTGCAGAAGATTTTGATTTTGGTGAGGTCCCACTTGTCAATTGTTCGACATTCAATTGTATCTTAGGCTCAAGCAGCTGCTGTCTGAATATTTAGTGTCACATATGTCTCTTCACTATTGCCTATTTGTAGGATCATTGTAAGATGCTGCCCTAAGCCCCAAGCGTTTTTTGTTACTAAACTCCCAACCTCTCCTTCAGGGGAGGATCTTGGGGGGTTCACGTGAAAGGGAAGTTACATCGATTTTCTAATAGTCTTTATATCCATCTTGAGAGGTTATGACTTTTGTAACAGGAAAAGCACGGTACGGGGTCAATCATATTTCACACTTTTGCATTCAAACAATGTGTCGTGTCTGTACCAAAGTTCGTTGCCGAAAACCATGTATCTTTGATAGTAAAACACTATGAGAACCTAATCAGGTACGTGGGCGTGTTCCCCTCCATTCCCTCTGGGAGGGGGCAGAAGAAAATTCGCTCTTTTGAATAGATACTCTCAATCGGTGAGCGGAATTTGGGGTGCTGGGGCCTGGGCTTGTTATTTTAGTTCCAAGCTCTTCTTCATTATAGGGCTGCAAATTTCTTCATGTATTGTGGTTCTGTTTAAGCTGTCGCTCTCTTCTTGGTTGAGCTGTTGGTGAATTCCCAGGATTTCAGATAGGGGTTCACCCCATTTCTTCTAAGGTTTTCAAAACTTTAACAGAAAGTAATTGAGTTGTTCTGAAGTATTTAGCCCGTATGAATTTGTCTGCATCTCTAGGCACTTTTTCGTTGTCTGTTGTGATAGTTTCCTTTTCATCATGGATTGTATTGATTTGGAGTTGTTCCTTCTTTCTTTTGGTTTAGACTGCAGCTAGAGTCTGTCTATCTTTTTTACCCTTTCAAAGAACCAACCTTTTGGATTCATTGATTTTTTTTGTATGGTTTTCTTGTGTTCTATTCATTGATTTCTGCTCTGATTTTTGTTATTTCTTCCTGTCCTGTTGCATGTGAGGGTTCATCTGTTGTTGCCTCTCAGTGCTTTTTTGGGCTGCAGTGTTAGATCATTCCACTTTGTGCTCTTTCTGTTTTCTTAATGTAGGGCCACCGGCAGAAGGCGTAAACTTCCCTCTTAGGACTGCTTTTAAGCTTTCCCGTAGGTTTTTTGTGTTGTATTATCATTGTCATTTCAGTTCCAGGAATGCTTTTATTTTTGTTCTTTATCTATTCCCTTGACCGATTCATTATTTAAGAGTGTGTTGTTGTCTCCATGTGTTCTTTTGTGCTTAGTAGATTGTAGGGCGTATCCCTGGGTAATTGATTATTGAGCTTGTAATTGCATGTTGGTTCTGAATAGATCAGCATGAAAATTATTGGGATCAATCTTTTTATTTGTATTTGTGGAGGTTTCTTCTGAGTCCCAGTATATGTGGTCGGAGGGTTTTGGAGAATGTTCCCATGGGGTGGCTGAGTAGCAAGTGTATTCTCTGGTAGGGTTAGGGTGAAATATTCGGTAGATATCTGTTAAGTCCATTTAGGTGTATTGTGTCGTTCAGTTCAGATGTCTCTCTGTTTAAGCGTTCATGTCCTGTTGATCAGTGGGATCCAAAGGCTCAAGTGGGATAAATTAGAGGGAAATCCCCTATTATGAGTTTTCTGGGGTTAGTCTGTGACATGTGGTGCTAAGGGAGTGTCTTTATAAAGTTTGGTGGCATCTAATGCAAATACATGAGTTATTTGTGACATATAGCTATACAAGTTATCATAAAATAAGGACCAGGTAGACACATTTTTCTGGTGGTGAAAGTAGTTGTTCCTCATTACTCTTGATCTTGAAAATATTCCAGCAGTAATGATCCTGTGGTGCTTGTGCATCTCTTCTGATTTCTATTTACTTCTGGAGCGAGCTGCTTTGTTGATAGTTAAATTAGCACTACGGTTAACTGCAAATAATTAGCTTGCAATGGGCTTCCTCACAGGATGTATTATCTTTTTTGTTGAGGTATCCCCCACTACTCGGCGAGATTACCACACTTTACCACGGAAACTGTGAAGCGACAGTTTATAAGGGAAGTATGTTATTTTTTATCTTATCATCTTATACGAGACGTTAGGATGTGTGGTATGTATGGAGTACTGTTCCCGAATGTAGCCTCGATTTTTAGATGAATTACAGCAATCATCAACTCTAATGCTAACACAGGGGTTACTGATTCACTGGAATCGCGAGATCTATCCCCAGGTCTAATAGCTTTGATTGGGTTATAGATCCATTGTGGATATTCATTTAAAAGGGCTTCACGTTATAAAATCCGATATATGATCGAGCAATATAAAAAGTTTTTTGTCGTATAAAAGATCACGTGTAGTGTAGCAATTGAATCCATTAAGTGTGGTTTGTTAGTTACATCAGGTATCATTACTTATCTATCAGGCATATATGGCTTTTATTGATTCTCTCTTCAGTGCCTACCTCGCACACTGGGCTGCCAGAACCTTTCTTCCTGTCCTGTGAATATGACATTTCAATAATTCCTCTGTAAGAGGAGTTTTTCGGTTATCCTCCACGTACTAATGTATTCTTCACCCACTATTGTTTATGTCAGAGTAAGCCAGAGACATTTAAATTGTGTTTTTCTCCTGCGCTATTCTAGGAAACTAAATAAAGATCGAGGGTCGCTATGTTTTGCTGAGGGTCATTAAGTAAGTCCTGGTGTATTTGATCATCTATGTTGTCCTAAAACACTCGGGTGATATGGCCATTGACTCCAGTATCTTACTTACCTTTCTTATCAGCTTTATGCTACTGAGGAGGAGCATCAGATCTGTAATCCTGACTTATAAGGGATGGTCATAGTTATTTATTGTTTTATTCTCCTTGTTGGCTTTAACGGATTTTTGGTATTTGTCTTTGGGATGTTCTACTGATGGAGTCTTAAGGACTATACGGATTGTGCTTTGCCCAAGATGGAGAGTAGAGTCTCTTTTCTAGAGCTTATGTCGGTTCTTGGAGTTTACTATGTGCTTCTTGGGACTTCTTGTAATTAAGTTTTGTTCTTATTAGTAGTTTGAGGAGAAAAAATTCTTCTATTATTCTGTTGAAAGATCTGATATCTTAGGGATCTATCTCACATTCCTCTATTCCTATGATGTTGGAGGTTTGATCTTTCTTTTCATAGTATATAATGTAAACACAGTTCCTGGTTTTGTAGTCCAGGCACCTATTTCGGATAGGTTATTTTATATTAGATGTGGTTTGTCTATAAGTCTTGGACTTGAGAATTTGATATTTGTTTTGCTTTGTCACAAGGTCCCAGGTCTCGGATGTTCTTTGTTCTGCTTCCTCCACTCTGCTCTGAGGCTCTTGTAATCCATTCCGGTTTCCTCGTTGAGTTGGGAATGAGTGTTTTGATCTCCTATTTTCATTTAGTCCACTATCCTGTATATCTTTAGCAGGTCATTTCCATTTTTGGGAAGATTCTAAATCTTCTTCCTTGCACCTCTTTCTTTGTCTGTGTTGTGTTGTACCTTATCTATATTCAAAACATGGGATCTTTTCTAATTCCTTCTTTTCTACTTCCTATCTGAAGATTTAGATCATTCTCCTCAACCTCTCTAGATGTCTCTATCTTGAGTTCTTCAATTCTCTTTTCTTAATGTCTTTGTACTTTGAACTTGTATAATCTTGGTCTTCTTTAAGTATGTTCACAATTGTACTTTATTTTTTTGACTACAAAAATCATTTTTATTTATTTATTTATTTTTAAATGGTGCATAATTCGATGTTGTGTACATTAATACTAGATCTCGGATACATAATTCCAAATTCAGTAGTGACATACTTTTCCTTTCCTTCACCACTCCCACCCCATTACAACCAGAGCCACCACCACCACCCCACCTCATCCCATCCCAGATCAGGCATTCTTCCATACCTGTTCTGCATCTTTCTCTCCAGTTTTTTTCTCACTTACTCTTATCAGCAATACTGTGAATCAATCTTTATAGAGTACGGGAACAGCATTTCCGTTCGGATAGGCAGAGGTATCTCAATTTGCAGGCAGTGCTGTCGAGCCCTTAAACCCACACCAGTCCCAGTGGGTGTCTCCATATATAGGCCAGCGTGTGTCGGGGGGGATACCATGTAGTGAGTGTCAAATCTAAGGTCCACTGTTGACCTAACAAGAACAAAAATTGAGTAGGAGATAACAACAAGAAAACTATATCAGAGACTGTAAAAGATAAATAACAACCATTGCACTTTCTAGGGCAATCAACAGACCTTTACAATACTACCTCTACACACACACATTGACAGATTGACACACACGACCCCCCTACGAACCTGTATGCTGAGCAGTACTGCCTGTTCTATACTTTTAGGTGCCTTTGACTGAAGGGAGTAAGATCATTCCATGGTGGAAAGAGAATCAATAACACGTACCCTACTTCTTCTTCTGTCGAGCTCTTGTTGTCCTTGGTGCACCTCAGCTAGGTTCAACTTGTCTGCTGTCCATCTGTTTTTCCTTTTCATGGGCTGCACAGTTGTGTCAGGTGAATCTAAATGAACCCTATTCGATCCTACTATATGAAGCAACTATTAGGTCAAGTTTATAGATTATAGGGGAGCTCATTAAAACTCTGGCATGGTCACTGATAACACAGTTTAACCTAATATGACGTTTTAGGTTAGGTTTTTCTCAATAATTAGTCCTATATAGGGGTATGACAGGTCAAGTACACTCAGCTTACACACGAAATCGGATTTCCACTGAGGTGGTATAATTAAGGAGAAACTTCAAATAGGTAATTTTTAACCATTTTTTTTCTTTGTTCATCCTTCTACTCACTGACTCAGGGTGCAGGTTGACTGTTGGCTGTAATACACAACAACTACAATATCGGGCACTAACCATTAGAGAATGTATAACCTTGTAGAGGCATCAAGCACCGTGGGTTATTTTTCTTGACACAAGAGAGAAGAGCCAATAGCAATTATCTAGATTATGGCAGTGCTGAAACGTTTTAACCTCGAGGGAAGGACACTAGTCGGTGGCTGCCTCTGGGTTCTGGCACACTATTTCCTGAACTTTTCCGGGATGGTTATGGTGTGGACAGGGTGTAAGGTCTGCGTGTCTTTTATTGGGGAACTTGAGGGAGGGAGGTGAGTCTCCTTGTCGTTGACTCATATGATCCGAGCCACCGTGAAACCCTGTCTATCACATGTTTACGTTCATTATGTATGGGTGGTGGTTGTAAGTAAAGATTTGAACTCTTTACATCATTTGGTAACGACAATCTTGTGATTGATTTCCCGACACGCGACCATGCCTGTATAGCAGTTCTAAAATTGGCAAATATAGATTAAGAGTCTTGCGGCAATACATCATGTTCCCTTGTAATCTTAGTACATCGTCAGGTCTTTGTGATATGGACAGTTACACGAGTCACCATTATCGGCAAGCTTTATTATCACTAGCACTTGAGGTATCCACCAGGGACCAAGTTTTATAAGTAGCACAAAGGACGCCCTGGTTATGCGGCAGTATTTGGTGTTTGGCGGGGCACTATTTTGGATGGTACTCCGTGGCCTTATTTCTAAAGCATCTACTCCTCTGCGTAAGGCCTAAGGATAGATGCCGAAATTGGACTGATATCAGAATCATCCTCCTGTATTTATTATTACTAATAATACAGAGTGATATATTCTAAGTGCCTAACGAAAGCATACCAGCTTAAGGTGACTTTAGTAGTGGAGAAATAGCTATTATTGGCCTATTGAATTATCAGAAGATTAATAGGCTTTTCACAAGTCCTATGTTCTATATTACTTACCTCTTATTTCACACTTAAGATGAGGGAACAGTAAATATCTCATACAACAACGTCTTATTGGTAGGTCTCTTATCTCATGTGGCATCTCTGTGATGATAAGAGAATTACTTCTTCACAATTCTCAATTAGAAGAAACTGAGTAGCTTGTAATAGTATCTCTCATTACCGTTGAAGAACTACATCTCAAGTCTGCATGCAGTATTTTATCCCTCACTTATTCTGGCCTTGAGTCTCATTCAATGGGCGCGGAGCGTAGAGATTATAAGTGAATGCTGATAACATAGATTAAAGACCAGGTATTGCAGCACACGCTTGTGGATAGGATTTGATAAGACCTATATCAATTAGTAGTGTGAGAGCCATTATCCACCAAATAAGAGTATCTGTTACAAAGTAGGATCCTACAGACGTGGGTTTCTTTTGAATGTTTAAGATAGGCCAAAGTCTGACTCATTTTATATTCGCTTACAGCATTGTTCAGTTTAAACTATTTTTATATACAGGTACAAAATCCTTTCTTTTAGTCACTTTTCTTGTGGACAACAGAACTATACTCTGGATGAAAGCAAAGCTGTACCTTTGTTCTTTTGCGTCAGCATAGTAACCCGTTAATATGAACTATGTTGTGAGCAATTTAGCCGTTCCGCGATTGACACTACGAATGAAATCTTCTTTACCCATCAGTTCGTTTTATTTAAGATTGTGAACTTGCACATGAGGCTTTTTGATGAAAAGTGTTTCATATTGGATTTGTTATCCCCCTCCCATTATTTAATTTAGGCAGAGAGATTCTTTTGTGGTTTCTGTACACCGAAATGAGTCTCAGTCTCAGAAGTGATCAGTTTTTAAAGTATGGAAAAACATATACCCTTAGGCTATGAGGGGGGTTGAAAACACAGGGACATCGGCAGATTTCAAAATTAGAGCACTTCTTGGAACCCGTGGACTTCTTTAGGTTGATGATGCAAGGGTGTTTTGCATTCACCTTTGTCAAGCCAAACTTAATTTTTATTAACTTGTGTGGAGATGGATTTCTCATCCTTATTAGTAAGTGTGAAAGAGATACTGCCGCTATACAAGGAGTTAAACATTAAACTATTGATACACCAAATCAAGAGAAATTAGAGGTACTGAGCGAGACATTTGTATTGCTGATAGGCCAATACAATCACACCCACACTATAGTATATTACTTATACATTATTTTATTATTCGAAGATTTTAATAGATTAATAACGCGATCACTCGACACAAAACGGAGCAAATGCTATAACTCATCCACATAATCGTCAGCAGTGCACAAGTTTAGAGGCTAAGTAAACTTCTTATAAAAAGTCAGTCGTGGATAGAGCACGAGGCAGGATATTTGTGCTTATAAATTAATACAACTACTTAAGGCTCATGCATTTTATGTACTTTTATTGTGGTGAGACCCTTTGAGACTTCAATCTGTCACGTGCTAAAATCATAATAGATTGAAGTATGCACTATTTCAAGTGGCGTAAAGAAAAATGATAACAAGTAGAAGGATAGCTGTATAGAATCTACACCAGGAACTCAGTAGATGATATATGAACGAATCTCCTAAAGAGATGTTAATGAATGCGAGGTACTTAACAGCTCTCTCACCTGAGGAGAATCTGCCCGCTACCAGGCAGACCTAGACTCCAGGGCGCGGCTGGCTAGGCAAGGTTCTGACCCAGCCCACGCTAAAGGTCACGACGCCAGCGTCCCCTGCTGACAAGGGTAGATGTGAAAATGTTCCCATGGGGGCTTCACCACACAGAAGAGCGTCAGCAATATGCCAGGGTACCAGACGTCTATTGAGTGGGACAGGCAGAATTGCTTCTCACAAGTGGTGTGCTAGAGCAACCGGAGAAACTATAGAAGATAATGACGAATCAGGGACCCTAGTATAGACAAGAAAAGGAATGATGACGTGCCAGATGGTCAGTGTAAGGCAGTCTTAGGTCATGCATCCACAGAGAAGACGAAGACCCCTACAACATCGAGCGCAATCGCAACTCGAGAGGAGAGAGTAACGATTGGATCTGGGTAGTGTAAGGTACTGCATTTGGCACGATGTGTAGTACGAAGGCAATTTATCAATATCAATGCGATTTCAATCATTCTGTGGGTATATGTGGCGTGAGGGAAAAAGGGAGAAAGGAACATTAAGTAAGAGAGAGAGAGAGCGCAGAGACAGGAGAGACGTGGAGAAGAGCGGAGATGGTATAACTACACTGGAGCACACTATCTAGCGACAAGTGCAAAAGGTATACCTATCTCCTGGGAGCCATGCGTAAAGGGTCAACTTATAATCAATTAAGAGTGTCATGCTTCTAATACCTCACAAAATGTATATGCTACGCAAGATCAGCTCTCAGCTATATAAGTTTATAAGACATATCTATAGTACTCACCTAAATATAATAATCCAAAATATAATGTACTAAATGTAAATTAAAACTGACGAGTTGTATAATAATAATATACAAATTAAGTAGTAACATCATATTCTTACGGACATAACCGAGTCATTGAAATATTTTTCTCAAATTGATCATACACAATATCTACAAGGCACCCAAAAATATTGCAAACATAATTCAGTTGAGGATGAGGCAGAGTATGCAGACATTAATTTCTACAGGGAGAGATATTTATGACGAATGGGAGAATAAAACTGGGATACTTAACTGCAAATATAACATAGCTGTGGCATTGTATCCTCTGCAGTTAGATGTGTCTGTGGTTTTAAATACCGTACCAGGCATGGTATCGGCTGGGTCAATATGGCAGGCTCATTTTGAAATCTCTAGGGTTTCTCGCACATTGCTGCTTTACCATAAGTGGACTGTACAAGTTTACATTTCCACCAGAATTGGATGAGTGTTCCCTTTGTCCCACAACCTCTCCAGCACTTGGTATCAGTCATATTCCTGATCCTAGCCAGTCTTATTGTCTTATTGGAGTAAGATGGATATCTCATAAGTGGTTTAATTGCATTTCCTTAATTATTAACTATGTTGAACAATTCTTTCTTAAGATGTTTCTCAGGATCCGGGCTGGAGAGATGGCCAGCGATTAAGACGCGCCGCACACACATCTTAACTGCAGAGGGCCGGGTTTCGATCCCCAGCAACTCACATGGTGGCCCAGAACTGCCTGAAACTCCAACAGGGAGAACTCGCAGTTCCTAGGGGCCATATCCGAGACCCTCTCTGTCCCCGCGCGTATGCACACCCAACGAGTGCACAAACTTGCATGTGGACAGTACATTCAACACACATACGAAATAAATAAAAAAAATTAAAAAAAAAGATGTTTCCTCAATCCATGTCTAATTCGCTCCTTGTGAAGTCTTCGTTATTTCAGATCTTTGCTCTATGTTTTGAGTGATTCATTTGTTTTCCTTCTTCTTTGGTTTTTGAGTAGCTTGTAGATAGTCTGGAAATTATCAGATCATGTTAGATGTTATTGCAGTGGAAGGTTTCCTTCCACTCTGATGGTCTTTTCTTCAACTTCCTTTAGTGTTTCTTATCGAATGTCGCAGAAACTTTGGGTTTATGAGGTTCTGTTTGTCAATACTGTCGTCCTATCATTTCTTGTGCAGCTGTAGTCTGATTTAGGAAGTCTTATTCCTACGCCTATGTTATGTAGTCCACTGCTTGCAAAGTTTTCATCTAACACCTCCAGGGTTTGGGGTTCTATGTTGAGGTTTTGGTCCATTTGGAATTGACTTTTTGTACCGGGTGAGAGAAGGTAGGGGTTTAAGTTTCATTCTCCAAAGTCACTTGTAACCTGGTGATAGCAGTTTTGCGGCAACAACCCTTACTGAAAAGAGCCTGTCTTTCCTCCATTGTGTCTTCTTGGCCTTGTCAAATACAAGATGGATGAAATTGTAATGAGCTCAGGTTTTTGGATCTTCAGTTTTATTTCCATTGGTCAACGGGTCTATTTCTGTGCCAGTCTAAGGTGTTTGTTAATGACTATAGCCCTGTAGTTAGTTTTAAATCTGATATACAGATCCCCCCGTATTGCTCTTCTCACTCAGAGTTGCTTCTGGCTTAATTTCAGGGGTCCTTTCTTTGGTTTTTCCAAATTAAATTGAGGAATTTTTTTCCCAAGATTCCCCTGTGAAGAACTCTTGGGGATTTTGATTGGTATTGCTTTAAATCTATACAATAGTTTGGTTAGGACTGGACAGTAATATTTTATTCTGAATATTTTTATTTTTCTCCAAATGCCAGGTGACCAGTTTATGGGAGGTTTGTCCCTCTTCTGATGCTCTTTCCTTCAATTTCCTTTTCAGTGGTTTAAAATTTGTGGTTGTGAGATCCTTGGTGTCTTTGGTTAAGGTTGGTACTTCTAATATTAACACTGTGTCCCTGGCCTTCCCCAGACTGGGTCCCACTGTAAGGATCTTCCACAGTTTAAGACAAGTTGTTGTGGATTATCCTGTATTTCCCCATGTTCCCTTCTTCGTGTCGCCTGGCATGTTGGTTTTCTCTTTGCCTGTATTTCTAAATGTAATCTCAAAAGCCATCATTTCACTCGTGTTCGGAACGTGCTCTGCTTTTGCTTGCTTCCTTAGAATGCCTTCATTGTTTTGATTGATTTGTTTTTTCTTCCTTACTGCTCTTGCTTATGGACGTGGTTTGTTGACTTGTCTAAGTTTCTGTGTTGACTTGTCTAAGCTCTAGGCTTTCTATTGGAAGTCCAAGACACTCTTCCCTTTCTGTTCTGAAAGTTCTCCAAAGAATCCACTCGGACACTCCTTCCTTTGGTAATCCCAGTTGGTGGGGGTGGGGGATGGTGGGGCGGGAGGGTGTGGGGGTGCGGGCGGGTGTATGGGGTGTCTTTAGATCTCAAGACTCACAAGTCCACCTTTTATACTAGCTGGGAGGATAGCTCCACCCCCGCAGCCTGAACCCTGGTACCTGTGCTTCACGTGGTCTTGGGAGATCTCTTTAGGTCTCAAGACTCACACAAGCCCACCTTTTATACTAGCTGGGAGGATAACTCTGCCCCCACATCCTGTACCCTGGTACCTGTGCTTCAGGTGGTCTTGGGAGATCTCTGATCTCAAAACTTACACAAGCCCACCTTTTATACCAGCTGGGAGGATAACTCTGCCCCCAGAGCCACACCAACCAATCGGGCCAAAGATCAACAAAGACAATGAATCCATCTGCCTGAAGCACCCAGCTCTTGTCTATGCTTCAGGTGGTCTTGGGAGTTCTCTGATCATTCATATATTTCAATCATAGTCATCCCCTCATGTTTATGGCTCACCAAAAGAAAAAAAAATCATTTGAAAGAAATTTTGTAAATATGTACTGACATTTTATTCCACAGTTTTCCCACAAGCAATGCTGTATATTGCCTACATAGCATTCCATTGTGTTAAGTGTTATAAATAACTTGGAGATGATTTAAAGGATACAGAGGATATTGCAGGGTGAATGCAGTTCCTAAGGGCTTGGGCATTCCTGGAGTTCAGTATCATCAAGGGCTCTGGAACTAACAAATGCTGTTTGGACACTTAGGGATGACTGTTCAGTTAGTCATTAGAGTGCTGTGACTAATGTGTGCTGATTCTGTGGAGTGCATGGGGTTAACTTACTGAATATGAGAGCAGTAATGGAATTAGTTAGGGCTGCGGAGAACAGATTAGCAGATACGTGCTTATACTGAAGGCTTCTCATAACTGAATAACCTGATCTTAAAAACAGAACTCGAAGTGTAATCAGTGGAATATCCCAGAAAATAAATCTGGAACCTGTCAGAAACACTTGATGGCTAGTGAAGAATGTAGATGAAGTTACAAAAGTTTACACTCAATTCATGCAGGTGTTCAGTGGATGACTACTGCACAGAAAGTCCCAGAGTAGGCGATGGAAGAGACTGACCAAAGCATTGTCCTTGTTTCAAGAACCTGTTGTATTAGTGAGGGTAGGGTGAAAAAGATCCAATTGACTTTATGATTAGCAAATGCAGAGATAGAAGCAGGAAAATACTAAGCGTAGAAGGTGGGTATTGACTTTGGGTGACTCTGAGGCCAGGCCTGCATGAGAAATGCTCAAACTAGTGCTTCTGGTAAATGCTGTGAAAATTCAAATCTATGAGTAAAGAAACCCTATTTTTTATTTTATGAAGTAATTCAAAGGATGGATACTTTAAATCAGATTCCTAAAAGATTTTTATGATCTAAAAATATTCAGCAATTTTTAATACAGAGAGCTTGATTTCCCTTATGATCCACAATTGTAAATGAGTACTAATTTGAATAAGTAGTACCATGTGATTCCATGAAGGACTGTTACCTTACAGGGAGAGCTGAATTTTAAATTATGTTTTTCATTGTTTGGCTATTCCTATAGGCTCTAGTTCTTCTCTAAACAAGAATTTTAGCTATTCAAATAATAGAGTGCGAAGACTGTTAGAAGTAGGTTTAATTCCTTTTAAAAATCTTTTTTATACTTTTATTGATGTTTTGTGTATTTCATACATAATTTTTCAGTTCAATTTAGACATACTCCCTTTTTCCTGCCCCCCACTCCACCCTAGTTTATGCATTCTGCCATACATGTCCCGGATCTTTCTCCCAGACTTTTTAAATTTTTTCTTTGCAGAGGTTTATTGTTTTGGGCAGAATTCAACTGTATCAATAAGTTCTTTGACCCAGTCCTTATGTTGTTGTTGTTCCTTCCCATTTGTACTGTTCCAAAATATGCTTATATAAAGGTCACATATGTACCACAATTATGTCCTTCAGAAATAAACAGTATGTTAATTCTGAAATATGTTTAGGAATTCACATTTTTTCTCTTTAATTTTATATTACTCTAAGATATGAATACATACCTTCTACCCATATATGGTAATTACAATGTCTGAAAATAAGTGGTAAGTAAATTCTAGGGTTATTTAAGAGATTCACATTATTATGGGGGCTGGAGAGATGGCCTAGTGGTTAAGAGCGCCAACTGCTCTTGCAGAGGACCTGGGTTTGATCCCCACAACCCACATGGCAGCTGAGGACCGTCTTTAACTCCAGTTCCAGGGGAATCTGACACCCTCTTCTGACCTCCGTGGCATTGCAAAACATGGGTGCACAAACCTACATGCAGACAGTACATTAATACACATAATAAATAAATAAATAAAATAGAGATTCACATTATAACAGCACAGTTGCTTTCAGATAAAAAGAAATATAACAATAATGATATTCAGCTTGCCTTTCAGCTAGCGGATTTGATGCTAGCATCCACAAATGAGGGAAACCATTCACCGCTTGTTTTGGGGGACTGTGTTACTTCACATAGTATAATGGCTTTGAGTTCTATCCATTTATGTGCAAAATTCCATCCATTTACCTGCTTGGGGATAGTTGCTCATTTCCTCTGTTCTTTGAATTGCTTCGAGCATTTCCTGAAGTGTTTTTTTTTTTTTTGACATTTGTTCTTTCATTTTGTTTATGTCATGAAATATTTTTCTTTCTTCAACTATAGTTGACATTTTTTGCTGGATATAGTAATCTGGGTTGGCACTGAAAGTCCTTTAGCATTGGGAATATTTTGGTCCACGTTCTTCTGGCTTTCATAGTTTGCACTGAGAAGTCAGCTGTAATTCTGATGGGTTTCCCCTTATAAGTAATTTGTTGTTTTTCTTTTGTGGCTTTCAATATTTTGTCTTTGTTTTGAACATATAATGTTTTAACTATGATATGGCATGGGGAATTTCTTTTCTGGTCTTGTCTATTTGGCATTCTATGTGCTTCTTATATTTATATAGGTTTGCCTTTTTTCTGTTTGGGGAAATTTTTTTCTATTATCCTATTGAAGATCTAATCAATATCATTTTCTTGGGATTCTTCTCCTTCCTCTATTCCTATGATGCGGAGATTTGTTCTTTTATTTATTTTTTTCTATTATTTTTTTTTATTTTTTAACAATAAGTAATAATTTATGAGGACAAGCATCCTTCATGTAAAACCAATCTGCGAGTGGTTGTGCCCAAACCCACACAGCCCATGGGTCCCACCATCCAGCTGTGGGGGGCTTGTATGTTCAATCAAGTTGATCAGATGAGTGTCCAGACTATATTGCTGTAGTTTTGCCATTTACCCCAATTGCAGCCCATACATTCTATCATGTCCCCTCTTCCACAGATTGTTCCCTATGCTTAGAAAAGGGGCACAGGTGGATGGGAAGCAAAAGAGTCTACTTTCTCTGGAGCTGTTGACTTGGACTCTGGTCAATTCTGGCTGTTTCCTTTCATGGGCTGACAGTTTGTCCAGGAATGACCTTTCAGTCCTACTAATGAAGCATAAACAATTAGATACATAGGTATTTAATAACAGTACTAATTGTTATGGTAGGTTACTTTGGTATAGACACAGATGTTTGGATGGTATGTTAATTGTATCAGTCATATTCCTGATCCTAGCCTAGTTTTATTGGAGTAAGACGATATCCTAAAGTGGTTTTAATTTGCCATTCCTTAATTATTAACTATGTTGATTATTGAACACTTCTTTAAGATGTTTCTCAGCCGGGCTGGAGAGATGTGCCTAGCAGTTAAGAGGCGCTGACACTCTTACTGAGAGCCACGGTGCGATCCCCAGCAACCACAGGGTGGCCCCAGAACCTTCGAAAGCTCCAATTCAGGGAGAACTCAGTTCCAGGGGCATCCGAGACACTCTTCTGGCCCGCTCTGGCCGTTGCACAACACGATGTGCCCACCAAATCTGCATGCAGACAGTTCATTCAGACACATACAGAAAGAAATATAATAAAACCCATAAAAAAAAAAGATGTTTCTCAGCCATGTTAAATTCCTCTATGTTGAAGTTCTCTATTCAGATATTGCTCCATGTTTTGAGTGATTCATTGTTTCCTTTTCTTGGTTTGCTGTAGCAGTACTTGTATCTAGTCTGTGGAAATTATGCTTTTGTTAGATGTATCCTGCAGTGCAGGTTTTTCCACTCTGTAGGCGTTTATCTTCATTACTATATTGTATCTTTCGCATGTCCAGAAACGTCTGAGTTTCTAATGAATGGTGCGTTTGTTACTTGTCGATCTTATTTCTTGTGAGCTGCTGTCTGATTTAGAAAGCTCTTTCTCCTATGCCTATGCTCTTTCGTTTAAGTCTGCATGCCTAAGTTCTCTTCTTCTATTCATTTTCTCAGAGTTTGGGGTTTCTATTGAGGTTTAGGTCCACTCTGGAATTCGGATTTTTGTACAGGATTTGAGATGGTTAGGGGTTTAATTTATTCTCTACAACCGTTGTGATCCGTTATTATGCCCAACACTACTTACTGAATGATTGCTGTCTTTCCTCCATTTGTCTTTTGGCCCCCTTGTCACAATATTGAGATGGCTGAAAGAATATTGTATGTGCCTCAGTTTGGATCTTCATTTTAGTTCCAATTGGTCAACTGGTCTTGTTTTTGTACCACTACCAGGTGTTTTTTATGACTATAGCCCTGTGCTAGTTCGTGATGTCTGGTATGCAGTGATCCCCCTTCATTGCTTTATTTCATCATCAGATTGCTTTTGGCTATTCAGAGGTTTATTGTTTTTTCCAATGAATTGAGGATTTTTTTTTTTTTTTTATTCAAGCCTTGTGAAGAAGCTCTTTGTGGGATTTAATTGGTATGCATTAAATCTGTACACATAGTTTGTGTAGATTGGACATTTTTACTATATTATATTTCCCAATACCCAGACCGTGGAGAGGTTTGTTATCTTCTTGATGTCTTCCTCATTTCCTTTTTCAGGGTTTTAAAATTTTGTTGTTACGGATTCTTGTGTCTTTGGTTAGGAACTTTTGTACTTCTTCTATATCTGTTGTCCGGGGCCATCCCCAGTGTTTTCCCACTGTAGGAATCTTCACAGGGTTGGTAGATTTTGGTGTGGAATTATCCTGAACATTTTCCATGTTGTCTCTTCGTCTTGTCCCTGGCATGTCGGTTTCTCTTTCGCCTGTATTCTAATATGAATCCCAAATGCCTTCTCTCAATGTGTTGAAGGCTTGCTTGCCATTGCTTTCCTCAGAGCATTGCTGATTGCTTGGGGGGGGGGGGGGACTTTTTTTTTTTTTATGGAGTGTTGACTTGCTGTTTTGGGTTTTCAATTTTGGTTTTATATATTGGAAGTTATAGTTTACTCTTCCTTTTCTGTTCTGAAGTTCTCCAAAGAATCCACACTCCCTCGGAAACTACTTCTTTTGGTAATCCCACGTGGTGGGGGTGGGGGATGGTGGGGCGGGAGGGTGTGGGGGTGCGGGCGGGTGTATGGGGTGTCTTTAGATCTCAAGACTCACAAAAAACCCACCTTTTATAATTAGCTGGTCGAGGATAGCTTCAACCACCCCGCAGGACTGACCCCTGGAACGTGTTGTTCACCTTCCACCCTTTGTTGGTCTTGGGAGATACTTTTTTAGTCATCATTCTGAATCAAACAGCCAACCCCTTTTTTATACTAGCCGTGCGGATAAACTTCTGCCCCAATCACTGTACCCTTTTTCGGAGGTACCTGTGTTCAGGTGGTCTGGGAGATCTCTGATCTCAAAACTTACACCAGTCCCACTTTTATACCAGCTGGGGTAACGGCTACAATCTGCCACCAGAGCCACACCAACCAATCGGGCCAAAGACAACAAAGACAAATGAATTCCATACGGCCTGAAAGCACCCAGCTCTTGTTCTATGTTCAGGTTGGTCTTGGGAGTTCTCTGTGTCATCATTATATATTATTTCAATTTCATCGTCACCCCTCAGGTTTATGGCTCACCAAAAGCCAATAAAAAAAAATCATTTGAAAAGGCAATTTTGTAAATGTACTGCATTTTATTCCACAGTTGTCCACAAGCAATGCTGTAAATATTGCTACATAGCATTCCATTGTGTTAAGTGTTATAAATAACTTGGAGATGATTTAAAGGATACAGAGGATATTGCATGGTGAATGCAGTTCCTAAGGGCTTGGGCATTCCTGGAGTTCAGTATCATCAAGGGCTCTGGAACTAACCAATGCTGTTTGGACACTTAGGGATGACTGTTCAGTTAGTCATTAGAGTGCTGTGACTAATGTGTGCTGATTCTGTGGAGTGCATGGGGTTAACTTACTGAATATGAGAGCACTAATGGAATTAGTTAGGGCTGCGGAGAACAGATTAGCAGATACGTGCTTATACTGAAGGCTTCTCATAACTGAATAACCTGATCTTAAAAACAGAACTCGAAGTGTAATCAGTGGAATATCCCAGAAAATAAATCTGGAACCTGTCAGAAACACTTGATGGCTAGTGAAGAATGTAGATGAAGTTACAAAAGTTTACACTCAATTCATGCAGGTGTTCAGTGGATGACTACTGCACAGAAAGTCCCAGAGTAGGCGATGGAAGAGACTGACCAAAGCATTGTCCTTGTTTTGGATCTGCTGGCCAACATCTCCTTGGTAGAATAATCCTTTGCTGATATCAGAGCTCTCCTGTATTAATATATTTTGCTTAAGTGCATAGCTTAAGGGGACTTTAGTATTATATTTGGATCGGAATAAAGAATAATCCTTTTCACAGTTCCTATGTCTATTAGTCAATTAAATAAGGCAGTTTTACCAGTTTTATAAGAGATTACCTCTATAACGGTTGGCTCCAATTTACAGTTAGAAAATGACCTCATCATCATCATATTTCTCCTTGCACTATGGGGGGGGGTTAAGAAATTCTCTCGTATTAAAACCTTCTTGCATGTAGAGGGTAAGTTTTGTTAGGACTCATTATAAATAGTTGTTACAAGTAGGATCCACCCAGGGGTTTGATGTCTGTAGCAATCTGAGGCTTTCCTTCCTTTCAATGTTCAGATGGGCCAACCATTCTTCTGGAACTTCCTGGTACATCCTACAAAATGCAAAGCTGTATCTTTTCTTTCTCGGCCATTAAGCTGGTGACATTTTGACCTGTTGGAATATAAAAATCTTTTCCCTTAATTAGTTTTAAGATTTGAATCACAAGGTTTTTGACAAAAAAGTTTCATATTTATCTGTATGCCCCTGTTTTATTTTAGGTTTTTGTTCTTTTTTGACCCACGAATCTCAAAAAGGCAGTTGTATTATACATACCTATAGGCAGGAATCAAGGCTCAGATTTCATCAAATTCACCCAAGCTGTTTTGGGTGATGGTATGTGGTTAACTTGGGAAGCAAACTTAATTTTTTAAATTAAATCATCCTACAGGTAAAAGAGAATGCTACAAGGTGATACTGTACAATGGAAAAATTATAGAGAACGTTTGTATGTGCCAATTCCAGAGTTATTGTTATACAGATTTCAAATAAAACAAATGTGGACAACAACAATTTATATTTCCAATTAACTCAGGTGCATTACCGTTTTTATCAGAACCTTTAAACAAATGTTGTTTAATATACACATATTTACTTTTATTTAGTCCTAAAGCACCATGTAACCTGTAGACAGAGTCTGGGCAAAATTGGATACTTGTTGAACTCACGTGAATTAAATATGTATTAATCAAATATACACCCGTGTCCCTCTCCTACCCCTCTCAACCCTCCCAACCCTCCTGATTCACCATTTCAGTCAGTTTTCTGATGTAGTCTTTCTGTTATTGTTCTTTTAATATGCATCCCTCTCCACAAGAAATGTTTATAACAGGGTTATTGGCGCTAGCATCCACATATGAGGATAACATTCGTCATTTGTTTTTCTGGGACTGTGTTACTTCACTTAATGTAATGTCTTCTAGCTCCACCCATTTACCTGCAAATTTCATGTTGTTGTCTTTCTTTACCACTGCATAGAACTCCATTGTGTACATGTATCACATTTTCTCTAACCACTCGTCAGTTGAGGGGCATTTGGGTTGGTTCCAGCTTTTTGCTCTTGTGAGCTGAGCTGCAATAAATACAGCTGTGCACGTATTTCTGCAGTAAGATGAGTCTTGTGGGCTTATGCCCAGGAGTGGTATGACTGGGTCAAATGGCAAGCTCATTTTGAGTCTTCCAAGGGTTCTCCACACTGCTTTCCATAGTGGCTGTACAAGTTTACATTCTCACCAGCAATGGATGAGTGTTCCCCTTTCCCCACAACCTCTCCAGCACTTG